>JAODUD010000082.1:21456475-21472164 GCA_026784285.1 Stomatorhinus walkeri | reverse complement strand
GCCCCCCCCCCCCCCCCAGTATAGATGTCCGATTAGCTCGTCCCCCCCTTGGCCAAGTCCCATCTCGTTTGGCCCGCCATTCTAACCCTGGGATAACAGCACACAGGCCGCAGGCCGCAGTCGTTCATTATCTCCAGGGTGGGGTTTCATTTTGGCGTGTGTGCCACAGTGGGGGAGGACGGGGGGGTGCTTAATGGCTAAGGCACCACTCCCCGACCCAAGATGATTGCCTGGTAATTTCACGCATTCCTACCAACGCTGTAATCTTGCATGGGTAATTTATACCAGGTTTTTTGGTGGGGGACTCTTGTGTTATTTTAGTCGGGGGTGGGGGTTGGTTAGTTATGGGATGGCTGACAGGATTCTGCTCTGCTCTGTATGAGAGCAGTTACTTTGACTCATTTTGTCATGTTGTTGTTTGTCAGGATTTTAGTGAGGAGGGAGAGGGGAAGCCTCTGCAATACTGAGACCCCCCCCAGAAAACCCTCATTTAACTCTCAAACAGGGAGAACGAGAAAAGGAGCATAAATCCACAACGTGATGTTTACATTCCTTGTATCTTGGGGTCTGGTTATGAGTTTTGGATAACCATGCAGCATAGTTTTCATACCATTAACTTAACCCCACGTTAAACGGGCTATTAAATGTGGACATTTTATTCAATTTACTATCACCTAGGTGATATTTTTTCCC
Source organism: Stomatorhinus walkeri (assembly GCA_026784285.1). Classification (NCBI taxonomy): domain Eukaryota; kingdom Metazoa; phylum Chordata; class Actinopteri; order Osteoglossiformes; family Mormyridae; genus Stomatorhinus; species Stomatorhinus walkeri. Next base: position 21,471,471 of record JAODUD010000082.1, on the reverse strand, counting down.
AGAATGATTCCTGGCAGGAAACCTAGAAGGCAGGAAATAGCACGGAGTCCAGGAAAAGATACAGTGAAAATCAGAAGATCAGCGTCTCCCTGTTGTTTGACACTGTTTGCGTAGCGAGGGGGGTGGTTTTCTTATTCAAGTACCCATGACAGTTGTTTCTCAATGGTCTTACAAGCACCTTTATGTGAGGGGGTCCTTTAAGCAAAGTCATACACATCCTCAGAAGCCGGAGAGTGTCAGAAATCTTTCTGAGGGTTCAAAAAGAAACTGCATGGATCTCTATCTAACTGATAGGCTGTCTTCCGCTGAGGCAGCTCCTAATGAGTCATTATTGATGAAATGCTAGGGATGCAGTTAGCCACTGTGACAACTCCTTATTGATGACCTGTCCGCCGAGCGGTGGGACGCCATGCAGGAGGATTACTGATGCCCAGCCATGTCCTCTGTATGCTGACTCTTGTTTCCTCTTAGCTGTTAGGATGGATGGAGACAACTGAGGAGTTTATTGAAGACATGCATCAGGGTTATGAGGTGGTGTGGACCACAGACCTCGCTGACAGCATCCCCAGCCGTTGTGACAGGGCCCCCAGCCTTCGTGACAGCATCCCCAGCCTCTGTGACAGGGCCCCCAGCCTTCGTGACAGTGTCCCAGACTTTTGCATAGTGTCCCTGGGTTTTGTGACAGCATCCCTATGGTTTGTGACAATGTCCCAGACTTTCTGACAGTGTCCCCTGCCTCCGTGACAGTGTCCTAGGTGCTGTGACAATGTCTTAGACTTTCTGACTGTGTGACAGCCTTTGTGACAGTGTCCCAGCCCTTGTGACAGTGTCCCAGCCCTTGTGACAGTGTCCCCGTACTTTCTAACAGTGTTCTCATGCTTTGTCTCAGTGTCTCCAGCCTTTGTGACTGAAGCCACTACAAACAGTAGCAGAGCAATGAAGGCACTGGGCTTTGTTCCATTCAGAACAAACCCACTCATCTGCACACAATGCATGATGGAGAATCTATTCTACCATTATAGGATATGAAAAGCAGCTTTTGAGGGCACGGGTAATGCAGCAATGGGTATAGCTGATGGTTCAGAGAGGTGAAAACACTCCAATATCAGAATATGCATCATCCTCAGACATCAGTGGTTTTGCGGAAAGAGCAGACTCACGTTTGTTAAACAGAGGACTGCTCACTACTCCACTGCTTGTTCATCGGCCTGGGAAACCCCGCAGCCGGCAGGGGATCAGAGACGCCTCCCCCACGGGGCCAGGAGTGGGGCTCGTGCATCGGCTTAATGCTCAAGGTCAAGCCAAAAACATGGCAAATCTTTCGTCATTAAAAATTCTTGGAAAGGCTCCATTGCTCCATGGGACGACGACAGCAGCTTTGCTGCTAAACCTTTGAGCGGTTCCTGAAACCACGGACGTCTCATTCACCTATCCATCTATCCATCTATCCATCCACATTCAAGCCACTTATCCAGTATAGGGTCGGATTTATGATGGAAATGTAAATCACGCGGGACTGGGACTCTACGATTAATTTTACGTAGCGGGTGGGGGGGGGGGGGGTCTCCACGATAAATTTTACCGCCCCACTGGGAAAATGCCCGATATGCCAGATGGCTGCTCCAGCCTTGCATGTTCCATGCCATGAAACACTAATCAGCTTTCAGCAGATGTCTCTGTGTTCGGCAGTAAATGCCGTACCATGCGTATAACAGCAACAATGTTGTAATGCCACATATCATCTGTACAGTATGGACACGGCACAGCAGGTAACATGCTGGTTGATAGAGAAAACGTTCATGTTCGAGGTCTGGGAGTGTCTTCATTTCAGTAGCAGACACCCAGAAGCCGGCGGTGAGGGAAACATCTGTCCACACGTTGGAGTCTTTCTTCTCTTTGCGAGGACATACAGATCTAATCTCAGCCCTGACACCCCCCCCCCCCTTTCCTGAGACATGGGCCCAATTAACAACTTCCTCTGGCTCCCTGTCAAAGGCAGCGTTCCCCTGTGGGGCCACAGGGGAATGCCGGAATCAGCAGGACCCTTTGCAGACCCTGCCGTGGACCATCTTTCTTCAATTACAGGCACTGCAGCCCATTAATCTAGAAGGGAAAGAAAACTTTTAGCCCACACAAACAAAAACAGAGCCTCCAGCCTGGGCTCCGCCCCTGTAGCTCTCCGCTTGGCTGCAGGAGGATGCGAGGCTGGCTTCCAAACTCCTTTCAGATGTGGGCGCTCACGCTTGCCACCACTTCAGGCCTCCAGGCGGCACAGCCTTGACCGGGGCATTTGGGAGCTGCAGAGAGGCTGGGAATCACAGGTACACATGCCCAGCACGCCATGACGATGTCGCCATGGCGCCCCCAGCTGTGTTTCTCCGCCGGGAACTTCCTCACCCTCCTTGGGAGTTCTGGGACTCCCACTTACAGCCTTGCTAATCTGCTGGGCAAGCTAGTCCTGAATCCCAAACTGACAGGAACGGGGTTTGCCAGAGACATGGCGGGCCGGGAACACAGCAGGCCGGGAATGTGGCAGGCCAGGTGAGAGTTTGGACTTCTCAGAGCCTCTACAGTGTGAGTGTCATGCTGAACAGGCTATACTGCAATGCCTTTCCCTGCTCCCTTTCTCCTGCACAGCGGTGTCAAAGAATGGCTAGGGAAGCACACTTGTAATTGAAAGATTGCAGGTTCGAATCCCTGACCAGCAAGGCACCCCTGAGGTGGTACTACTCCCTGGGTGCTGAATTAGCTGTCCCTGGATATGTCACATATGGGTTAAATGCAGAGGATACACTTTGTTGTTGTGTGGTGTGTCAACAATGAGCACCAATCATTTAATAATTGGGAGCCCAGCACTTGACAAGGACCCTTTAATTTAAAATATGCATAAATTCAGGCAAAGGGGCCCATACAAATATTTTGTCAGGGGGCCTGGAATTTCTAGCTACACCCTTGCTCCCCTCGAAGGAGGTACGAATCTGTGTGGACCAAGAGAGGACAACTCATTGCAAAGGAAAAGTGAACTGTCTCTTGCAGGTTCATAACCCGCCAGAACTAGCTACCTTAGCTCGGAAAGAGGTAGCCCAACCAATATGATCATCATATAATCCAAGCAATCACCTCTGGCACTTAACCTGTAGTGTTACACTGGAAGATGGAGCCCTTTCTGCATAGGGTGTTAGTGAAGTGGCAGAGGGTGCGAGGGGGTCCCACAGGGGCATGAACCACTGCTTCTCACCCCATTAACTAAAGCGCTGAGGAAGACACAGGCTGGCAATTCGGACGAGGATGGCGATGAAAGGAGAAGACAAAAGGAGAAAACAGGGATGGAGGAGAGATTGGCAGTATGCCTGCAGGGCAAGACCAAGCAGACAGGGAAGCCCAGGAGAAGGTGAGTGTGTGGGGAGAGAGGGAGGAAGGGAAGAGGAACAGGAGATAAACCTCAGGAGGGATTCTGGAAGAAAGACCACTGGGAGGGACTCAGATTTGGAGACTGGGAGGGGTTCAGATCGAGACCTGAAGGGGATCAGAACAGGAGACCGCAAAGAGTTAAGAACATGATACCCATCTGGGTTCACATCAGCGGATCAGGAGGGATTAAAAACAAGACACCGGAAGGGTTTAATTCAAGGGACTGGGAAGGGTTTAATTCAAGGGACTGGGAAGGGTTTAATTCAAGACCAGGAGGGGGTCAGATGGAGTGCAGGAGAGGCTTCAACTGAGACCAAGAGGGGATCAGAATGAGACATGAAAGTATTGAAAGGGAGACCAGAAAGAGAGAGAGCAGAAAATCAGAAATGAAGAGCGTTGAATAAGATTATGGGAGCGGCAGAAAGAGGAGTTAGATGGGGAAGGTGGGGGAGAAAAGGTACAGTGGAAAGGAGAGGAGATGATGGGAGAATGGTGCAGATGAAATGAGGCTAAAACAGAGGAGACACAGCAGCTCCTGATGATGAAGATGAAGATGATGAGGCAGACACAGCGATTGCCAGGCCCCGGCACCTTCCTCTGGAAAGGGGGGGGGGGCTCTGGAAGTGGGTCAGGCTCGCTCCCTGTCTTACGTAACCACTCTCACATTGCGCTAATCAGGTTATTTTCTGCGGATGCGTGGGATTTCACAGCGTGGTGGCGGCGGAGCCCTCTCAGTGAGCGAGCGCTCCCAGCCCCCGGCGTGAAAGCCGAGGGAATGAGACGTGCTGTCACAGGGCACGGGAGGCAGCTGAAGAGGCAGACGCCCGGAAGTTTCCCCAATCCCCAAATGAGACCCCTCACTGCTGTTGGGCTGCTTAGCCCATTAGAAGCTAGAAGATGCTCCCACCAGGGCAGATAAGGATCTTAACCAAGGGTTTAAGAGCAAAGTGCTCCTAGCTGCTTTTCCACCATGTTTCAGGGATCCTGAATGCAGGAGTCAGTGTCCAGGGCCTCAGGCGTTTTGCTTTTGCATCTGCCTGATATTGTGAACCTCATGCTGTCAGCCATTCACCTCACCGGTCCTGCTATGGATTTGTAAAACCATACATAACATGTACACAAAAAGTATACCCATAATCCACTTCACAAGAACCAAGCAATCACAGCACGAGAGCCCAGAACGACCCCCAGAAAGGCCCAGTCTTTGGGTATAGCCTCTAATGCCTTTGAGAAGGAGCTTCAGATGCTCAAACGGGTCTCCATGCTTCCAGAGGGGTCGAGAAGCTAAGGCCCCAGCATTTCATATTTTCCAACATGCTGAGAACCAGACATTCGCTGAGAGAACTATGCATGACACGCAAACAAAATGCACAAGAGTGACTACAAAACAGTTTGCTGATTAAGTTTCTTCACTTTTGCAGAAGAAGCTCTGGAAAGCACTGCAGCATCTGACACAGAACTACAACCTCTGAGAAAACATGCATCCAACCTCCATAACTGTTTACCATGGACCAGGATGGCTGACCATCACAGCTGGGAGGACATCTTGGAATAATTTCAATCACAGATCTAGGATGGAGCTACGGTAACCCTCTTGGGTAGTGCCTTCTATCTGATTTTCTTATTTTTGTTTCTTTTTACAGGAGCAGCACACTCAGCAAAGAAGAAACAGAAATATCACTGAAGTTGCCATTACAGCCAGAGGCAGCTGGATAGGCAACTGTTCGCTGGTCATACCCCAGACCAAAGGTGAAGGCTTTTGACTGGATAATGCAGAGCCGCTGATGCACACAGATAACACACCCACACCATCTCACACAGTCGCAGCTCTCGCTGTTAAGGTTCAGGAGTATCTTTCTTTACATAACTGGCCATTCAGCTCACAGCACTTCTGAAGCACTCACGGACATTTTAGCCCATGTGACAGTACGAAAGCTCTCAGCATGCAGCTTTGCTGTGCACTCTCTCTCTCTCTCTCTCTCTCTCTCTTGTTCTCTCTCTATTTATCTTCACATACTAAGAGGAAAAGTGCATGTTCAGAACATTTTGTTTATAGCTAACAGCCTCATGCAAGCCTCGTGTTATGTGCTATGATGCTGTCAGTGGAACATGTGGCCAAAGTTGCTGTCAGTCAGCCAGCCAATGCCGCAGAGGCGGGACTCGAGGATGCATCTTTGTTATGGACTATGTTATGGATAGACTACCTAGATCCCCATCTGCCTTGGATGAAGCGTGACTTCTAGGAATGTGGCCCTCAGATTTGGAGGATGCTGAAGCTGGTGGAGAATCTTATGAGAGAGATACCGAGTAGGAGAGAGACAGCAGTAATTACTGGTGACAGCCATTCAAGCCAAAGAAGCAGGACATATTAATGAGGTCATTAGCACCTGTCAGAAAGCCTAATGACCCAAATTTTAATCCATTACCGCTTGTGAAGAGTGACATTGGAGACGATGTCTGTCTGCCTTTCTGAGGTGCTTTGAATCTTTTATTTACATGTAGGTGTTTCTTCGTGGTGGCCTTCATGACGTGTAAAAAGCATAGATTCCCCCCTTTTCCCTGGACCCCGTCCCGGAGGGGAGTTATTAAAACCATTTTTCTTCCTTCTCAGATGATGCTGTGGATCTCAGATGATTACCTGACTCATTCCTGTTTGATTTATTCATTTTTTAACCCCTCCTCTGTGGGTGCTGACGCAGTGAGGTCCTTCTGAAGAAGCCCAGGCTACCAGGCTAGTTTCTCAGCTTATAAGAAATTCATATCCCTGCGTGTGAGGCCCATGAATGAAGCACAACGCATCTATCGCCAGAAATCCCTCTTTCAATCTCCCCTTCCCATAAAACCCCAGGTGACAGATGGGTGGGTTTAAAATGTATGTTCCTTTGTTTTATTCTTTTTGCTAAAATTTTCATCCTCTCAAGCATGCGCTTCAGGGAAAACAAAAAGCATTACAGTCAAATTCAGAAACACTGATAAATACTCCATATGCTACTGACACCAGTTTCCTGCCCTAATTACACATAATACGACTCAATACATTAGCCCACCTGCAGAATTAGCAGCTAGGAGCTGCCGTGTGGAGCCCCTGAGGGAGTGATGGCGAACAGCTATGGGCAGCGAGCCCCAGCAAGGCTGGCTAGCAAGCACAAAGAGAGCTCAAAATGCAGGCAGCGTCGGGACAGCCCCGGCTGCCTGGTGGAGAAGGACCCACACCTGTCACCTGGAGGTTATAGGTTCAAAACCCACATCCAGTAGGAGACAGACCCTCACATGCCGTTGAAAGATTCAGTGAGGCAACCTGCTGTGTCAGTCAATTATCCACCCACAGGTACAGTGACACTGTAAAAGCCATCATTTTACTGGGCTTAATGGAGAGCGAGCCATATTTTTAGAGTGAGAGACTGGCCTTCATCTAACCAACAATCAGCAAGAAGAAGGGGGGTGTCAGCTGCAGGGGACAAAAAGGACTCCGAGTCAGAGCAACACACTCCATCACTCCGAAGGAAACAGTACAGGAAAATTCTTACAGTATTTATTACTTTCGTTCCTTTATTTGATTTTCCGGTAACACTGTGCTTTAAGTGCTGCTCTACAGCTATTAATAAATTGTTACTAATCATTTCATAATATATTAGTATATGGAAGTATATTCATTCAGAAATTTAAACATTTAATAGAATTGTATCTTGCTTGAGATATAAAATAGCTTGTAAATCACTTGCAAATATAAATAATAGGTTGGTAAGCATGCTTATAAATGAGTTCAAATGCAAGTGTTTACAAGCTCTTAATGAGACTTTATAATACATTTCTATGTTTGATTGCAAATGGATGTTTTTATTTAGTAATATATTGCCAAATTATTAGTAACAGTTTTAGGACACTTTTATCCAAAGCAATGGACATTTTTTTGGAAAACAGGGTCAGACAGTACTTCGAGTGACGAAGGGTTACGTGCCTTGTTCAGGTGCTATCGCTGGCATTTGATCCAACAACCTATCGATCATAGGCAAACCATCCTGACCCGCTGAGCCATACACTGCCCCCCCCCCCCCCCCACATGCCCGTAAGCATGGGCTCTGCTCCGACGGCCATAAGTACTCACGCTGGCAATGGCCCTCTCGCTCCTCAAACCCGGGCTTGCAGACGCAGCGGCCTATGGGCACCAGCCAGCCTCCGTCGGCGCCGCAGAACATGCGGGGTGGCTCCAGCTCCTGGGCGTCACCCACGCAGGAGCCGCGCACCTCCACCAGGGCTGAGTCACCACCCGTCACCGTGTCAGGGAAGAGCGCCAGGTTGTGCGCGGCGTGTGGGCAGCGCTTGAAGAAGACGCGCACGGAGACCAGGGCGATGCAGGCGCCCACGTCCTGGAAGGCCAGGTAGAAGCCCCTCATGGTGAGCCCCCCGATGTCCCGCACCTCCGTGTTGAGCTTCATGACACGGTCGCCCACGTCGGTCTGCGTGAAGCTCTCGTCCGCAGCGATGGTGTCGATCTTGGTGTACTGGCTCTCTCGCACGTGTCGCAGCCCCCCGTTGTCTGACTCGTGGTAGTACAGGTTGAAGGTCTCCTTGCAGGTGCCCGGCACGCCGGGCAGGCTGTTGCAGTCGCGCAGCGTGAACTTCATCTCCACGTAGACGCGGCGGGCGCCCTGGCGGGCGACGTGCCCCGTCCGCAGCCAGTTGTTCTGGCTGGCCTCCATCACGTTGCACACCTGGTAGGTGCGCATGGGCGTGTTCTTCTCATCCATCACCGTGATCTCCTCCCACTGCGGACGGGAGACGGTGGGACAGCACATCAGAGGCTGCGCTGCTCTCAAGGAATTATTGGAAATTTAAGGACCTGTCAGAACTCCTCTTCACTCTAAAGTTATTTCAAATTCATGTATTTTTGAAATGACTTCTGATACTCAGTAATTACTCCTGGCATCTGATAATTGACTAATTCTCTATAACAGTGTTTCCTGGCCGAGTCCTCAGGGACTCCAGTCCACATTACCAGTCCACATTACCAGTCCACATTAATGCCCTCACTGCTCACAAAACAGCAGTGGCAGGTATTCGGTGTTTTTGATTGGCTGGAAGGAAAAATATGGTCTGTCTGGAAGTCCTCAAGGACTGGGTTGGGAATCACTGCATTATAATAATTCATAGCTTAATAATGACTTGGAGTGACATGGTGGTGCAGTGGTTAGCACTGTTACTTCACACCTCTGGGACCTGGGTTCGAGTCTCCGCCTGGGTTCCATGTGTGTGGAGTTTGCATGTTCTCCCTGTCATCGTGGGGTTTCCCCCCACAGTCCAAAGACATGCTGATTGGAGTAGTTAACTGCCTGTGTGTGTGAATGGTGTGTGGGTGGGCCCTGCGATGGGCTGGCCCCCTGTTCAGGGTTGTTACCTGCCTCGTGCCCATTGCTTCTGGGAAGCCTCTGGACCCCCCGCGATCCAGTAGGATAAGCGGGTATAGATGATGGATGGATGGATGGATGGATAATGACTTGTGGTATTCAGTAATGACTCATAACCATCTATTATAATTCCAACCACTCTGTAATTACTCATGGTATTCAAAGAAGGACTCTTGACCATTCATAATGATTCAGGACAATCAGTAATGAATCCTGACACTCTGTATCTGATGGCTAACACCCAGTAATGACTCCTGATGTTCGGCAATGACTCCTGACCATCAAAAATGATTCAAGACAGTCAGTAATGATTCCTGAGACTTTCTGAGTAATGACACCTGGTATACGATAATGACTCCTGTCCATCCACTATGATTCCTGATGCTCTTTAACTGAGGACTGACACTCAGTAATGACTCCTGGCATCTGGCAATGACTCCTGACCATACATAAGGATTCAGCCCCACAGGCTGTGCATGAAGGGCTGGTCTGTGCACAACGTCCCCTGTGCATGGTGTCATGCTCTCATTACCACTAGAACTAAGAGGCCCTCCAAACTAGGCAGCTGCCTGGGGGCCACTGGGCATGAGTCATGAAAAAATATATATTATGTATTCATATAAATATAAATACAAATAATTACACTAAAGTAAAAAATAAAACGAAATTAAAATGTCTCTGTGCAGGCATTCTAACTATGGGGAGAACAGGAAGCTGCCTCGGGCCCCCAGTTATCTGTATTACAGAGGATGTGAAATGATCATCACATTTCTTGGTAGGGGGGGCTCTAAGTACAGCTTTGCCTGGGACCTCTGAAAAGGTAGATCCAGCCATGCATCAACACAGTCATGGGAGATCCCACCAATCAGCTTCCACTGAAGCAGAGGACCTGCGGTTAATGTAAAGGCCCAGCGGCTTCAACTCTCTGTGGCTGAAAGGCTCTCTGTGGCTGAAAACACTTCATTATCTTTTTCCTCATACCCTGTAACATTACTTATCCCTCTCTTTCTTGAAGGCCCCCCTCATTTATCCGTGAGCATGAATATTCTCCAAGTGAAGCAGCCCTCAAACATCTGGTTCTCGGCTGGCACCGTCTCCATCGACAGTAAGGTAAACAGAACAGGGAAAGTTAAGCCAATTACGGCACCCCAAGTTCATGGGTCAAGGGTCAGGCTCGGTAATGCCCCACGGATGATACCCCAGACGCCGGGCATGACCTTTCCCTGTGCAATTGGGTCGTTGAAAGGTCAGGGTTGTTGCCCTGTTGTCATTTGGGGAAACAGAGCCAAGCATTAGATTTTGGGTTCTTTTGGGTGGGTACGCTGGTTATATCATGGACAGCTGCTGTGAGAATGTCTCCCCAGGCTCTGACACGCCCACCTGGAGGGTGAGTAACCGAGACAGGAAACAGGATGTGACATCATTTGCGGGTCATCTCACCCATTGCCCTGCAGCTGCTATTATAGCACTCTACCCACTCTACACTGGTACCAGGGTGTAACAGAAGCCCCCAAATCCATATTACCAGTCGGTTTGTGTCTACATGCATAATCTCACACATGCATCTACATGGTAAGTGTGTGTGGTCCTTTCAAAATAAGATGGATCAGATGATGATGCCCAGTGTCACCACCCTCATCATCATCTTCTTCATTATCTTCCTCTTCTTGTGGCGCGGGTCCGGTTCTGTACTCACCCCCTCTGCAGGGTAGGCCTCCCAGCCCAGGTCCCCCAGTGCTGACATGGAGTCCAGGAGCGTCACTGCAGAGGAAAGCAGTGGACAGACTATCACCGCGTGGCACCATTTCCGGCACCTGCTCAGGTAGCAACCATCAGCTTCTAGGCTGTGCCTGTCAGTGCCGCTCGAAACCCGCGTGAGGCCCTCGGTAAGCTTCACTGCCGGCACCCCCGTCTGAGTCCAAATGAAATCAGCTTGCTGAGTTGCCATTCTCTCAGAAGGTGGTGCCCTAGGCAGCTGCCTATGTCACCTAATGGGCCGACCAAACCGGTCCACATATTTCGAGGCCCTGTCCCTGGTTTTAATGGTTCTCCATTTATGTTTGGTATCTCACCATTAAAATGTACGAAACATGTCCTGAGGGCAAATGGCCAACCCCAGTGTTTGTGATTTTGCGGGAGAGCGGTGAAAGCTCACAGGCGACAATGTCAGCTGCAGCGTATTTGTGTGGGCTCTCCTGGGTGGACAGAGAGAACGCGCAAGGTCACACGTAATACACGGTGAATTCTTAATGCGCAAATATCGATCCTGGGGCCGTTGCACATCTCAGGGGAGGCCACGGCTTTGAAAATAAAACCCACAGTAATGCTCAGGGCCTAAAAATTCACATCGCTAATCCTCCATATTTGTGCTATATACCGTTTCACCAGCATCCTTCCCTCCTTCTTCATGACCTCGTCCAGATCACGGTGGATGCAGACTTGTTTTAATGGTCCGTCTCTGGGCTCCTTCCACATCAGCCCAGGATTTATGTGTCTGAAAAGCTATCAGATATCAGGAATCTGGGGGCAATCTCCGGGTTAAATGGTGGGCTGCTTCGATTTGATTTCAAGGGGCTGATAGGATTTGTAATGATTTTCCCGTATCTTAACTGCACTATGGGAAGACTTTCACCTAGGCTATGAAGCTTAATACTGAATCTATGAAAGCAACGAAAACACTTTTTTAATTTAGCTACCTCTTACTAATATGACTGGATCTTTCATTAAACGAAGACCTCAGCCTACACCCTGCCTTAGCCCATTTAGCGTTGAAATAGCAACGTGTTGTTTGAGTCTCTCTCTGCCATTTTGTTAAATCTGCCTCCATTCCCCTGCTAAAAACAGACAGGTTTACTCAGAACAGAATAATGTCGTTCATCCTGCTGTTTCTTCGATATAACTTTGATAGTAAAAGTGTGCCCATTTTTATCAAGGTATATTCTTCTGATGTCACCCCAGGTAAGGACGTTACTCTAGCCAGCAATGATGGGAACCATTTTGTTGCCAGGACCAAGCAGAAAGCAGCCTTAGTGATGTCATGTACATCTGGTCCGATAAGGACACAGTCTGCCGTGTTTACAGAACACTCAGTGACTGTTTAACGTCTCACACCCATCAATGATTGGTGTCAAGCCAAAGGAGCTCGTCAGCAGTTATTAAAAGAGTACAGACTCACACAGGGTTCGGGAAGCCTGTTAACATTCCACACCTGCTTTCTTCAGATCTGCTTGATTGTCATTTCCAATTGGAACGCCGCTCTGAACTGGCGTGTGCCCAGGCACTGTGCGAATTTAATTTTTAATCACCTCCCCCCTCGGCTGACAATTCATTCCTCCTGGAACTCTCTGATAACACACACACACCCAATTCATAGAAGTCATAGCGACCCAGCTCCCAGCCCATCAAGGTCATGGACCCATCCACTCAATGAAGGTGCCAAAATTAAATTTTGCATGGACCAGCTAAGTGTCTGATGTGCAAAACTGAACCGTTGGGTCAAAGCTTGCATGTAACTCAACAAGTACCACCTTTTGTAACTGAACAACACAAAAGTTGTAAGAAGCATATGGCAACTGTGTGTGTGTGTGTGTGTGTGTGTGTATATATATATATATATATATATATATATATAAAGGAGATACTGTATACAGCACACAGCATGGAAAAAAATCACACCACAGCACATTTTTTTTTGTTTCATTCATTCCTGACATGTGCATCTCTAAATAACATATACATTTTTGCAAACTGCAGCCTGGTTCTTCTCTGTTTCTCAGTAATGAAGGGCTTCTTTTTTTGTCTTAGGGGCTTCAGTCCTGCTTCTACGAGCCTGATACGAACTATACTAGCAGTGCACTTCACACCTGCACCTGATGTTTCCCATTCCGTTCGAAGGTTACTTCATGTCATCCTTTTATTCATGAGGCACAGTCAGATACCTAAGTTAACTGTCATCTCTGGCATTGGAAAGTCACTTGAGTCCATCAACTGGCTGGTTTCTGGTATTTTCCCAGTATCTCCTGCTTCTGCTACTTTATTTATCCAGAAGGAAATTTAGGTGTCCAGTAGCTTATACACAGTATACATAAATGTACATTTCTATACCTTAAATGGTGCCCTTACTTAAAACTGGGTTACAATTGAAAGATCCTAGTGACAAGTAACTGTACCCTCGAAGGTACAAGTTGGGACAGATGCTCCCTGGGTTGTGATGGTCTGTGTTATGACATTTCAACTTTACAATGGGGATTCCAATTCCATTCTTTTTTTCACTTCTGATACCTTATTCAGTAAATTACATAAGATTTATTGTAAAATAAGTGGTCTTTAGCATGTTTTAAATGTAGGCTTGGCTAGGCTATGATGTTTCTTAGGTTAGGTGTACTGTATTAAAATGCATTTTTGCCTGATAAGTTTATAAGAACATAACCCCATCGCAACCTGGGAAGAGGTACTTTTTTTCTGACTGTGTAGGTGCAGCCCTAATTTAACATACCTGATGCAGATAATCAGGCCCTTCAGTGCCATCTCAGTATCAGAGCCAGCTTAGCTTCAACATATATGGTTCCGGTACGTCTCTTTGTAAGGTGTGTTAAAATAGGGTTGCTCCTAACCCCTGCAGAGTGGTAAATGGTGGTACAAAGTGATACGGGGTAATACAAGCTCTCCCAGAAACAGGGTTGGTGACCCCTGCCTTGAAGGCATTGCCTACAAAATTCTGCATCAGTGTCCTCATACCGCAGGTACCCAGTGACGTGGAACAGATGGATGGAGAATAGATGCTCTGCTTCCAAGCTCAACATTTCCACTCTCATATCCAGCACCTGGACTCAGACATTGCTCGCCTGACCCAGTAACACATTAAAAGCCCCTCGCAGTGGTGGGATCCCAGCATCCTGTTGGCCCACTTAATGTTAATCGAGCAGTCAGAGCTGAATGAGTCTCCCTTTCCGCTCTTTCTACCTGTCTGTGGCTGGATTGATTCGCATTGCAAATCACAGTCCATGTATAAAGTCCAACATGCAATATTTCAGACATATTTAAGATATGCCGACCCAATAACAGCCATCTTCAGGAAGTGTGGGCGTTGTAAGAGAAGCATTTTGTCTTCCAGAAAACTTCAACATTTGGGCTATATTCATGGTACCTCAACTATTAAATGATGTTTTTGTTCCTTTTTTATGAATGTCAGGGACAAGTGAAATACCTTTAAAATGCTTGAAATTTCTTTGCCAGCCTTGGGTTCTACAAAAGGCTATTGATGACAAGTACACTGCTCTATTCCTTCATAGAGACAAAAAAATGACGATTTACAACGGGAACAAGGTTTCAGCCAGTTGTCAGCCGATTTTGCAGCTGACAGCAATTACCTTGGCCCCAGTCTCCCGCTTTCTCCGTTTATTTTCACGCGTGACGGTGTCATATCACGTCACCTCCCCTCGCTTGTCCCTTAGCCTGTTTTGCCTGCTGCAATAATAAATATGGCTCAGTCAGGGGTCTCCTCACCCCCCCCAGACACATGAGTAAGTCGTGGAAAGAATCACAGAGAAATTCCTCCCAAGCTTTGGCCAGAGGAACTTAAAACCTGCAAATTGCCAGCCTTTATAACTCAATCGAGCTTCAGCCCCCTCTGGGAGGGAAGATCTGACCTTTGTCCTCAGTTATATTCCACAATAAACCAAATGATTAGACATGTTTCTCTTAACCACAGGACAGTGGGCATGGATCTGGTTCAATCTGCATCTAAACCCATCAGAACATTAAAGATAAACAGGCATCATCATGCTTTCAGGGAAATACAGTAATATGGCCATTTCACTGTAGCAAATTTGAGTCGAAATATAGACTATTTGGCCTGACAATTGCAGTAGGAGAAACAGCCATCACTGTCACCAGCTCCCATCGCCGACATTGTGGAGAGGCAAGTAATGACCTTGTGACACAGGCTGTGGCTTCAGCACTCAAACTGCATAACCATCGTTACATAATCCATTAGGACGTACGGTACAAATTGCACTCGAGTAGAGATGGTTGCATCACGTAGCTCGTGTACACATGTACACGTAGAAAAACCCTAATAACGTGCATATAAGGACTTCTCTCACGGATCATAGGTACAGACTACTATCTTCCAGAGAACTACACCCCTATCACATGGGATACACAGACCTCTCTCACGGA
>JAODUD010000082.1:21375043-21392548 GCA_026784285.1 Stomatorhinus walkeri | reverse complement strand
CATGGTGAAGAAGGAGCTGAGCCAAAAGGCAAAGCTCTCGATTTACCAGTCGATCTACATTCTTAGCCTCGCCTATGGTTATGAGCTATGGGTAGTGACCAAAAGAACGAGATTGCGAGTACAAGCGGCCGAAATGAGTTTTCTCCGCAGGGTGGCTGGGCTCTCCCTTAGAGATAGGGTGAGGAGCTCAGTCATTTGGGAGAGACTCGGAGTAGAGCCACGGCTCCTCCGCATTTAGGAGCCAGATGAGGTGTCTCGGGCATCTGCTTAGGATGCCTCCTGGACGCCTCCCTGGTGAGGTGTTCTGGACATGTCCCACTGGGAGGAGGCCCGGGGGAAGACCCAGGACACGCTGCAAGAACTATGTCTCTCGGCTGGCCTGGGAACGCCTCGGGATCCCCCCCAGAGGAGCTGGATGAAGTGGCCGGGGAAAGGGAAGTCTGGGTTTCCCTGCTGAGACTGCTGCCCCCAGGACCCGACCTCGGATCCAGCGGAAGATAATGGATGGATGGACGGATGACTGGGGGCTGTATCAGTTCCCACCTACGCCCGCATGCAAACACCCACCCAGTTCGTGTCCGTACGTTCACCAGAAGTAAGACTTATCGGAAGGAACTAGAGCGCGTTGAACGATCTCATTAGTCCTCCACCGTTGCACTCGTCCCTGTGAATTGCTCCTGAAGATTGCCAAAGCAAGCCAATCATCAAATGAACGTCAAACCCGTTCCTTCCTGTTGCTCTCGCCGCTGTGGCATCTTTATCTTCAGTCCTGCCCGTCCCACAGCCCAATAACATTGGGCATACCTGTCGCGGGAACTCACACACACCCATGCATGGGCACCTATGGTGTCACCCCCACATTAAAACAAAAATATTGCCATTTGCTGGTTTGTTTGCAAACCCCTCCCACATAATACTTGCTTCATATAGTCACTCCCCGTGTACAATTCCCTATTAACAACACTATACAAACATTGACATGCTGACATTATTAAAGTACAAGATTTCACGGCTAAATATGGCACAAGAAAATAATTATTAAAAGTACATATTCGCTACAGTCTGATGTCTCATAATAATAAGGCATACAATAGCACTATATTTATGTATACACATGTACAACAGCATTGTTCCGGTTTGAGACGTTTCAATGGAAATTACGTATTGGTGTTTGGGAAGACGGATTCTGTCGTTTTAACGGAAATGACGTAGGGGCTTGAGAGTGGATGAGGCCTGACAGAAGACACACACTCTCAGGTCCCTTCTCGAAATTTCAGTGGCGTTTGCAGCCGGATTGCACACCTAATTCCACCATTAACCGCAAATGGGAGCTACGTGTTTGCGGAGAGATTTGTTTTCAACGTTGTCAGTACTGGAGATGAATAAATCGTGGATGTGAGTTGCGCATGCCAATCGCGTAAAACTTTTCAAGTATTAAACTATTCAAGATTTTTACTTTGTTTTTGTTTTTAGTTTTAGTTTATTTTCTTTTGCTTTGAACGCTCACATCCACCTTTGATCCTATTGCGACATCGTTGACATAGGAACCATTGTGTGATGCGCCTTTGGTTACTTCCGGACAAGCAGGGAGGTGGCAGTAGCGTCAGTCTGCTTGTATTTTTCGGCGGAATGACAGCGAAAGTCATGGCAGCGGCGAGAGTTTTGCGGTGCAAGGCACCGCTCCTACTGCCTGCAAGTAAAGGCTCCGGGACCATGACACTAGTCAGGCAATACCGGCCCGTGTCTTCCAGGATATTTTGCACGGTAAAATACGTTTTTTAAATCTGATTTTACGAGAATAGAATCGGACCGGCAATATTACGTTTGCGTGTCTCGAAGCAGAGAGGTGACCGATCGATTTAGCAATTAGGGAAATATGCATTGAAGACAGTAGATATATGAACTGACAACTTAACAGATAATCCGGCTCGCTTTGTTAACTCCGGCATGCGAGGGCGTTATGAAAAAGCGAGCCGGCGCTTCTTTATCTTTTCGACGATTGACCCGATGCCCAGTAGGGAGTACTTAATAACTGCAACCGTACTGTTAAGATTAATGGTCTTACCAGAACTCTCTTTACCGCATAATTCACGAACATACCAGAATTGAGTGGTCTGTTGTCAATCGTGAAGTGTAGGATAAAAATTATAACAGACATACGGATTTCAATGCTCTGTGTGTAAAGTACATATGGCAGAATTGACAATAAAGCCGACTTTGACTTAACACTTCATAGACCGCAGGTTAATGTTTATTTGAATGGTTGTATTCTGTTTCTGCTGCTTGATCAGGGAGGGAGTCTCGTGCTTCTCGCCAGCTTACCTGCCCTGTCATACCTGGGATACAGAGTTTGCAGAAGAGCCTGTCCTGAAGCTGTGGTTTATGCCCTCGATAAAGGTAATACTCCAGTCTCCTGTCTTTGACAGTATTATGAGAGTGGGAGGCTGCAAACGGTGTGTATGACGGCATAGATTTTGTCTTTTCAAATGACCCATTCTGCCATCTGTCAGCTGAGGAGGTCTTGGAGCGTGCAGACTACCTGTACAGCTGTGGGGAGATGGAGAAGCTCTACCAGCTGCTGGCCCAGCATCGGAACAGGTGGGGATTCCTTCAGTCCAGTGGCAGGTCTGTCACTCAACGTCTTAGAGCCACTATCACCAGCACATTCCGCTTTTAGTGTGGTAGAATTATCAGTGACTGGACCCGATGTAAGGATGGGTGTCCTGAAGGCCCCCTTATGCCCCTTAGTGACAATGCAGAGTTTCTGTGGCGGCTGGCCCGGGCCTCTCGGGACCTGGCCATGTTCCGGGACATTTCCGCAGAGGACAAAAAGAGACTCACCTATGAGGCCCTCGATTACGCCAAGGCGGCGCTGGACCAGGCTGAATCCTGCTTCGCAGCTCACAAAGTAACTGGGACCTGTTTGCAATCTCCTGCATTTGGAATGCGACAGGGCGTTCTGTACTTCCTTTTTAATAGAAGAGTCTGCAATTTGTGGTATTAACACCAGCAGACATTAATGAGAACTACAAGTGAACAACAAACCTTAACCCTTTCATGCATGAATTGACAACCTGAGTCAGGACTTTTTCCTATGTTGTTTTACTTTTCTGGGGGGATGAAAAAAACAGCTGTAAACTTTTTTTTTTCCAACATGCATTTCTTCAAAAAGTTATTTACATGTCCACTGTAGTGGTTGATATGCAGTTATACCATTGAGCCCTGTGCATTTCAAATTTAATGGCTGTTGAATAGCAGAACAATGTAGTGACCACCATGTGTGAAAGGGTTAACTGAAAAAGCCAGCTGTTATTTCCCGCCCCAGTCTGACTGTCGTGTGGTATCACGTTGGTCCTAAATCCTGTTTCCCCACAGTGGTATGCGGTGTGTCTCAGCGACGTGGGAGACTACGAGGGAATTAAAGTCAAAATTGGCAACTCGTATATAATAAAAGAACACTTGGAGGTACGATTGACCATTACCTGTTTACTGCATTTACTCATCCTTAATCTGTGCTGCCTGTGACTTGATGCAGTTAACTCACAGCCAGGCAGCAGTGTCCCCTATGTCCCTGAATTCCTTCCCAGACCAGTCTGTCCTTGTTTTTAAGAGAGCCATCGAGCTGAATCCAAAAGACGCCACATCCATCCACATCCTGGGTTACTGGTGAGTGTCAGTGGGCCTGACTGTAACCCTTTCCACATCCCAGGTTACTGGTTCGATGCAGTTTCTCAGAAGTCATAGAAGCACTCTGCGGTGCCGTGACAGCCATGCCTTATGTATGATGGGTGTTTGAGTAACCTCCACTCACAGCGCAGTTAATCTCTACAGCACTTACCTATCATGCACTCCATCCTTGCCCTCCCACCCTAGGTGTTTCGCCTTCGCAGAGCTGCCGTGGTACCAGCGAAAGATCGCGGCCACCCTCTTTGCCTCCCCGCCCAACGCGACCTATGAAGAGGTGACCCCTCCCCTCATCACACGAACATGCCACACACAGACCGGGCAGCCTCACCAATCCACCATTCCTGAGACTTATGCAGCAAAGGCTGTCCTCTGTTTTTACACAAATATCGTTACTTGCAGGCTCTGGAATATTTCCTAAAGGCGGAGGAAGGTGAGAAATGCGAGATGAAACCCGTCTTCGCTCTGGACAGTTTTCCTCTGGTGTGATAATTGAATTTCTGAATGTTTGAAAATGAGGTTTCGTGACCAGCTGGTGACCATTTATTTTAGGGTAGAAAACTATCCTGGTCCACACCGGTTGGCCTGCTGATTTAGGTTCTTAATGCAGGCCATGTTAGTGATCTAAACTCCCAGCCGACTGTGATCCTAGTGGCTCTGGCTGAAATTTCCTTCCACCAACAACCAAATTAACTCATGATTATTCCCCTCAGTGGACCCAAACTTCTACAGCAAGAACCTTTTGATGCTGGGCCGCACCTACCTAATGCTGAAGGACAAGGAGAAGGCGGGGCTCTGGCTGAGCCGAGCCCGAGACTACCCCGCCCACACAGAGGAGGACAAGCAGGTCTGGTCCCGCCCAGGCTGGCTACAAGAAACATGCTTCAGAGTCCACCAGAACGTACACCTAACGTGTCACTATGTCCGGAGTGACTTAATGCTACATAGGTTTATAACCAAAGCAGGAGAGGCCGGAATGTTTTTCACACTTTCTTCCTCCTCGCAGGTCCATAAAGAAGCTTCTGACCTTCTGAAGAAGCTGCAGGGATGACCAGTGGGCACTGCACAGACACTGTGATATTCAGGGCATTGGATCCTGGGACCTGTGACCTCTCACTATTGCCTTATCAATCAGTAACTGCTAATTAACTGTGAAGATGTTTTATAAATTAGCTTTTATCATGACCCTGTACAATAAAAGGTGCATGCTGCTCCCCAAAGACTGTTTCCTTACTGTGTTTTATATATGAGTGATGTAACTAAAGCTACCCCCCCCCTCCTCCTTGAGAGCATCCACCAATCAGAGGCTCCCTGCCAGGTTCAGGTTGGGGTCACTGTGCTGTGGCGGTCAGGGACAGCAGGCACACAAGCTGCCAGAGAGCTAACGAAGCCGCCGCTTTACTGTCACATCACTCACAGACTCCTGCCAACCTCAAGTCTGCTCTGTGGGTTTCATGTTGCCCAGTTAAGAAGGGGCTATGAGATTTAAATAATTTCACGCCAACGATTAAGTGCAAAAATGGGTACTTCAATTCGTCACACCAAAGAAGAGGGTCTGATACATTTATTAAATAATTTTTTTGCTTCACAGGTATGTCCAAAAAAAAAATTAAATTAAGTGTAAATAATCTGAGGAAGAAAAGTATGAATCCTGAGCAAAAGGTAGAACGGGAAACACCCTAACCTGTTCCTGTAGGAGTAGTGTGTGTGTACATATAAAGTTAACAGAACCTGCCCCCCCCACATACCATCCCTGTCTACAGTGTCTATACTCTGATATGTTACAGTTATCATTGCTAATGGCAACCTAAATCTGCCTTAAGTTACCACATTTAAAAAAAATTAAATATATGTATATCCCAAATGAAATCAGTACATTTTTACAGTTGAGTTCATTCTTTATAAAATGGTAGATATTTTCATATATCACATTATGCAAAAAAAAGGAAGTGTTTTCATGGAAAAACCCACAAGCAGTTCTTAAGAGTAAACCGCTCCCGTTCTCTTGTGCACAACAGTGGCTCCTGTGAAAATAGGGTGATCAGGTTACACAAAAGGACACTGTGGTTCCCTCGTGCAGAGCCCGAACCTCCTGGATGCTGTCACTCGAAGGGAACGGGTTTAAAACCCATAAATAAACCTTCGGCAGATCATTTCACACTAAACAGATGAAAAGCAGAGACTCCCGCCCTCGGATTCACCTTGCGGGAACGCGGCACGTGACCCTGGCAAGGAAGACCTGCCATTCCACATGAACTTTTCCTTATCGCTCAGCACCAAGCTTTTTAAATAAAATGTTCGCGCCCCACTACAAAGGGGTGCCAGCCTGAATCGCAGTGGCTGATTCTGTGCTATGCTGTGCCAACAGAACTAGCGGTGGTGACTTAAAATTAAAGACAGGACTCAGATCAGCACATCGTGGTGCCTTCTGACCCTGGAGGGCCTCCATATCGAGCTCTTCAGTCTGAAGGCCACATGATGTATTCCATGATGTCCAGCTGCGTCTCCTGCAGAAGTCCCTCCTCGGCCAAACCAGGAAGCACAGGCAAACTGCTCCCACCTCTCCTTCAGGGTCACTCAGTGGCTCTCAGCACTAGTTAACAGCAGACTTTGACAGTAGACTGTTCTGACCCTGACGAGTGATCCAAAGAACGATCAGCAATTCTCCAACCACGTACTTGTTCTGCTTGAGTGGATACATGGAGGATGGCCAGCCCTCGCAGCCAAGCTTAACAGAACCACCTAGAACTCCTGGTACTGGTCACACAGGCAGCTGCTCTCACATTCAGGAGAAGCACGTTAGGAATCTGTGTTTGCTTTTGGTAAACAAAGAGGGCCGGGGCATAACGAGTCTCACAGCCCCCCTAGCCTAAAGAGGCAAACACCAATAAATAACACAGATGCAGGGCTCTGAAGGTGTGGCTGGACTGTTCACCAATAGTCCTATAAAACCCACCCCCATTATCGTCATGCCAACAGTACGCACACACACAGGGCTGACCCGTAAAG
Source organism: Stomatorhinus walkeri (assembly GCA_026784285.1). Classification (NCBI taxonomy): domain Eukaryota; kingdom Metazoa; phylum Chordata; class Actinopteri; order Osteoglossiformes; family Mormyridae; genus Stomatorhinus; species Stomatorhinus walkeri. The sequence continues at coordinate 21,385,855 of JAODUD010000082.1, read as the reverse complement.
AGCCGCACGGGGAGACCCACTGCCTGAGCTCTATAAAACTAGAGCCGCGGCACGACTGCTGCTACAAATGCGCCGGAGACTTTTGGCTGAACAGCATACACACACACACACACACTCCATGTGTCTAAGAGCCCCGGGGTCGTAGCGGCAGAGGAAACGCTGGGACGTCTTGCATATTTATGAGGAAGAAGATAAATAGCTTATGTCAGTAGTAGTGGTCGTGACGGTCCGCTCTTTCTCTCTCTCTCTCTCCCAGTCTTCCATCACTCCTGTCCGAACCCCTCCGTCTCGTCGATGGCGAACAGCAGCTTCTCTTTCAGCTGCTCGAAGCTTTTGTAGGGGGGCAGGTCGAGCCTGTTAAAGCTGGGAAGGTGGGGAGTGAAGCTGGTCTCATCAGTCTCTCCTTCACACCACTTTATCAAGTGGTGGGTTGTGACCCGCTTTTTTCATTGGGCCACAGAGCATGGGGTTGTCTCATGGATGATCAAGATGGGATGGGTGAAGAAAGAATTTCCTCATGGGGAGCAATAAATTCTCCCCATTCCTTTAAAAAAGGCATTATCCTGAATATTTATTTCCCAAGGTCTGACACGCATTTCTGATGGACACAGCACTGTGTCACTGCACTGTTCCATTTACTATTGACTGCACTTTGTTTTGTGAGAAAAATCTGGGACGTGACCCAGTGGGTTATGACCGAGAACATGGGTCCTGAGGCTAAGCCAGCTAAGAACCACTGCCCTACACCTCTCTGCTTTATCATCACGCCATGTGACTGAGTGTCCTGACCCGAGCTCATGCTGCTGCTCTGCTACCCATTTAAACTAATGTCCTGATTGATGCCCTGTTCCTTCTGATGGAGTGTGAACCCCCCCCCCCTCCCCCCCCGGGGGGCAGACAGACTCCTGCAGAGCGGCTTGGGATCACCACACCAGCAGGCGACTCACCAGGTGTGACTCCGAGGCAGCCAGGTCTCCTTGCCCACCTTCTCGATGCAGAACTTCTGAGGACCGTTACTGCCTGCAGTGGGACAGTGGCAGGTGAGCTGAGCTTCCCCAACAAAAACACGTCACCTGACAGCAACCTATCTAAGCAATTGGGTCTTTATCTTCACGCATCGGCATAAATCAGGCCCCTCACTTTATGAATACATCACTGCAAAACCGACTATGTATTCAAAGCACTTGTACAAATTATAATTGCAAAGTAATGCAAGATTTCATCCCCCCTCCCTCACAGTGGTTTGGTCCACTGCCTGCTATCCCCAATCCCACTACCACACACGTTACCCTGGTATGGGTATCTGGGGCTCAGTGGCGGCTGACTACCAGCAAGGAACCACTTGGTAGATGTTCACTTATTCCCATTCGGTCCGTTACCCCACGAGTGAATCTTTACCTTTACTAGCTAATTAATGGGTGCTGTGTCTCTCCAACTGGAAATAACTTGCATGCGACGTGCACATGTTTTGTCAGCCAGCCAGAAGGGCAAAAGGGAAAACAGACGTATTGTTTTTCAGTGCAGCAAAATGCCAAGTTAAAAAGTCCTCATAAGAAGTCCTAATTCAGCTGTACTTATTTTGAGCTTTATGTTCAGAGTAAAGTTGAGAGGTTAGTCCAGTGACTCATATGTAACATGCATTTAAAAATGTTTGAACATGCTAACTTTAAGTTATTTACCAATACCCTAATAGGTTTAATAGTTATAAAGGGTTTCCTCTGTATACAAAAGTAATCTTGGCAGCATCGTTTGTGTTCCTCAGGAATTGCTAGAGAAATTTTTCTGTTTATTGTAAAATGAAATTTTTACCCATGCTTGCTAATATACCATCTATTAATGTATCATCTTTAAATATGTATTTCTGTAATATCACAATACTCTTTTTCTAGATACTCGATTTGTGTAGCGTGTACTTTTGTCGTCACCACGTTTGCTTGCACTGTGTGTCTGCACCAGAACTTCCTCCTGGGATCAAAAAATCTTAATCCGCTTAGAAAACAAAATATCCACTTCTAATATCATTCATTTTCCTAGCTGATACCACCTTTTCAGTCTTAATTTTATTCACTGGTTTGTTCCCATGATTCCCAGGGACAGGAGGCTGAAGTCTATTGTCACGGCTGATTGGTTGGGGGCGGGGAACAGACAACTTACCCATGAGCTCGGAGAAGCCCCCTAGTGGTAGACGGCACGTCCCGGTCACGAATTGCAATAGCCGCAGACGCACTTCGTTGTCCACCTCCTTCACAAACTGCAGGGGGAGAGAGAAGGTCACACATTCAAAATACCAGATATCATAGCCATCTCACACTACCGGCATGGGCCTTCCAACCATATCCTCTGCACACTCCCACAATGCTTTGCTCTGCATGTACCAAAGCACCGGCACGGTAGCTGGGGCAGTACCTGCCAGAACCACATGATCTGCTTGCTGTTGCGGGTGTAGTGCCGATACACCGTGTGCCTCTGCCAGTCCTGCAGGTCCACCTCCTGCATGCCGCACAGCATCACCTGCGACACGCGAGCGCAGCATGCCAGTGCATATTACATATTTATTGCGCATTTATTGCACATTTATTGTCTTATCTTTTATTGCATTAATGTTTGTCATATTGCCCCCCCCCATACACCTCTCCAACACCAGTATTCGTCTTAACGCACCTGACTATTAAAACTGGAAATTTGACCACATGGCGCCCCCTACCTCCAGCTCCTTCTCATCAAAGTACTGCAGCCACTGCAGGGGCACCACCTCGTTGAATCCGTCGAGGAACGCTTTGGTTTGGTCGGCCACTCCCCTGGAGAACCGCCACTCCGCCATCAGCCTGCCGGCGGGGGGGGGGAGGCGAAGGGAGCACAGCCGAGCGAGTGACAAGCTGGTCGCCTTGGGTACCGCGCGGGCTTGACGCTCCCCTTCCTGCCCCAACCTACCCAATGTACTCCTCCTTGTTCTCCTCGGTGACCAGCAGCGATGCCCCATCTGGTTTCAGGTCGTGGGAGGTGATCTCGCCCAGGATCTCCATGTCGACTGAGAAGTACATCTCCAGGTCGCACTCCTCGATATTATTGTCCCTGAGGAATGGGTGGTTTGCAGTGTGAAGATGGGGGGGGGGCTGCGAGGCATGGCCTGGAAGAAGCCACGTGCCGGGCACTGGGTCGGACAGTACCTGATCCAGATGAGCGAGTTGTAGAACTCGGGGTCGATGGACTCCAGGTCCTTGATGGTCAGCTTCTTGCTCAGCATACGCTTGTAAAAGGGCAGGGAGAAGCCCGTGTCGATGAACTTGCCGTGAAACAGCGCCTGGTGGGGGGGGGATGTGAGCAGGCAAAAATATAAATAAAGCCCCAGGTGGGCAGGGGAACAAGTGAACTTTAGCCCCCACATACTCTACACAGAAAACAATCATCGGTATCCGATTCCATCAACAGATCCATCCGGGCGCCCAGTCGGCCCCTAGCTTCATCCAATCAGTTTGCCCAGTCAGCACCTGACCTTATCCAATGAGATTGTCCAATCAGTGCATGGGCCTGATCCAGTCAGATTGTTTCTTATCTCAATTTAGTTGCAAAACTTGTCGATTGTTTTTATCGCCAAAGAGTTCAATGAACTGGTATGGGGGAAGGGTGACAGTAAACCAAGGGGGGTGGGGGAGTTCTGAATTACATTTAACAGGTAAACAAGATCACAGCTCACAGAGGGACCACATGTTTGCAGGCCCGTTAACCCAACCAGCATCACCCAGGCCATACCACGGAGTCAAAGGTCATGGTCAAGGCCAAAGCGGGCACTCGGCAAACCTTCAACCGTCTCCAGCTTCCACACAGAGCGAGAGCGGTCAGCCTGGGCAGACCCTGAGAACAGCGCCCCCCCCCCATCCTCTCACCATGGCGATGAAGCGCCCAATGAAGCAGAAGTAGGAGAGGTGGTCGGGGTTGATGGCCGACGCTGGGTTGATCTGCAGGCAGTAGTTGCTCTTGCCGGCGTACTCGAACAGACAGTACATGGGGTTCAGGACCTCGTGGGATAGCAGGAAGAACCACTCCCTGGCAAAGGGGGGGCACAGGGTTCAATGCCAGGCAGGGGGAACGAAACCGCAACGTGGCGGGTGCAGCGACAGGCGCAAACTGACCTCGCCAGGCCACCGTAGTCAAGTCCCTCCTCCCCCCTAAATATGACGTAGAGTCTCCTGCGGAGGTCGTACGGTTTGAGGGCCATGATCTGAACAAGAGTGTCACATGGGACCTGTCAGTCCTCACAATGCTGAGATTATTCTGGGATTTTAAATGCTCAGGACACGTTAAACAGGAGCAGGGAACCAGAGGGGCAGAGCCAGACTTACCTGCTGGAAGGAATCCTCAAATAAGGTCTGCCGTGAGACGGTGATCTTCACGTGGCTGGGGAGGGCATTTGACTGTGGTGGGGGGGGACATCACACGTGGGTTCGGAGGAAGTGTGGCAAAAATGACAAGCTGAGCTGTGAAGAGGGCAGCGCTAAGCACACGTACCTGGCACAGGTAGCGGAAATGGGCCAGTTTCCAACGGAAGCTGCGCTCGTAGGCGATCTGCGGCCCTTTGGTGCTGCGAAGGGATGGGAAGCGGACACTCGGAGGGGGGTCACGGGGCAAGATGAGGGGGGTGCACGCGATTGTGAGGATGGAACCACAATGCATACGAAAGCACTCACACGGACGACTTTCCGGTGCGCGGGTCGTTAAAGGTGGTCGTGCGTGTGTTGTGGTCGACGAAGTAGCGGACACCCTCACGCGTGTATCGGATCTCCCAGCCCTCGGGGAGCGGATCTTCGTTCTGCAGCCTGGACCGGAGATAAGGGAGCCCACCAGAAGGGGGAGCACATGAGAGGAGAAAGGCAATCTTACGAGACAGACTGATAACACTGAGGTTACTCTATTACTGCCATCGCCACCATTCATGTTATTATAATTGATACTGCTATGCCACCAACCAAGACAATACATAAGCACCCGTTGATGTCTGTTGCAGAGGATTGTGGGATATGTAGTTCATAAGCACACCAAGTTTAATCTTAGTGAGGTAGGGGAGCTTACCCTTGCGTACGCGGGTCCTCCCACTGAGTGGTCTTGGTGTTGTGGTTGACAAAGTACACACGGTCGTTAGAGTCCACGCGTCGCTCTGTGGAGGCGAAGTATAGCTTTGAATTTTTTAATTCAGTTTTTATTTATTTATTTATTAATTTTAGTTAGCAATTTTTTTTTTAGTTATGGGGTAGACTGAAGTTTATGCAGCTTCTTCTTTAGAGAATCCTACAAGAATACATAGTGTTCATTGTATACCATTGTCTTCAAAAAGTGGAAAATATATTCCAGGTATTTTTCAAGGGCAATATACTGGACAATATAAAGTTACATAAAGAAATCATTACTTTATAATTATGGTTTTTAAATGTAGTAACAAAATATTTCATGTTTATTTTTTTTTAGCTGTTTTTTTGCATCTTTTTTTACAGAAGTATTCTTAGTTTTCATTAACAATACCAACCCTGAAACACACCCACACACACACACAAGTGCGCACATGCAGACACACACAGATATAGAGTTATCGGATGACAGCTCAGAGACCGCAGGAATGGCCAGATAGAAAAGCAGCCCGGGTATTTCTACATATTTCCCCAGGTAGTTTTGACTCAAATTGCCTTTAACCTGCTCTTGAGAACAATGACGGGGCTTGTACCACTGAACCTCGGTTTTACAGGTTTTAGGACACATGTGGCCCGATGACAAGGGCACAGGTGGGCACTGTCACATGACAGGCTCAGTACATTATGGTCAGAGTGTAAGTGAGCAGAACTGACTGCTCGGCGATAACCGCGGAAGCGACATAAATGGCGACACCGGCGGACAGGTCAGCTATCGGCACGTCCCAACCCGCAGGCCCCGGGCAGACTCACCCCAACCGGGAGGCAGAGGGCCTAAGGGGTCGTTCTCCGCTGACATCATGGAAGCCTGCGAGAAGAGGGAGAAGACACAGTCCATGACCTGCAAGGGCCAAGCACCCCAGGAGAACACTCTGAGGAAAGCAGCGACTGGATACATGGGAAAAGGATGGAGCTCCCAGACGGGCAGGAGCTTAAAAAGGACTGGGGGGTGTTAATCAATTACAGGAGTGACAGGATTTTGGCCAGGGCCTGATAAGATACACCTAATCACTCATGGGGGTCCCACTTGATGAGCTGAACAAACGCACTAAACAAAGACACCTCTGAACAGAGATCTACCCCCCCACACCCCCACGTGGCATATTAAGAGGCAACAGGCAACACCACCCTGAACCCCTAATCTTTAACCACACTAACCATTATCAGTCATCATTTAAGACTGCAGACGACTAGCCAATCAGAACGAAGCCACGCTGTTATGCGACTGGCTGAGGACCGACTGCACTGTCACTGACTAGACGGGCCTGCGTTACCGAGTAGAGGTATCTCTGGTTGAACTGGTGCATAGCTCCTTGTAACTGGCTCCGCTGGGACTGCCACTGTTCGAAGTTGCGGACCGACTCCATGGTGGGCCTCTGCCAAGTGGTGGTCCGGGTGTTGTGGTCCACATAGTAGATCCGGCCCCGGTCGTCCACGCGGCGCTCCCACCTGAGGTGACATCACACCCATCCAATCGATTATGTTTCAGAGGTCAGACGAATGCGTGGATCAAGGCAGGACGTGTTAGAGCTTGGCACAGCACTCACCCAGACGGTAGGGGTTGGGGTCTCTCCCACGTTGTGGTTCTCGTGTTGTGATCCACGTAGTAGGTCCTGCCGTGTGCGTCTTTCCTCTGCTCCCACCTGCGCGGCCAAAGCAAGACATTTAGAAGCCACCTCTGAAAATCAGGAGAGGAGCTGGAGACAGCGGGTGGGTAAGTGGTGGGGGCAGGATGAGCCTGGGAACGACAGACAGTCAGAGGGGGGGGGGGGTCTCCAGCTCTTACCCTGCGGGCAGGTGATCGGCATTCCCAGTATTCCCAGCATTCCCAGCATTTCCATGTTTGGGTTTCGCTTCTGATGCACTTTTGCCACCGGCCTTGTTCCCTGCAGCACAGGCAGTCACAGAGGAGGAGGAGGAAGGGGAGGAGGAAGAGGCGGGATTGCCGGAGGGGCCGTCTGACGCCGTGAGTGCTGAAGCGGCCAGACCAGACCCGGAGTCTGAAGTGGCGCCGCAGACGCTGTCCCCAGAGTTGCCAGCAGGTGGCAGCACCTCTTCCACGGCGGAGTTGACAGTTTCCCCATTAACTGCACAGGGGGAAAGTGAAAGCAGATACTTCAGCGGGGACTGGGTCAGAGCCTGAGCTGTGCATCATGGGAAAACAGCATGCCAATCCAGTTAGTAAATTGGTGATATAAGGTACAGGGCTATATAATAAAAATATAATTAAAGCACTGTCCCCTCTGTAGTACCATCACAATCGCACTATCAGTTTGTATCAGGGCAACTTGTACACCATCCAGTTCATGAGCATGGTCATGCCTCATGGTCACGACCAGAAAATGACCGCTCTCCTTACCTATGCCGTTTGTGATCTGACCGTCGGTCGGCCCGGGGGAGGGATCTTGCTGGGCCTGAGCTGCCCTGGGGGCGGGGGAAGAGGAGGCGGCGTCTCCGTTGATGACAGGCGAGGAGGACGCACCCGGACCATCGATGCTGTCAGAACCGGAAGCAGAACCGGACGCAGAACCAGAACCAGAGCCCGAGCCCGAGCCCTGGGACCTGGTGAGAGAGGAGCTGCTGAGGGCCGCAAACTGCATGCTTAGCACATCTGCCCACATCTGCCCTTTGTCCACATCCCCCAGCTTAGTCTCAGTCCTCACTTTCCCTATATCATTCACCATGACTGAATGCTCAGGCTGGGGGAGACTGTCCTACTCACCCAGACTGAGACCTCGCTGGGGTGTCGTCCCCATTGTCCCGGACAGCATCTCCATTCTGCTGCACTTCTGTGGGTGGAACCATCTCAATTATTACCAACTCGGATGTGCAACATCAAAATAGGATCTCTGACAGATGACAACTTAGTGTAAGACATCAAGACAGAGCATGAAAATGGCTGTTCTCTGACTGGTCATTGACCATCATCATCATCATCATCATCATCATCTTTCAAAGCAAACAGCTTTGAATCTCAGGATTCAAAGTGACCAATCAATGAAGTGGAGAAATCAGTTACTGTCCCCACCTCTACAGTCACAAAACGCAACCTTTTGAGTGAGGGAGTACTGTGCAGATACGAGCACACACATGTTGTGGTAGATGGGGTGGGGGGGCGGGGGCCAAAGGAACACTCACTCGGAGCCGAGTTGGTTCTGTTGGGGAGTATCTCCCGGCCCACTGCAGGGGCGTCCAGGATGACCGTCAGCTCCCCAACAGTGCTCTGCCCCCCCTTACTCTCCAGGGTCAGCTTCAGTACCTCCTTCACATTCTCCACTTGGGGGGGGGGGGGCAGATTAAGTTAAAAGGAGGGAGCAGAAAAGGGAAGTAGAAAGATCTTAAGTAATTAAAAAAATTATATCTAGAGGACACAACATCCTAATTAAAGTAATCCCCGGAAACACTACATGACACCATATACAGACATATGTAAATGAGGGGGCGTCATTGGGGTGTGGTTAGGGCGGGGCCTACCTTTGCAGCCATGCTGCTCCAGGACCCTCCGCACCTCCAGTCCCGCTTTACCCAGCAGGGAGTCGGTCTTCAGGGCGTGGTGACTCCACACCCGGAAGTCCAGCTGGCTGCTCGGCGTCACGTTCCTGTCCACGGAAGGAGTCAAACAAAAATCATCCCATCATGCCACCTTCGGGGAATCACACCATTTGCCAGCCAGCACTCCCTTCTGCCCTCTACTGGCCAATCCACCCAAGTGCAACCAGACAAAAATCAACAACTGATCCAACATATGGGAAACAGACTTCAACAGGCATTTACCGCCACAGGTGGTCCAAAGACAAGCTGGAGACAAGACTCTTAAGCAAACCAAAAAGGAGATGGCGCACAGGCTGACGTGGGAGGGAGGCGCGTGCTTACACTGTGAGCCGCTCCTCCCACTTGGGGCTAGAGGAGCTGTGTGACTTAGCCGTCCTCCAAATCTCCCCACTCGCCTCGAGCTCCACATAGACGGCCGTCCCCACAAACCAGTTCTTCTTGCGCTTGAGCCTGGCACACGACACTTGGGAGGGAGTTAAGGAGAGGGCGGGTATCAGTCAGGGCGGGTATCAGTCAGGGCGGGTATCAGTCAGGGCCAAAAATGAGCAAGTCATACATTCACATCATATCCTTCACACTGTACATTGACTGTGGTCTCTAATCAAGGACAGCACTTGCATAAAAGGACCATAAATCTCAGTCCCCCTGCAGGTCATAAATGGTTTAAACGTTGTTTTTGCTTTTAAAATTGAAGAGAGCGGCTCCACGGTCTTTAGAAATCACATCGCTCATACTGGCTGCCCACCGTGACCTTCAGTTACCTTCGGTCACCCCTAACATCTTTGCTGTTGCAAGGCCAGGCTGTCACACCCACCCCCTGCGGTTCTCACCGGTGGCATGCAACTGCAAGGTCTCTGCATGGTTATTGCTGCAGTCTGATGTGGGCGGGGCTGAGGCCATGTCACGGCACGGTGGTAGCCTGAAACACACACATTAATGTGAGCCGAACAGGAAACAAGGCCTGTGCACTCAGGTGTAATAAAGAACCTCAGGGACCCAGGCGATAATGAGTCCCTGAGATGGCGGAGGCTAAGTGCTCGCCGAGACGAGCTCATCTCACCCCGTCTTGCTCAGTCCTGCTCAAACTCAGCATAGTGAGGCCCCACCCACCACCCCAATCACCCCTCCGCTTCCGGCCCCGCCCCTCCGATCGCTCACCAGCTTAGAGTCCCCCGAAGCCGTTGGATTCCTCATGCAGCGCCGTGGCCCATGGCGCCTCTGTGACAGGAAACCAAGGGTGCAAGACAGGAAGCAGTGAGATGCAAAGAAGGGCCGTGAGACACGAGGAGTGCAGATACACCACACATACACAACTGTGCCCTTTTTACAGAGAGACTGTGTGCACATGTCACAGCAATGACACAAACAGAGGCAAAGGCAGTGAGGTAAATCCAAGAACATTAAAGTCCAGGAGAAGGTGATTTAAGCTTTTCCCATGCTCCCTGTGAGGTCACAAAGTAACAGTCAACGCAGATAGACTTTTTCCCCTCTAACCATAGACACTAGCAGGTAAGCACATTGACTGGAGGAAAGTGTAAACACTGGCTCAAAATACTTCGGATTCAACTGATTCTGATTCTGTCAAATTCTATTTATTTATTTTTACAAATTGACAGCTTGTTATTTCTTCAAAAACTGCACTGAAATTATCCATTGAAGCACAATGATAATTCAACATTCTTCAGCTAAATCTGCAAAGAAATCCTCTTCAGAAGTTTTTCAAAGGCCTTGAAAATAAAAGTTCCCAGTCATTGGGTCAGGGGGTACACCAATAATCTGAAAAACCACTCAAGATGATCACTTTACATTTTCATCACTTAGTAGCGAACTAAAAAAAAAAACAATTTAGCTAATTGGCTAATTTTTTTTTTCCTGCCGGCACCTATTCTTAACACTTAGAAATTATCTTCCTCTTGCGTGCCAAAGAACTTGCGCGACTTACAGAACTTCCTTCCACACCACAAACAGGGCAGCAAACAGCAGACAGACCCTAGCATACGTGCGAGGCTACACGCTCACCACTAACCAGAGCAGAGTATAACCATAGGTATCAGTAACCAGAGAATGTCATGGTCATGCCCGG
>JAODUD010000082.1:21287843-21299730 GCA_026784285.1 Stomatorhinus walkeri | reverse complement strand
CCCCCCCCCCCCAATGCACCTTCGGTTTGATCTACATATTTGGGCTCATCCATTGAGTGCTGTCATTTTGTACTGTATTCCTAGTATATAATTCTTCATTAAGAATGTATGGGTATATAATTTAGTAAAATCGATCCTATTCCGTGTGTGGATTTTGCATGTTCTCCCCGTGTTGTTGTGGGATTTCCTCCAGCTACTCTGGTTTCTCCCACTGGTTTCTCCCACTGGTTTTCTCCCTTCCGTTTTCTTCTGTCTGTAGCCTCTTGGACAGGTTCTGGACCCCCCTGCGACCCTGAATGAAATAGGCAGGTACAGAAAAGGAGGGATGAATTTTATTTCTATTTGTGAACATTTTTAAGACATAAGGGCACAAAATACAGTTAAGTCTGTTTTGCCAGAGTTTTCGGGCTGTAACACGTTTGGGCATGTCAAGATTGATCTTGTTCTCTCTCTCTGATACAGAACGACGACATCGAGGCCAGTGGAGACTCTGTATGCCTGCTGACTTCTGCTGGTGCTTCACGAGGGACGTTCCTGAGGCCCAAAACTCATACGCTTCCACCTTTTAGAAGATCCACTTCCGCCATGCACATATACTCTCCATACAGGTACAGTGTAAAGTCTGTGTTATTCAAAATCCTTGCATTTCAGGGAAATTCTGAGTAGATATATGAATTCAGCACAAAACAATGATTGATGATTGATTTGATTTGTGTGAGAAAAAGAAAGTGACATTTTTTAAGCCCCATAATTACTCATTTAATAGAATCGCTAAACTATTTAATCTGTAACTATTACCATTGCCAGCTCCCCCCAGTTCAAACAAAGTGCCCACCCCATCCCCAAATGCCAAGAGCAGCTTGGTAACGCCGCTGTGGGGCACAGGGGGACGCCAGGATCCAGCGTCACAGTAAACGTCCCTCCCACAGACACAGACGAGAGTTTCCTGGGCACACGACTGTGTGACGGCGTCAGTGTTTCAGTTACAGGTTGGTGTGCTGCCCTGGGTTTGTTTGGCTGTAACGGGAAAATATCACACTTTTCATTTTCGTTCCGCCTGAAATCAAATGATCCGGTTATTTTTCTGGCAGATAGACTGATGGTTACTGAATGCAGGGCTCTATTGGACATACTAGGCAATTTCCCGGGGGTGGGGCAAAAGATTTTATGGGGCATTCCCAACCCCCACTTAGCAAAATGCATGGGGGACCCCAAAGTCCAGGGACCATGTTTAATCCCAGTCCAACCTTGACTGAACGTAATCGCATTTAATGATCAACACTAATGTGACAATCTCCTATTGAAGACATGATGAATGGGATGATGAGGGTGGTGGGAGATTTCTGTGAGGGCTGGGGGGAGGGGTGAAATGATGCCCTAAAAGGGGCTGTTTGTATGTTAGTGTGTGTGTGTGCGTATGTGTGTATGATTATCTGTGGGTCTGTGTGTATGTGAGTGTGTTCCTTTCCTCTCCTTTCCTCTCAGCCTTAGCATCTTGCGTAGTGAAATCCTCGGCACATAATCTACTGATGTTTCCTGCAGTCCAAACAATGCATTTGCATTTGCACCCAAAGATTGGGGAGGCCCCCTACTGGCCACACACAATGATTACACTAAATTTTGAATAAACGTTCTATTCCTTGTTTAGGTGATGCTGAAGCAGGATGCCCTGCTATCCAGCTGTCTACCTATGGTGTTCTGACTCCACTCACTGGCTATTCATTTAGTTTTTGAAACGTGATTTTTTGAGTGGGGACCCGGAGACAATAAACTCATCCCTGCAGACATGGGATTGTGACTCTGGTATGTTCAAAGCTGCTGTACACCAGGAATGAGCGTGCAGTGTCCCAGACAGAGACACGCTATTCTGGATACGGCACAACCAGATTTAATTTAAAGGTTGTTTCCCAGAGATTTCTCAAGGCATTCCTCATACAGGGGAAGCCATTATTTATTTCATTTTTTCAAAATAAAATCAGTCTCCGTTGCTGGCACAGTACAACATGAATGATTCCCCAAATGTGTTTTTTTGTGCCATACAGCAGTTTGCAAGACGAATCATGGCACCCAGACAGTCTGCAAGTTCAGGCAAAGTAAGCAGAAAACACGCTCTCCAACATAGTATGATTCTTGCTTGCCAAAGCAATACAATTAACTTGTGGGTATAAAAAAATGCATTGTGTCCTCCTGTTGTACAGAGTCATATGCTGTACATACTTTGCTGTACATAGTCACTATGCAGTGCACCCTCTGCTGTACATAATCATTATGCAGTGCACCCTCTCCTGTACATAGTCATTATGCAGTGTACCCTCTGCCGTACATAGTCATCATGCAGTGTACCCTCTGCTGTACATAGTCATTATGCAGTGCACCCTCTGCTGTACATAGTCATTATGCAGTGTACCCTCTCCTGTACATAGTCATTATGCAGTGCACCCTCTGCCGTACATAGTCATCATGCAGTGTAACCTCTCCTGTACATAGTCATTATGCAGTGCACCCTCTCCTGTACATAGTCATTATGCAGTGCACCCTCTCCTGTATATAGTCATTATGCAGTGCACCCTCTCCTGTACATAGTCATTATGCAGTGCACCCTCTCCTGTACATAGTCATTATGCAGTGCACCCTCTGCTGTACATAGTCATTATGCAGTGCACTTTCTGCTGAACAGAGTCATTAGCTGCTAGGTTGTATAAATGAGTATGAGGACCAAGTCACTTAAGGAGAGCCATGAGCCATCAAAACGCGGAACAACATGCAGAGCTGTGAAAGGAGAAGACCTCAGATTGAAAAGGTCAGTGTCAACCTCATGGAAAAATTGAAGCTTCAACATACAAATGAACAGACTGGCCTATCAGGGTGCCAGTACAATCATTCTGATAATGTCACAAACTCTTCTCAGTAGGGTCTTGCCATTGGGCCACTTAAGGGAAGATTCTGTTGTATTTCGCAAACTCCACAATTTTTTTTTTTTTATGTTTTAAGACCATCCACAGCACCTGAAGGTTTCGTGACAACCAGAATCCAGACAGCATGCTTCTTGTGTTGGGACGCTTTGTCACGTAGGCGCCCTCCACATCGGCCGGCCCGGGAATCGCTTGGCTCCTGGCAAGCAGAAAGCTGCATTCCAGACCCTTTGGCTTTAAGCAGCGATCTCAGCACTGCGGCTGGTGAGTTACTGGCACCGTCCGACTCCGTGAGCCACAGGAGCGCGGCTGAGTGATGTGGATCCGCTAGCCGAACATCGGGGGATGCAGCTTAGCCTGGGGGGGTGGGGGCAGAACTTGCAGAGAAGCTGCTCACTTAGCTGGCTTTGTGTTTCGCTGAATTGTGTGGTGTTCTACGCACATGAGCCCCGCAGGTGATGCATGCTGCATCCGACAGACCCAGAACTCTGGGGATCCTTCCTACCTGCTGCCCTTAGGCACTACAGGGCCTGTTCCTCATGTGTCACTCCCCGCCCCGCTGTAACACATCAGGAAAACAGCCCATCTTTGTTGCAGTTAATGTCCGGAACTCTCCATTTCAACATAAAATTGCAAACATAGGAGTGGATTTTTTTGACCATTCTTCTGGGAGAGCATTTGTGAGGTCAGGCACTGATGTGGGAAGAGATGGCTTGACTCACAGTCTCTGCTCTATTTCATCCCATAGGGTGTTCTATCGGGTCGTGGTCAGGGCTCTGTGCAGGTCAGTCACGTTCCTCCACACCAGACTCACTCATCCATGTCCTTATGGACCTTGCTTTCTGCACTGCTGCACAGTCATGTTGGAACAGGAAGGGGCCGTCCCCAAACTGTTCCCACAAAGCTCAGAGTATGAAATTGTCCAAAATGACTCTGAATGCTGCAGCATTAAGAATTCCTTTCACTGGACCTTAGGGGCCAAGTCCAACCCCTAAAAAACAACCCCACACCATAATCCCCCCTACCAAACTTTACACTTGGAACAATGCAGTAAATCAAGTGCCGTTCTCTTGGCAACCGCCAAGCCCAGACCTGTCCATTGGATTGCCAGACACTTTGCATTGCACTTGGTGATGTAAGGCTTGGATGCAGCTACTTGGCTGGAAGTCCATTATATGAAGTTCTCTACACACTACTCCTGAGCTAATCTGTCGACCACACAAAGTTTGTAGGTCTGGAGCTATTGACTTTTGCAGACAGTTGGTGACTAATGCACACTGTGCGCAGTCCTCACTCTGTGATTTTACGTGGCCTACCACTTCGTCGCTGAATTGCTGTTGTTCCCAATTGCTTCCACTTTATTATAATGCCACAAACAGTTGACCGTGGAATATTTAGTAGCGAGGAATTCACAAATGGAGCTATTGCACAGGTGACATCCTATCACAGTACCATGCTTCAATTCACTGAGCTCCTGGGAGCGACCCATTCTTTCGCAAATGATTGTAGAAGCAGTCTGCATGCCTGGGTACTTGATTTTATCCACCTGTGGCTATGGACATGATTGGAACACCTGAATTCAATGATTTGGAGGGGTGTTTATTTATTTCCTTAATATTCTTTTGTAGGAAGTTCTGTTTGTGCACTACAGGCACGGGACCCTGAATAGAACAAGTGGGTGCAGAAAATGGATGGATGTTTGTGTTCTGTGTACTTTTAAAATATTGCCTATTTTCTGCACTATAGCTCAACTCGTCTCATTTCATCTCATCTTATTTCATCTCATCGTACTTCCACAATATTGTCCCTACCATCCATACCCAAATCTACACCCCTGAGGTCCACCGTAGACCAACCCCGCCCCTCCTCAGAAGGAGCCATCAAAGTCAAAGTTGAGTCAACAACCCAGGAACGTTTGAGGTTCCTTCACCGAGATGTTCAGTTAAATATGAAAAGAGGTATGCCGTGGCGGGAATGTGGAAACAAAGGCTTGGTTTAAGCAGATAGCAGGGCTCCAATGCTCTTAACCTTCCCGGACTGTCTATAGTATGCTGTCTGATGCTTCGGTCAGCCTCATCAGAAATGCACTCGGCTCAGTACCTTACTGGGGAAAGAGACGGAGGCCAGGCAAATCGCCAACGAAAGCTGCTGAAGGACATAGCTGGCCGCCCAGAGAATTCCAAAGTGTTACATAAGGCTGTTTGCTCGCGGCGTGACAGAGGAGCCAGCCCAAGTCGAGTCAGGCTATGCAAGCCGTGCGGTCTGTCGAGTCAGGCTCTGAAAGCTGTGCGCGGCCTGTCGAGTCAGGCTCTAAAAGCTGCGCGCGGCCCGTCGAGTCAGGCTCTGAAAGCTGCGCGCTCTGTCGAGTCAGGCTCTGAAAGCTGTGCGCAGCCTGTCGAGTCAGGCTATGCAAGCCGTGCGGCCTGTCGAGTCAGGCTCTAAAGCTGAGTGCGGCCTGTCGAGTCAGGCTCTGAAAGCTGCGCGTGGCCTGTTGAGTCAGGCTCTGAAAGCTGCTTGCGGCCTGTGGAGTCAGGTTATGAAAGCGGCGAGCGGCCTGTCGAGTCAGGCTATGCAAGCCGTGCGGCCTGTCGAGTCAGGCTCTGAAAGCTGCGCGCGGCCTGTTGAGTCAGGTTATGAAAGCTGTGAGCGGCCTGTGGAGTCAGGCTCTGAAAGCTGCGCGCGGCCTGTCGAGTCAGGTTATGAAAGCGGCGAGCGGCCTGTGGAGTCAGGCTCTGAAAGCCGCGCGTGGGCGGAGCGAACAACGCCATCCGAGGAGATCTGTACATAATTCAGTGGTTTAATGGAAAGCAGCTCGATAGAGACACGGGAGGAGACTGACGTATCTATCCGAAGACCCACAGAAGCATTTTTATGCAAATATTACTTCACATGTGCTCACGTTTTCCCCTCAACATTTCCCTCCGTTTCAGAGGCCATGAAACGAGTTCCTTGCAACTTTACGAATGTAATGTATCAATCGCAGTTCTGGAAATGGTCTATATTATTTATTCGTGTTATCCACACTCCAGTCCACAATATAAGCCATATCTGAAGGCAAACAGTTATACAGGATTCATTTGAAGGATTCAGAAGGTTTATTGTCACTTGTACTGGTACAAGTACTCAGCATAATGAGATGTTTGCTTCTGTGTTTCCTGCTGACTAGGTAATTCAACCCAGAGTGAGAAGACATAGACAACAGGTAATTCATTTAGCAGTGGTGTCCTTACCTGGTTAATTGATTTTATGTATTTCTTATATGGTACATTTTCATGAAGATGTACATTTTCATGATTTCGTACATGAAAACTGATGGTTCTCCTGACGGAAATTAGCACAGTTATACCAATCGAACAACCAGAGTGAGGACCTTTCCCTTGGAAAAACGACCCATGATTTCCATGCAGGCGTCTCCCTTCAGAAACGTACGCACATATAATTCATTGCATCACACTATGCAATGGCCCTTTGAGGGGGAGAAGGGGGTAGGCCTTGTGGGATTGAAGGCCTGCTTTGCCAAACGTTGCCAGGGCAACGGCAACACTGGCTAATCGGGGGCCAGAGGAATGTACAGATGGCGCCATTGAGGAGGAGGGGCACCCGATCTACTGTCACGGCAGTGACAGGGTAAGATTAAAAATGGAGGTTACCAGGCCTAATCCAGTGATGGCGCCTTGGCACTCCCCCCCCTCCAACAGGGTATGACGAAGAACACCTGGAGCAACTCATATGCTGGAACACTCAGCAGGCATTTACAAACAAACTGAGGCATCGGTTGAATACAAAATATGACTGGGAAATGATTATAGGATTTTTTTGAGGTCAGGGGCATACAGATGGGCTAACTTATCATGAACCAATCATATGTTTGGAATAGGTGAGTGACAGGTAAGGGGATATTCTGGCCCCAATCAGCTTTCAGCTAAGGTCAATGCCCCTGCGGCCCTATTCCTATATATTTGCCTCTGAACCTGAGGATTAGGATTCCCACAAAACCCAGTATTGCTGGCAAAACCATGCGTCTGGGGCCACATGATCAAGAACTATACATCAGCGCAGCTAACTGACGACGGCCTTCTCTCACATTTATGAGGATTCAGTCTGTTTCGCTGCATTGCAGCACTGACCAGCCGGTGCACCAGCATCATGAATCTGCCAGAAAGCACACCAGCATGATGCCACACTGCCAGTGTGCGCCTGCAGCTGGGAAGTGCAGAAAAATGGCTCACTTGGCTATGTCAGCATCCGCTAGTCCGTGGCTGGCAACTGGGTCAGGAATGACGACGGATCAGTAATAAGGATCAAATCAAATCAGGTGCATAAATTAACGGTAATAAACAGAATCCCTAAGACATTTATAGGGATTGGCTCTCCAGTTACCCAATGTCAGCCCTGAATGATACTCTGATAACATCATTTTCATGCGGCCTGGCTTTGCTATTCTAACCCGCACTCTGCTCGTCCTCCCAGTACTCAAACCGGAGAGTCTGGAGTACAGGCCGAGCGGAATGCCCACAGACAGGTAAAAGCCGCTTGTGATCGTCCCACATCCCTGTGAAATGGAGACAGAGTGACAACATGGTACACAATGAAATCATTGTGCCAGTAATTGAAAATTAAACATTTTATCGCAGTGGTAGTAAGCGTTTTCCCGGCCAAAAGTCACGCTGGATGGAGTTAGAAACCAGATAACAGTTCTGCTTGACCTCACATATCATATTAGCAGTGAGTTAGGGTGTGTTTTTCTTCTACCAGTTAAGCATTTTATCCAATTAAAAATACATTTTAAAAGCTGAAAAGGAGCAGAAAGAACAGTAAATTGTATAGAGGTTTGCAATCCCCTCATTCAGCCTTGACAGTGATGGGGATTAGCTTTTGCTGGGCATTTCTTGGCTTTAAACGAAACCTTCTCTCCTGTAAAATCTACCCTCACTCATTTGTTTCCCTAACTGCCATGCGCCGCCATCTTTAATTTCGGCTGTGTTAAGCATGGCAACAGGGTTAAAATAACAGAGCAAACAGGGACAGGCCGAAATATTCCAAATGGCGACCTAGAAGGTCAGAGGTCGGGACCCATATCTGTCTTGAATAACTGTATGGCTGTCATGTGACCAAAACAGGAAGTCACCTCTGAAACAGGAAACACCATTTCAGGTCCACCATACAACAAGCTCTGCAATTATATGTATTCCTAGTTATTTACAATGCAATTCCATGCAATGTTTTCACTGACAGACTAGTTGCAAGTTAATAAAACTGTTACAAACATGTTAATGAGTGTGCAGACTTGTCTTGAATTGTAAATCTCATGCCAGCTCTTGACCAAAGTTGGTGACACTGTAATATGTAAATGTCCTTCACTGTCCAAATGTGTATGCAGGGGTACGGCATAATGGAGCAGTGGGTAGTGCTGTTACCACAGACCTCTAAGACTCTGCTAGGCTCCCATGTGTAGGGAGTTTGCATGTTCTCTCTTTGTCATGGGGTACTCCGGTTTAGCCCTACCCCCGGGTCCAAAAACATGCTGAGACTGATTGGAGTTACCAAATTGCCTGAATGTATGCATGTGTGAGTGAATGACCTCTGTGCCCTGTGATGGGTTGGTGCCCCATCCTGGGTTGTTCTCTGCCTATCTGTGATCCGGACCCCCCAGTGACCCTGAATAGGATAAGTGGTTACAGAAAAGAGATGGACGGTTGTGTGTGAGATCTATCGGCCTATTAAAAATGCAAGACTATGCATCAGGTGATTATTTGACAGCTAACCACAGAAAACACAGGTGATCTGAGACAACACAGATATTCTCAGCCTCGTCCTGAGTATGTTTTACTTGGATAAAATGCTCTTCAGAGTATTTGAACATAGCACGTTTTTCCTGACCTTCTCGCTGTCACTTTCTGTGGAAGAACAGGACCTTAGATGAGCAGGACTTTCCTCCCTAATCAGCCATGAAATATATGAGATTGATACATGGCTGGATGTCCCGAAGGGGAATTGGATCTGCTCGTAGATGTAAGGCATTACTCACAAGCTAAACGACACACTGCCTATGAACCATCAAAAGCATCTTCAGCGCAGATTTCCCGAGACAATTTTATACGGAAAACAGGCCTGTGTGTTTTAGGATAATTTGTATTTATTATTTTCACTGTGCACCAACGACCTGCACGTTCTCCCAATAAACTCCACCTTGTTTTCCAGAACCGCAAGATTTCCGCTCCTCGGATGTGAACCGGGGGAAAATTATTTCCCGGGAATGCTGGGTGAGGTGGAGATCATTAGCCGGGAGCAGGGCCACGAAGCGTGTCATTCCCGAGCGAGACTGACAGTCCCCCCCCCCCCCCGCTATCTCCGCCGCCTATTCATTATTTCTGAGGCGGCTTTTTGGGGTGTCACGGCAACAAATTTCACGTTTGGAGAAATGCGATTTGTTTTTTTGCTGGAGTGGCTGATTAAGTAGATATTACTTTCCGGGCATGGGGGGGTTGTGGGGTGGATTTTGAAATGTGCGGCTCTGTTATTCATGCACCGCGCTCTTAAGCTTGACATCAAAAGATTTGAGATGA
The DNA here is from genome assembly GCA_026784285.1 of Stomatorhinus walkeri. Lineage (NCBI taxonomy): Eukaryota > Metazoa > Chordata > Actinopteri > Osteoglossiformes > Mormyridae > Stomatorhinus > Stomatorhinus walkeri. The sequence continues at coordinate 21,290,252 of JAODUD010000082.1, read as the reverse complement.
ACTGAAAAAAGGAAAGAAATGAAAACGCAGGAAGGCAGTGGAAACGCTGAGACCCAGTTGTGAAAGGCTTGTCGGAATCGAAAATTTTAAGAGTGCATTAGTTATGGGAACTGCTCCTGGATGTTCACAAGGCTGTTCCTTCAGAGGGGTGCACGCTCGAGGATGGCGTCACTGCTGCACACTTCTGGATTAGCTGTTAGCAATTTGCTAATGAGCTGTTCGCTAATTACCTAGCATTCCTGTGGCACAGCATTGTACCGTCGAATTTAGCAAATAAAGGCTAGCAGTTAGTGCTGTGGAGAAGCGTCGCTACATCTGTGCGCTAGCGATTGGCCTGCTCATCCTAACATCTTCCCTGTGCTGCCCCCTGGACAAGGCACTCGTGCTAAATTGATTCAATAAAATAGCCAGCTGTAAAATTGCATAATATTTCATTCTCTTTGGTTAATAGGGTCTGCTGAGCAGCTAAATAATGTAACGTAATAACATTCGATAGGCCGTTTTTCAGGATAAGGTTGTTAATAGGCCTGAACACGCCGTCGCAGCTGAACTCTTCAGCACGTCCCAATCTCTTGTATGGGGGGGGGGGGGAGTAGTCCACCGCCACAACTTGCCAAACCCATCATCCAGATAGCATTTCACCCCCCACTCTGCGATCTGCGTGCAAATGTACTCCTAGGCCGGGAGGTTAGCCAGGAGGAGCCCGCGTGAGCTCCACGTTGCCCTCAAGTGGCTAACTGTGGCCTCGGCCGCCTCTTCCATCTTCATTAAGTGCTTATAGATAATGAGCTGACTGTTTATAAGCAGTTAATTACCCCATTACAGACGGAGGGCTAAAACAGCAAGAACGATTAATATCCCATTAGCACTATTGGATTACTTAGTTATCTTTATTGGATTAACATGACTTTGAGGACATAGTACCTTCATTAATGTAGGGTTTCAGTCACTAATGTACTTTCATTTTATAAAAAAAAAAACAATATTGTTGCTTTTTGATTAACTTCTATGCCCTGCCCTCCGTCTGTCTCAGGTGACTCTCGACTGAGTGTTGATATCGGGATTTGAGTTTCAGCTGACTGGCCACACCAGTACGGCCCACTGGGTTGATTTAACAGGAAGCTGGGCATCAGTTACAGCTTGACGATAAATCGAAAGTGAAAGCATTTGGAGCAAAAGAGGTCGGCATCTCGGCATCTTTCCTGCAGTTCCCAGAGATACAGAGGAGCATCCCATGCTGAACAGAGATTTGGCATGGTAACTAAAATGGTGATTTTCCATTCAGAAACCCCCCCACCACCACTGGCATTGAGGGGAGTCTTGAACACTAAAACTCAAGAATAAGTACGTCAGTGTTCAATCTTTGGACCCTATGTGAGAGATCAGTCTCTGACCTACAGTTTCCAGTAAAGATCATCACAATCTGTCACACCAGTGGACTGGTAGGTCACCCTGGTCATCCATACTTTGTAAAAGTCCACAACCCCCTCCTGCAAGCACTGGTCGGCCCTGGCGATCAGACCAAGTGGGGAACCAGTCATCCCTGCCAAAGACACCCAGCGTTCAAAATCATGCGGTAATGACACTGAGTTGGAGATCTTGTCTTTTTCCAGATCGTGATCTCTGGAAAACTGCCGAACCGCCACACTTCCTGGCTTCCTGGAAGGCAGAGAGGGGGGAAATGGATTGAGGGAGAAGGGTATCATGATGGAATGATTTCAAACCCCTTTTCCAGTGCAAGAGTGGAAAGATGATTCTTCATTCAGACCCTGTCTGCTAATCCCAACACTGAACAGGAACTAATCTTGTAAACACACACGTGCTAACAGGCCCAATACAACATACACACATGTGACATACATGTGTTTTATCGGAAATATTCAGTCACAGAGCTCCGTGCAGAAAATCAGGCCCACTTCACATGGGAAGAATTTTCAGGGATGCACTAAGTGCAGCGTTCCGGGTTTACAGAACAATGTGCTTCCCAATCAGAGCTGAATAGCTTTGTGATTAGGGAACAGAGGCATTTTCAGAAACATTTTTTTTATTCTCTACATAAGCGGAAGCTTGCTAGCATAGTGATTTACCATGGCAGTAACAATGTGTGATTAGCTCACTGCTTCGTTAGCACCATCATATACATGCTGTTATAACCCCCCCTCCACCCCCCAGTAATTAAAAACCCCTGACTTATGAACCCTAACAACCCCCCTGTCGAGCTCGACTTGTCCTACATCTCCGAAGAGCGTTTTGTTGTTTTGACAGCAGGATCATAGAAGAAGACATGCAATGCATGCATGACATCCCACCACTAGAGGGCACCCCACCCAGTATCCCACCCACTTTGGACCTGCATCTCATCGCCCCTCAACCCCCCCAGAATGCAAAGTGGGCAGCCTAATTAACCGC
>JAODUD010000082.1:21227300-21237553 GCA_026784285.1 Stomatorhinus walkeri | reverse complement strand
AAGGGGTCAGTCTGGTGGGAGTAGGTTTGAAATGGGCCAGATGAAGATTGGCCATGCAGGCTGCAGCCATACAGAGAACATGGGGCCCGCAAGACGAAATATAAAAAAACAGGAAGTGATGCATCAACTGCAAAGAGAAGCCACTGAGTGGGAAACAGCTCTGAACTCTGCTGCTTAGACATTAATCCATGGATGAGTCCATATTTTGGTAGGAGCTGGTCTTCCCCGTCCTCTTTAGTATCAACTAGAAGTGGATGAGGTCGCCCTCTACTGGCCAGGCAAACTTATTGCCCTCTTCTTCTAAGGCAGGGACTGGTCTGACCATCTCTGTGAGTCATTGGGTTGATAATCCAGCAAGGTTCCTGCCATACCAGGTTGGGCCGTGAATAAAATATAACAAACACAAATAAAGCATTAGCGATGCGCTGTGCATTCGCCAATGGCTAGACATTCACTTCAAATCCGGAATGTTCTTTGAGGGAAAAAAAAGCACACTCAAGTGTCGGCTAAGCATCACAAGTGCTGGAAATAAAATTATAGGTTAGTAAATAAACCTCGTCACCATGGAGAAGGTGCGTGGTCTTCTGGGAGCCCTGTAAGCAGCCACAGTAAGGACAGAGGCGCTATGGAGGGATGTAGACCAACGCGGCCATTCTAATGGGTTCGTGAAAGGGCATGGTGAGCCACTCTGAGCCACACAAGCGCAGCGATTCACACAGCCCTGGGCCGACGTGGCACAGAGACCCTTTTGTGCCATTCTCCCATTTATACAGAGGCCCAAACTGACTCTCTCCCTCTCTCTTACAGAAATACACTCCTTATTGCTTCTCCCACGCCTCTGAATTTGGTGGCCCTTTAAGCCAATTACCGATATGCTAATCGCTATTCGCCCTTCTGCCTGATTTAGAGCCCTGATTGGGTAATGCAGCCTCACATCCCTTGACCGGCATAATTGAAGGGACGTTTCTAGGGATGTGACCTTTCTGGGTTCAAAAGTCTGTACATGAGCTCATTCTTCATGCCAGATCGGAAGCGATCCAAGCGACACTTAATGAACTGGGAAGTAAGGAGCTGTCCAGTTAGCAGGCTTTGTTAACACTTCAGTTCCGATGAAAGTTGGCTTTGTTAACAGTTGGCTGGAAGCCAGCCTGGGATCTGGTCTTATAAATGTCTGGGCCTAACCGTGTGGGCGTAGCGATCTGAACAGCCAATCACAAATTGCGGATGGAGTCGAATGACATGACACTCAATCACATTGAAATGGATCTCCTGGGTTTTCTGAGGATCCCCAAACCCTAATGGTTTTCTCACATAACTGTAGGGCAGGAATGAAGGCAAACTGAATACATAATAAAACACTTCAGAATTTCACCTCAGCCATCGGTATTATACTGGAATGTGTATTTTTATTCAGGACCGTCCCACTGTAGTCAGTGAAAAGCAGCAGCCAAATTAAAAAACAACAGATGGCGCTGTGGTTAAGGGAAGAAAGGGTCCTAACAGCACACTGCTGTTCAAACCTTAATCGAGGAACTCCACTTTAACTGAGGCAGTAAAAATGTTGGAAATCCTTCTTCAAGGCAGTTCAAGTAGAGGAGTACCATGAGGCTAAATTCAGGAGTCAGTGGGAGACTTTTGGTTCTTCCTGTTTCTATGTAAAAAAAGAAGTAACACCAATCACATATCAAAGGCGTTCATTTGTTCCTATTGATGGCTGGCCTGGAACTCTTTGGCCAAAAGGGCTAATTTCACAAATCAGCCTAAATGGTTTGAAAAGGGCGATAATGACTCTGCTTCCTCTCTCCACTGCAGATCCAGTGGGGGCACCAACCCAGATGTCTTTCCTGCCTCCTCTCTTCACTGCAGACCCAGTGGGGGCACCATCCCATACTTCTTTCCTACCTCCTCATTTCACTGCAGACCCAGTGGGGGCACCCCTTTGTGGTCCCACATTACCAGGTAATGCATCAATCACTGCTTATGTTCCACTGTCTCCCAGGAAACCAACAGTCCTCAAACACACCCCCAAGCCTGCTTCTGTGATCCGTTTGGCTGACAGCGATTAGACAGCGACAGCCAGGGCGCCCTCAGTCTCATGCCAGTGCTGGCCAGTGCTGATATTTGTTTTACGGATCCACAGTGAAAAGATAAACATGCTTCTGCACTGTAACCAGCAGTACTGCTGTATCTCTGCCTGATGAAATATGAATAAGCTCTCCAAAGGAGAACTGCACCGTAAACGTCTCGTTCCCTGATTGTGAGGTGGGGGCTGGCTGCCTCATGTCAGGATGCATCGCAAGTGACTGTGTGAGGTCCCAGTTTCTCTCTCTTAAATGCACAGGCCGCAACCCTGACCCTGCTTTCTGCTGATGCCCTTGTGCCATCTGGGATGTCATCTGATTCCCATTGTCCTGATGCTGAAAGGTCTCCCTTCCTTTCCCGTCTTCCTTGCTCATAGCTGTAGCACACCATTGCGTTAACAATGCAAAAATCATGGGTTCAAATACCAAGGCCGCTTGCATAAATTATAACCTTCTCCCTCTACTCTAGGGGCATCAGGTAAATGCAAATATAAAAGGTGCTAAATTGTGATGCATATGACAATCAGTGAACTGCACGTGATCGGTCACTTAGCAGCAGAGCCCCTTCCCTAATCCAATCATGTGACCACCAGCACACATACAATAAAAAAATATATACCTTTATATAGTAATTTTTGTTTCAATTTATAAAATGCGATTTTGTTCTTTAAGTCTCTGGTACCGTATGTATTTCTCAGGTGATGTCAGTTACCGACTCATTCTCATTGGTTGACAATTGACTGTTAACTCGACGACCCGTGTCCTGTGTCTGGGAACATGCCACTAAGCCCTTTTCAGGGCGTGTGACTCATTCCAGGTGCTGCTTGACATTTGTGTTCCGTGTAGATGAGTCAGAGGCAGAAGGGTTCAGAAATGCCCAAAGGCAAAGAGATCACAGCCCATCATGATCGGGGGCGGGGGGATCTCACAACATCACAACATCCCAAGCCCAGAGAGAAGGCAGCACAATGGAAGACTGGCTATCGGCAAGATTGTGAATGGTTGTCCACCGCTCCTCGGCTTGGCAGGGAGTGGCGGTGGGCAGAGAGAATGATGACTGAGAGAGTGGGCAGTACTTAACAGTCAACTGTCAACCAAAGACAATGAGTCTGAAACTCATCACCTGAGAACACATACGGTACCAGAGACTTAAAGAAAAATTGCATTTTATATATTGAAAAAGAATTACTATATATATATATTTGTTTGTGGACTGCAGGTGGTTACATGATGATCGGATTAGGGGTGGGGGCTGGGCAGGTAAGTGACCAATCACATGTGGTTCACTGACTGTCACAGTTTAGCTCCTTTTAGTCCATTGTTTCCTAAATGGAGTGAAACACCACTTGCGCAACAATTCTACATTTTTTCCCACTGTTATATGAAAAAAAGCCAATTTTGTAAATGGAAATCACCCATTGTGACGCAGGAGGCAATTAAAAGCACTGTGTGTGTATCAGTGCTGTGCGATTCTCTGGCTCTGGTAGGCCCTGCCCAGAGAGAGCCAGTGGAACATGACAGTCCCAGGTCAGAACTGGAGTCACTGGATCTCATTTTGATGGCCATAAGAACCAGCACCACAAAAACCAATAAAACCAGGCCTGGTGCGGCACCCCGAAGAGCACAAATGAAAGTATCGGGACCATTTCCGTAAGGAAGGCACCCTCTTCCCCAGAACACACATCATCCAGGCGGTGGAATTAACCTTTTCCAAAGGCTGGACTTGGCTTGAAATGCTAGCAGTGGTGACCTCCCTCCTTTCTCCCCCATTAGATGTGTGTGACTAGTGCAGAAAAATAAAATAATAATTTAGAAAAGTAAGAAACCGACACTGAATGGGGCTTCCCATTTGGGCTGGGAATCAGATAGGACGTTTGTAGATAAAAGCCAGGGGTCTTTATCTCACCGAGTGGCTTTGTGGAACCTTGCGGCTGACGGCATCTGCCAAGCACAGGACGGGGGGGGTGGGGGACGAGGCAGCCATCGCACTTGTCGATCTCGGCGGGCTGGCGTCTCCCCGCTGTTTACGGGAAGAAAAACAGCACCTGACCTTTAAGGCGATGGCAGATGCCACAAGCCTCTCGCGTTAAACATTAGCATTCCTGTTACAAAGGTGAGGAGGCCCAAGATGCCATCGAACGAGCTTCAGCGAGAAGCGCCGTCCAGCGGAACCACGTTTCCCGCGGAGCGCCGGCGTCCGGCAGCATGTGACATTTAATCTCGGTGAACAGAGGCGAGCAGCGAGTCGCTTGCCACTCAAATGAGCGTGCACTACAGTGCAGCTCCCCACAAACCACCCACCCCCCTGACTCTCCCATCTGGGCAAGGCTGGAGAGCAATCACCATCTCCTGCAGCATTTTCCAGGAATCGGGAAGACTGTAAATGCAGAGGCACGAACAGGAGCATGCATAGTACACTGTGGCATTTCCACTTCCACCGGCCTTTATCAAGGAATAATAGGACAGAACCCAGCGCTCCCCCTAATGGAGAGAGCTGAGCGGCTTGTTCTGTAGACCTGCATGCCCCCTACGAGATGCACGACCTGCTCCTTCTGCCGATACAGGTGTCGACAGGATGGACGGTAAATAATGCATGGACATTTACCTTTTAATATTTCAGAGCAGAATAAAAAAACAATCTGGTAAACGGAGTGGAATTAAAACGTCCAGGCAGCTTTTTAAAGCATCTGCATGATTTCAGATGTTGGAAGACCGGTGGAAGGAGATCGAGAAGATCTCTTTCGGGTTAACGTGGGGGTCCCTGGAGGTGCACCAAAGCTTCACTGGATAAAGCTGTAGCATCATTCCAAGAGAGTCACAGCTCATTAATAAAGGCCACATTTCCATGCCAGAATTCTTAAGGTGCTGCTCTCGGCAGCCACTAATTAATGCAATCAGAAGTCTCTGAGTGGCACCACTTTGCTGTGAGATTAGCATCGACCAGGAGCGGGAGTTCACTCGCTCAGTTCACAGCGAATATGGATTTCCAGTTAGAGGACCCCGAACTGCTGATGTCATTAAAAAATAAAATGTAAATAAAATCAGAGCAGGGGTTCGGACTCTGGTGCGATTCTTCCACTCTTTGCATCCCGGTCAGCTTTAAGGAAGGGCCAGGTCTCAGGGGCGGAGGGGTGCGGATTCAAAGATGGGTGATGCTGCCCCCTGTGGCAGCACAAGGGAACAAGCAGTTCGGTCCTGCTACATGAGTGACCGGGAGCAAAGGGGCCCACCTGACGGCTCTTGTGAAGCTAATCAGGGGACGGAGATGGAGCAGGAGCAGCGATCAGTGATACTGGTAGGCAGGGTGAGAGATTCAGCTTTATTAACCTTCTACAAGGTCCGCATTTTTCTCCCCCCTAAATCCTCGGTGAGCATGACAGAGTGAACGTGTTTTTCTTTACTGTACATCAATAGAAATGCCATATTATATCAGGAACACTTCTTGAACGGGATGAGGGGTAATTAATCCTGCCCCCTCCCTTCCATTGACCGCAGCCCCAAATTATCCCCAGAACAGTTGCCTCGGAAGAACAGGGGTCAGACATACATGTAAGCCTCAGCCCATGGTGACATCACACCCAGGGCAGAGAATGAATGATTGATTTTGGGGTGGGGTCCTCTTTTAAGGCCAGTAGAACACACACACACACACACACACACACAAGCATTAACTTACACACACTCATTAACGTGCATATACACACGTACAGAATTTCCATACGGCGTTTCCTCACAATCGCCCCAGTAATGAAAAACCAACACGGAAGCAGCCAGCTCATGGCAGCCCGGACTTGAGCTTGCGGCTTTAACACCGGCATTTTCCTGGGGCAGCTCACGGAGCTGCAGGGAAAGCGCGACGGTGCGCGCCGCGAGATACAACAATGACATAGAGAGGTACAGTGCTGTTCTTTTAGTATCATGATAACACGAGGCCATAATACAACAACAACAACAGCAATAATAATAATAATAATAATAATAATAATAATAATAATAATAATACATGGCAGCATCGCGTTAAAGGTAAAGGAATCCGCAAGGAATCCGCAAGTTCCGTACAACACGAAAGGGGTTTTGCAGTTGAACCTTGAAACTTAGGCTGTCAGAGTAGTCTATGCGAAACACAAATATTTGGGTATGAACTGGCTCTGTAGGCTATATGAAGCCGTATATGAATAATAATAATAATGATGATAATGATGAGCATGCCGCACATGGTTCCACGCCATTGCAGCCAAGCTTATTGCTGTCATGCGTGTAATAATACCTCTCAGTCTGTTCTTATCTTTTACCTTCACAGCTCTCCGGCTCTTTTCTACATGTCGAAACAACCAGCGGCGGAAACGGGCATTTAAAGAGACCTCCGTGTTTTTTTTCTTTCTTTTTTTTCTCTTAATAATAACATTATTATTTTATTTTTGGTGGTGGGTGGGGTGGTCATTACGTACATTCAGAAAAGGGAGGGCGCTGCATTGAAAAAAAGGGAAAATGGTGGAGACAAACAGAGAACCCCGTGAGTGAGATCTGCGGAATGGTGCGGAGCGGCAGCCGCCGGCTGGAGCTGCGCGGCCTCGCTGGGCTTCCCCTGTGCGCATCGCTGCGAGTCACATGACCCGTCCGGAGGCTGAGGCTGACAGAAAAGCGCTCCGCTCCAGCCGCCACCGCCATACTCTATTTTATACCATATCATTTTTATCGCAACATTTTACTCCCGCTCGGTGAGTACCTTTCCGATGGCGTTTTTGTACACACATTTTTGTCTTTTTAATTATATTTTTTATGTTTTTCCTCCCCCTTTTGCTGGTGTTGAGAAATGAGACATTGAAGTGGTTGTTTTTAGCGTTTTTTAATCCAGGCTCCAAGTTTTTAGCTTGCAGTGATGCTGAATCGCGGGTGCTGATATCGGGGTAGCGTCCGTCGCTGGAAAAATGCGCGTTTGCAGCCTTGTAAAGAATAATGCAACTGGTTTTTATGCAAGCGGGTGGCAGTTTGATATTTTTAAAGCATGTCTACTTGTGGGGTTTTTACATATTTTTCTTTTACGTTTTCTGTCGTTCTGACTTTTGCTGTGGCTGTGCTTTGCTTTGTATTTTACAGTGTTGTTTCTCAGAGTTTTGTGATTTTGCGAGCCCCTGCTTTTAATTTTACTTGTTTTCTTTAAGAGAATCCTTTTCAAACCTGGTGATATTTTAACATGAAACTTTTCTTCAGGGTTATTCGCACCAAAAGTTGTTTCTTTTTGTTTTTTCTTTTCCCTTTCATTTTTCTATTGACTATACTTTTGCAGATTTGAGTATCGAATATTTTTGGATGTTATAATTTTTTTTGAATTAGTTGTTGCAAGTCGGTGGCCGAGAAGTGATCTTGGGGGAAAATCGTTGTGTTTTTGGTATCCTTATCAAAGAAGATGAACGACACGTTTCCCTTCGCAGGTATATGTTAACGGACGCGTAATTTACCGGCGTAAAAACAACACTCTGTCTTTACAATAAAATCGAGCGAGTGCCAAAATTTTAATCTGTGGCTGCTTTATTTTTTTGAATGGGGGAATATGCACGACACACGTTAGTGGGTGCATTTGTGAGGGAGGGGTGCGTAATATCTTTAGTTGTCACCTCTTTCGGGGGACGGATTTGTTGCTGTCGTAGTGCACACGCACTGTACGGGGTGGCCGATTACTTGGTAAAGTTGATTTATTTTGCGTCGTTATGGTAGCATGCACAGGATGCTGATCATCGGGTAGTGCGAGAAATGACGTCTGGCTCAGACATTGTCATCTCCATCGTAGATGATGCTATGCTGCCGAATCATTAGGGAGTCTCTGCAAGTGCATGTCCCGGTTTTCCGTAATAAAGACGTATCTGGGGCTCGCCCTGCATGGCAGTCCGGGCTCCCGATCGTGCGGCTGTGGTATTTTTAGCATCTGACATGGAGGTGAGAGTAAGAAGCCGACACTTTGACGGAAGTGTGATCGGGGCGGTATCGCGTGAAACGCCGGTTGCGATGGGCGGCCGGTGCGCCACTGAGCTGGGGAGACTGGACGCCGGTGTTGTAATGTGGTTATTAAACGCTTACTTGCGACACATCGACGTTTAATACCATGTGAGAAATCCCCTTTATCCATGTGGCCTGTATGAACAGCGAATCTGACATTCATGTGATTCTGTACCTATGCGCCGCACTAATGCGATAGATCAGTTTTTTAGTCACACAGTAGGCTACTAAATATATGCCACATACTGAAAGACTGTGATAGCTATTCTTAAACACGCAAATAATTCTAATAAGCACTGCAAGCTGCTACATTTAGATATTGTATACTTGCAATCTTTCTGCTGGTTTTGGCATATAAGTGGCGTCGCTTAAAGTTCGTTTAGACTGTGTGTACCGCGTTGATGTTTACTGGAGGTAAACAGTCACGGCTTAATTACTTTTTTATTGATCTGTAGCATGGCAGCCATATGCTGGAATTTACTTACCGGCATATTACCTCACGCTCTGCGTAATGACACTAATCCTTTGTTTATTCATTATCTCCATTCACGTGCAACCATTGTCATAAAAATTTGATCCCTTCCAGTTGTCTGTAGGTTTGTGGTATTAGCAGAATGCCTTATTAAATGGCAAACGTATAATTGTGTCTTTAGACGTGGATTTCACGTTTGTTTTCCGAATCATCGTTGGTCAAATTGCTTGCTTCAAACACTTGCAGCTTTTGATGCTAGAGGATAATAGTAGCGTTTCATGCCATGGCCACTGGCCAGGCTTTTAGGAATTAACTCACGGTTTTAGGCATAAGTGTTTTCAAATGGTGTGAGAAAGAACTAGCAAAACTTGCATGGCCTGTAAATTTACCTTATTCTGTCTCATACATGTTTATTTCTATTTGGAATCAGTGACACCAATACACTGTGTTAATTTCTCCAAACGTCGAATAGCTCTTGAGCTCTATTCGGAATGTTTCACAAAACCGCAGAGGCAATACTCAATAGTACCTGTGTTTATTCGACTATCTGCCACCCCCTCTCCTCCAGTGACAGTCCCTTACAGGTGACCTGGTGCTGGTAAAGGCAGTCATATAGGACCAAGGGGGAATAGGGTCCAGTTCTTAGAGGACATGCATAGATTTTAAAGATTTAGTGAAATCATCTTGGAGTTTGACAGGTTTAGGTTGAAATTTAGATTATTTTTTTGAAAACAATTGGAAATTTTGTTGATGTAGGACCATGGTGTAGTAGCAGCTACCCAATACATCAGTGCCCCCCCCCCCCCCACCCCTTTAAGGACAATCCCAGCACCACGAGGAGCTCTTCTGAAGAGTCTGATATGGAGAATCACACCCTGCATCATGGATAAACCAGGTGTGGGTCTCATTAGATTACTGCCAACTTCAGGCTGTGGCTAAATTTAGTGTTTCTTTATGTCAGATGGGCGGCAGTGGCCAGGGCTCCGCCCCCAGGACAGGTGCACTTTGCCTAAGTGGATAAATTTCTCTCACAACCCATCTCCAATGCTGTTACTGTACCTTGATGTTTTATACTTTTGGTCTCCTCTAGGTTTTAAATGCTGTGTAACTGCTATGTATAGAGGTACAATAAGAAAATAATAAGTCCAAAATAAGACTGAAATTCCGCCGGCACAACTCCCCCCCCCCCAGGGTGGTCTGGAACTGTTGGCGCAAACAGCACCACTTTTTGCCCGCTTACTCGTCCCCTTCTGCCGCATGTCGCTGATCACGTGATCCGTCTCTTTCTCCGGCCACACCAGGCTGCGGTCTGTGGACATGAATCTCCACTGCAGCCACTAGATTATGACGCTTATAAATATATGTCTCTATCCGCTTGTATTTATTATGTTCATGCACTGCGGCTTATCCGTGGAGGTGCCGGGTGTTTTTTCCATAACGGCACTGCACTCCTTGAACAGTGAGTCCTGAAGACTTACTTGCCTATCGCAATGTTACGTAACTGCAGAAGTCTAAATTACACACACCTTCATAAACTCCCAGGAGGCTGAGGGGATGTGAAGTTCTAGAACCGCATTCCGTTACAAATTGGCAGTGGAATGTTTAAAAGTTCCAGTTGTGTTCTGGAATGTCCTTTCCCTCCATTCCAAGGTCAGTGAAGCCAGCTTCCACATTAAAGAGCTGGGCTGTGGGGGGGGGGGGGGGGG
>JAODUD010000082.1:21120409-21134859 GCA_026784285.1 Stomatorhinus walkeri | reverse complement strand
CACCTCCATCACTGTCTGGTACCTGCTGTCACTGCCATCACTGAGTCCACTCTCACCACCTCCATCACTGTCTGGTACCTGCTGCCGCTGCCAAGGACAAGGACGGACTACAGCACATCACCCACTCTGCCAGGAAGACGATCAGCTGCAACCTTCCATCCTTACAGGACCTGTACGAGTCCAGGGCTCTGAATAGAGCAGGAAGGATTATGGCTGATTCCTCTCACCCTGGTGCCACACTCCTTCATACTCTCCCCTCTGGCAGAAGGTTGTGGTCCATTGGGACAAAACATCAAGCTATAGGGACAGTTTCTTCCCCACCGCAGCCCGTGTCATCAATAAGGCCAAGAACACTCACACAGGTACTATTTCCCCATCCTAGTACAAGCATGCACTCTCTATCATATTCCTCTGACTATTTATATTATATATACACACACACACACACACACACACACACACACTAACCACCTTACCTCTCGATGTCTGGGATGAACCACCAAAGCAAATTCCTTCTATGCGTGGACATACTTGGCAATAGACTGTATTCTGATTCTGAGCATCAAAAACCGCAGTAATTTTCAGGTAATACTCACCTAATACCATATATTAAGCTGGAGGGGGGAGTTAATTATGGATTTTGCTGCTAATCATAGATGATAATGTTCTGGTCTTGCAGCAGCTTATATTTATATATCTAATCTCCACCCTGGTCAGGTACAGATCACACCTGCAGCAAGAATTAATTGGCCATGACTGAGTCACCTTCGTGGGTCAGTCTTCCCTGGCTCTGGTTACATGTCCCTAAGTATGCACATGAGTTTCAGCAAGTATGACCGATTCTTGGTGAGCCGATGTCAAGCTCAGGAAAGCTCTAACATGGGATCATTTGCCATATGAATTGAACCCTGGGTGGTCTTGCATAAACATGTCAGAAGAGTTTCTAGGTAAAACATGCCATCCTCTGAAGACCTACCAGAACATGTAACCTCATCACTGAAATAGTCACATCGAGCTAAAAGTGTATCAGAATCAGGATCACTTTAGTTCACAGAGGACATTTATACTTCTGAGGAATTCACTCTGGTGCCTACTCAGAGTCTTCACACAGGACATGTAACAGTAAAAATGGAGATATAATACAAATGAAAGGAAACAGAATACTATGACTCATGCATTCATAATGCATGGAAAATAACTGACCAATAACAGACAACAAATGTGTAAGAGTTTGCAAATTGTGCAAATTAGCCATGCATGTAATACCACTAATATTACTACTACCACCACCACCACCAATAATAATAATAATAATAATAATAATAATAAAAATAATAATAATTAATAGTGCCTTTAAGAGCTTCTGTTCCTTTGGGGATGTATCTTGCTGACAGCTTACAAACAGCTGGCCAGATGTTACTGACTGAGTAGCACCAGCGTAGCATGAGCTGTGGCGGGCAGCTTGTGGTGTTTACGCAGCTTGGGGTGATGTGTACTGTGATCCTGCTGCCCTTGGATATATAAGCAAGGCCTACAGTCCATCACCTGGCCCTGGGAAGCAGACTTCAGTAAGGCGGACTTTAAAGCACCTTCGTGGGCGGGCGAGAGGAGATGGATGGTGCTGCAACGCTAAGTTATCGTGCTTTCAGCTTGGATGTAATTGCACCCTTCAGTCGTGGTTTCATAATTAGGAGGAAGAATTATGAAAGACCCCAAGGCCCAAGCTTGCCCAGGGCAGCTGCATTATTTCCCACAGGCTGCATTTAGTGGAAGTCTGTACTGTATTTTAGTGGTGAACTACCGCCCCCTTAGGGTGGGGGAGGGAACTGCTACCCCCTGATTATCCCCTGGGACTGCAGAGCAGAGTCTCCACTGTTGGGATTTAGGGAATGGTTCTCTTTGTCTTATTGTTCGACCAGATGCCCTAAGTTTGTTTTTCTAATATAATTATATGCAGACATATTTTTGCATATGCATATGTATACATGCAAGTTAAATTATGCATTATATTTTATAGAAAATAATATGCAGATTATTGAATTATATTGTAATAAACCACAGTAGTTAAATATTCTGATATAAAACTGTGGTATATTATACAGAATACATGCATTTGTTTATATCATTTTCTGTCATAATGCTAGCAGCTTAAAGGCAATGCCCTGCATCACTGCAAAGCAGTTGTTTGACATGTAGAATAATGTTTCACAGGTGTAAAGACAAAATATTGGATACGTCGTAATGAAAAGGAGCCTCTTTCGTTTTATATAAATCACTCCGGGTTGTTGCCTGAAAGAAATACAGATGGCATCGGCGGCTGACAGACAGTTGAATAATTCATGCAATCAGTATAAAAAGCTTTAATAGCAATTCATGGGTCAAACGTAGGAGAGATTAAGAGGGGTGCAGAACTCACAAGAAAATTAAACTGAGCGAACTGCAGGAGGAATAAACAAGAGTAGCGTTTGCATACTGATGAAGCGCGGAACCGGTAGCAGTTACTATCGAGCTTAATTGTGTGATGCCTGGATGAAACCAGCTGCTAAATTTCATTACAAGCATGTTTGTTAAGCCTACTCAGCCCTGTGTTTAATTCATAACAGCAGTCATTAAACGTCAGAATGTCGTGACGGTGAATAGGCTTGCTTAAACCTGCACTGATGTAAACGGAAATTAAATTAGACGGGAGGATCTAGCGAGTGTGCTAACTGTGACTGTAATGTAGCGAATGAGTTTTATGCGGTGAGCGAGAAGGCACAGAAGGTTAATATTGTAGCAGGTGTTTTTTTGCAAAATTAAGTCACTTTAGATGTTTAAGAAAACTACCAGGACTGCACTCCTTGTAAGTTAAAGAGGAAACAAAAAAGAATCCTTGGATTCTTGGACAGAATAGCTTATTGATTACTCGACTTTGTGCATCACGGGAAAACGCGGGCTTACTAAGGGCTGTCCTCACGGCGCCGGCGACCCGAATCTCGGGGTCGATCGATTCCAGTGCCGTTTTGGGTTTCGACGGCAGCCGGACTTTGGGGCCGGTCGGGAGAGATGTTGATCGATAGCGGAATCCGGGAATGGGAATCTTGCAGAGGCGGTTTAATAAACTCCGAAACCAGCAACCCCTGGACATGCATAATTTGTACGGGTCATTCGCGTAGAAATCATGGGAATGTCCGCTGCGTTTCAGTGCTGCTGAATCTGATGGGCGCTATTATTGCAGGACAGTGCCCGCGAGGTGACGGGCTGGGTGGCGGAAGAGTGAGGGAGGAGGTTGAATTTCGGTATTAAAGTACAGTGATACCTCAGTTCTCGAACTCATTAGAACTCGAATTTCTTAAAAGTCGAACCAACCAGTTCGGAAAAAATTACCTAGAGCTCGATCTGAATTTCAGAAGTCATACCGTGAACGCCGACCTAAGATAACTTGTACGCACGGGGAAATGAGTCACGCAGCACGTCTCTCAGCGGAAAGAAAGGGTAACGCTTCAGTCTCAGCCTCGCATTTGCTGTGATAGCATCGTGCATGTTTACACTAGCTAAATACATATATTTAAACAGTAAAATGCATTTGAAGAGATCTTTTCCAAAACGCGATAAAGGCCACATTAAAAATGAGTTTGTCATGCCATTTTGCTGTGCACTGAACCTATTCACCGCTCCATCAACATTTCATGCTAAATCGCTATATTTCCTTGTTTAAGATGCACTGGAAATTGCTGTTTCTATGCAAACCTCAATAAGCACCATACCTATTTTTTGTCAAAACGTGATATGTACTCTCGGCCAATCAGAATTCGGTGAGTGTGCAACTTAATCGAACTTGGCGGCGCTCTGAGGCTATGGAGTTGCGATCTTGTTTAGTGCCCTCTTCAAAATGAGTGCTTTAAACCCGTTTGACTGCATCGATGAGCCAGTGAGACCTACAGCTGGAGGTAAAAAACGCTGACTGGGCAAAGAAAACCACAAAAAAAAAAACAACAAAAAAAGAAGGTTCGTCATTCAGGTGGTGCGTTAATACTGTACCTTTAATACTGTACCATTAATACTGTACCTTTAATACTGTACCATTAATACTGTACCTTTAATACTGTACCTTTAATACTGTACCTTTAATACTGTACCTACTGTGGGATGTCAAAACCAGGCTGCTGTGACCGGTTTCTCTCAAGCCGAGAAGCTGTCACCGGATTATTTGTTTTATATGGTGGACGATATTGAAACGTGAAATTGCTAATTATTTTTTTGATACTATTTAGTTTATGTTACTATTTATTTTATTTGTTTAATGCATTTGCACTTAATTTGATTTATATTGATTAACTGTTCCTGATGTCATATGTTGCATGTTCACACATAACACACATAAATAATCAACCTTTTGGAAATAAATGGATGGATTTATAGTGTTTTGAAAAAAACAAAAAAATAAACTTTGAATTTATAATAAACAATACTGTTGTTTAATTTAACAATCATTGTTCTACATGTTCAGACTGAGCCAGCAAACTATTTTAACAGGATAAATGAAATATTAACAAAATGCGTGGGTCTAGCTAAAAAATGTCATTTTCTTGAAAACTATCATAATGGATTTATGCCGTTTTGGAAAAGAGCTCTTCATTTAGACAATGATAGACAGTAACAGTAATTATTATTACATAATGAAATACATTATAAAATTAAGATTACTTATTAATTATTTTAATATTAACAAATTATTAATATATTTCATTATAATAATATTGCCATGCTGAGCGGGACGGAACGGAGACAAAGGCGCAGATGTCAGGGTATCTAGGAAAACGGGGTTTAATTACAGGTCAGGCAGGCAACAAGCAGACGGACAATACAATGACCGGTATAATGAAAACAACCTGAAACAGCTGATCACACGATAATTCCAGACGGGATCAACGAGGGGGCGTGGCACACGGAAGAAGCAGACGATCGGGGCAGGACACTGTTTTTTTTTTTTACTTTTTAACTTTTGTTTTACTTTTTAACATTGGTTGGATACATTTATTTTCTTACATTACAAATTACAGTTTTGATAAATGTGCTTAGATGTGTTTAGTACAGTATATGCTCTTCTTGTTTTATCAGGTTCATTTTGTGTTTAAATGCTAAAAAACATATTTACAGTAGGTGTCATTTTTTGGGGACGGGGAACCAATTAATTGGTTTTCCATTATTTTTTATGGGGAAAATTCAATCAGAACTCGAACATTTTAGTTCTGAATGGATTAAATTCGAATTCTGAGGTACCACTGTATAAGAATCCCCCAGTATAACACGAAAACTGTTAAAAGGTCCACAGGCAGCAGGCCTGTTAAAGTGTGTCTTTTGTCTGGCTGGTGGAGATTAAGTTACTTGCAGGCTTTGGGCTTGGTTCCTGGCAGTAGTGAACTGACACCTGAGTGTGGTGATGATGAAATTTCAGATAAGCAGGGTAGTATTTCAGTCAGTATCTTGAACCATCAGATGACACCTGAATATCAGGCTAAGGTCTCTGCCATCATCTCTGGAAGCCTGGAAGATGTAGGTGTCCTATCCACTGCTTTTGTTCTTGAATTTATTTGGCACTGTGGTCTGCAAGAAGCATTCAAGTACGGATTGTAATGAACCGTGTACACAGGACTATACAATGAGGGAAATAATTATTTGACCCTCTGCTGAATTCTTAAATTGACCCATTAATAAAGAAATGAGAAGCCTATAACTTCAATGGTAGGTTTATTTTAGCAGCAAGAGATAGATAGATTAACAAAACAAGCCAGAAAAATCATTATGTAACAGTTACAAACCAATTTCCCATTTATCTAGGGAAATAAGCATTTCAACCCTTGGAACACATGCTTCAGTACTTGATGGAGTGACCATTGTGGTCAAGCACAACTGTCAGATGTTTCTTGTAGTTGGTCACCAGGTTTGCACACAGCTCAGCAGCCATCCTGTACCCTTGGCAGAAAAACACCCCCAAAACATAATGCTTCCACCTCTGTGTTTGAGAGTAGGGATGCTGTTCCTGGGGTTACAGTCAGCATTCATTTCCCTCCAAACAGAGAGAGTAGAGTTCATGCCAAACAGCTTGATTTTGGTCTCATCTGACCACATCACATTCTTCCAAGCCTCGCTGGAATTATTGCAGTGTTCACTGGCATACTTCAGAAGGGCCTGAACATGGGCCCTCATGAACAGGGTACTTTGTGAGCACTGCAGGATTTCAAAGTATAACTGCATACTATGTTCCCAATGGTTTTCTTGACAACCGAGGTCCTTTGCTGCTTTGAGATCATTAAGGAGCTCCTCCCGTGTAGTTCTGGGGTTAGCCTTCACTGTTCTTAAGATCACTGATATCGCACAAGATGAAATCTTCCTTGGGCCCTGAGATCCAGGGTGATTGACAGTTATTCGGTGTTTCTTCCATTTGCAAATAATTCCACCAACAGTTATCACTTTCTCACCAAGCTGCTTTCTGATGGTCATGTAGTCCATTCCACCTTTGTCAAGGTCAAAAATCTTGTCTCTGACATCCTCAGACAGCCCTCTGGTGTCTCTCATGGTGATAAGATTGAAGATCTAGAAAGGTTAGTGACCAAAGGATACTCTTTAAACAAAGTAATGCCATTAAATGTAAATGATGGCTTGGTATCTGTTAATAATTAATTAAGTACTACTTATGTTGTGTTAATGTATTATTTTCTTGGTGACTTGTAAGGGGATCAAATACTAATTTCCCTAGATAAATGACAAATTGACTTGTACCTGTTACATAATGATTTTTTTCTTGTTAGTTTTCTTGAAATTCTATCTTCTGATGTTGAAATAAACATACCTTTGAAATTATACACTTGTCATTTCTTTATAAATGGGAGAACTTAGGAATTCAGTGGGGGGTCAGATAATTACTTCCCTCATTGTATATGTATAGAGAAACATGAGCCTTGAGCATTTAGACATTAAGTACAAAGCTTATGGAATGAAAGGTGTCCTCATTTCTGGTGTTACAGTAGGTGTCCTGCATGAGGGGTTTACACAAACTACTAACCTGCTGTTTCCCCTGGGCTATATTACTGGGTTAAATTGGACCTCTAGATACGAATGGCATTAAATGACCTGGGATTATCGGTCAATAAGAAGCTGTCGCACCCCTCTCAGCCACCCAGCCGGTTTCTGTAAGAACATCCAGGACAAGAGAGAGGATGCACCAGCGACAGTCCAAGCCCTCGTGACAAGTAGATTCCTCCGTACCTGTGTAATATCCCAAAATAGGAGCATAAATGAGTCTTTAATTTAGCAGAGATTAACAGTTTATATCTATACTTTGCTACATTGGCAGGATAAATGGGAGTAAGACGGATATTAGAGTACATGCCACACACCCTTGTGCCTGCTTCTGTGATCTATCTCGCCATTATCCAGGCTCAAAGCTGTAGACTAACACGGAGGGAAATTCTATAGAAAATCTGTGCCTCGCGAATGGTGACCGCGATTCATTCTTCTCAGCTGTCAGGAAAGCGAGTCGAGTGCTGATGTGTAAACCCCAAGCTGTCATGTCTCCACACACGGCTGCCAGGGTCTTAAATCTGACCCGCCTGCTCTGCCAGAAGCTGCATTTTGACTGTTTCCCACGGGACAAAAGAGAAGGAAAAAAGGAGAACAGGAAAGGGCAGCAGAAAGGAAACTGCACACAGAAAAACACAAAACACGGGTAAGAAGTTCAGCTCTCTGCTTTAAGCTCTACGATGTCAGATACCCCAGCAAAATACCCCAAGTGACTTTGATACATGTTCTCCATGGGCAAGGAAGATCTGCAGACTCATATGGATAGGACAACTGTGTAGAGCAGGGGTCTCCAACTGCGATCCTGGAGAGCTACTATCCAATAGGTTTTCTGTTCAACTTGGCTTCAGATGATCAGAAGACATGTATGATAGGAAATCTACTGGACGGTAGCTCTCCAGGACCACAGTTGGAGAGCCCTGCTGTAGAGGAGTCGATCGGCTTCTCCCAAATGGAGAAAAGCAGGTCACTCTGATCACTGAATCTCCTCCTGAAATACTCCTCCTTCTGGGCATCACTGAACCCTCGTATCTCTGTCACCTGGTGGACATACTTAGCATCCTCTCTCTTGTCCTGGATGTTCTTACAGAAACTGGCTGGGTGGCTGAGAGGGGTGCGACAGCTTCTTATTGACCGATTGTCCTGTAACTGTTTGTCCAGTGTCCTGTAATTAAATGTTTGTCCAGTGTAATATCACTAAGTGTTTGTCCATTGTCCTGTAACTAAGTGTTTGTCCTGTGTCCTGTAACTGTTTGTCCAGTGTCCTGTTACTAAATGTTTGTCTTTTGCCCTGTTACTAAGTGTTTCTCCAGTGTCCTGTAACTGTTTGTCCAGTGTCCTGTTACTAAGTGTTTGTCCAGTGTCCTGTTACTAAGTGTTTGTCCTATGTCCTGTAACTGTTTGTCCAGTGTCCTGTTCCTAAGTGTTTGTCCTGTGTCCTATTACTGTTTGTCCTGTGCCCTTTACTAAGTGTTTGTCCTGTGTCCTATTACTGTTTGTCCTGTGCCCTTTACTAAGTGTTTGTCCTGTGTCCTGTAACTTTGTCCAGTGTCCTGTAACTAGGTATTTGTCCAATAACCTGTTACTAAGTGTTTGTCCTGCGTCTTGTTACTAAGTGTTTGTCCTGTGTCCAGTTACAAAGTGTTTGTCCTGTGTCCTGGGCCAGTCCGCCCCTGACTACAGTATTACAGTTATTGCACAGTGAATTAGCAACCATTTAAATATAACCTTTGAGACATGTTCAAGTTGAACCCTTAACATGAATCCATGAGAATGCATTTATTTATCAAAACAGAAACATCCGTCCCAGAAGACGACAAACTATTGTTCAGTTGTTCTTACTGGATGTGCACCAGAGGGCAGGTTAGCCTCCCTTTTTAAGCTCTATGCTGGGGATTGAAATGTAAAATGTTCTTTTCAACTAAAAAGCTTCCAATTCCAGCTCATAGAAAGGCAGTCTTCACCTCAGATGTTGTACATACAATACAGACAGAATACAGACAGAACTTGTTTAAATTCTTAAATACCGTGGGATTTGCAAAAGTTGAAAAATGGCACATTCAGTTTAAAGATCTCATAGCCTGTGTGTGTGGCCCTGTATGCCTGTTAGAACACTGACCCAGGAAGGACGCAGACCCTGAAATGCAGGAGATTGATTTAATGAGACTGAATAGTCGAGTCTTTTGTTGCTGTGTAGCATAGGAACAAGATGGAATGGGGTTGGATTCATGTTTAAGAGGTTATGTTATTGCTGCAATAAGGAACCAAGAGCAGAGCATTGCTTTTTAAGATGGTGATGTTGTACAGAATGCAGGACCTTCAGGTTTTTTGCTTCGTGCTGTCCATAAGACCCTGAAAGACATTTGAAAACAGGCACATTCCTCCAGACCTTGCTGCCAGATGAGAAACATGCCCCTATGTCGGAAACGTTGTCTGCTGTCCAACGTAGGTCAGCTCGCCAAATACGGTCAACACAGATGACATGAACCAGAATTCCGTGGTGCATTTGACACAAGGCCAGCAGAGCAAAAACAACGCCAACCCCTTTATCTTTAAACTGACCCTTACACAGTTCACTAGATCTCTGTTTTTAGATAACCATCCAGCAATACTCGGTCAAGGATAGTGTTTTTTATTTTTCAGAAGCTTTATTGTAAGTACGTGGAAATACAGTAAGTCCAGGTGATGCTGGAGAATCAATTTCAGGCTTGAAAACGTGCTTCCATTTTTATCAGCACAATAAACGTGCCATTAGATCTGTGAGCACTGTAAGGATAAGGGCAGCTATCACAGAGGAATTACGGTCGGGGGACGGGTGTGTCATTTCTGCATTGAATGACAGGGCAAGGCGAAAAGCACTTTGCAAAATTGGGTGCTGACAGAAAATGTCACTCTGGTAAACAAAGACGGCAGCTGGCCCGTCCTGGTGTCTAGCCAGCATTTGTCGACACTTTAGTTCACGGAAAATGTGGAACAGACTCAACTCTCATGTGCAGTATCTGTCTTAAGGGAATTTTCAGGTGCAAGCTATAAAAATAGACACTGAGAGCATGTATTAATGAGAGGTTTCATCCCAGACAGCACTAAACACTAATCTAAACATACCTGACATCAGTTTCTGACGTGAGTGTCTCTCAGATGCTGAGCATTCACCTGAGTCGATTACCTTTGGAGCAGCAAACTCAAACACCGAAATACGTGCGAACGTTAATCAACTCTGCGAGACCCTTATCCCAGAGCGTGTACAATCCTTGCGCCCTTCAAAATCACCTGCAGCCCTATTTACCTCTAACACTTTACCCCATAAGAATACCCCTATAATCAGAGTTGACTGAGGCTTATTTTACCCATTTTTTAAATGAAGACACTCCTTCTTTGGGATATATCCAGATCTTTTCTAGATATGTTGGGATTAGAAGGACACTGTGATCTGTGTACTGTCACGCTGGTCCCACAACTCACCAGACGGAGAAGAGGAACTTCTCAGTGTGAAGCAGCTGGAATGCTTAGTATTCATACCTCAGCTTTCGGCTCCGGCTGCCTGGATTTGACCAGGTGCTCGGGCAGCGAATGCCGGCCCGATTCTAGAAGTTTCCCTCTGAGTAATCACCAGCGTGGCTTTCTGGGCCTTGTCCTCTCTGACATCAAAGGCGGAGAGGTGCGGTCTCCGTGGAAACCCCCTGGACCATTTGGCTATGCCTCCTCATATATTTGCCATGTACCCTAGGCAGCTAAAAGGTTTTAGGGGGCCGAAAAGTGTGTTGGTATTGTGTACCATGATTTACATTCACAAGACTCTCCTAGCCTGCAGCAGTTTGTCCTGCATCTTATGACCAAATTAAGGTGAATTTACTGAACTGGGTAAACCCAACTGACAAGGTAAACCAGCTGTAGCAGAAATTCTGGGGAGGGTGCTGCAGGACTGACTCCGAGGGTCAGTGCTGTCTTGTGCTTTTATTTTTTTCTACACCAAGGAAGCAGTGAGATGAACTAGGTCAGAATCCAGGGTGTCATTTAAACACCGTCATCCCCACTGCCCCACAAAGGCAAAATACAGCAACTATACTGACATTGAGTTGTTTTGTCTGTCCAGCAATATGTTTTGTGGGTAGGAAATTATGGTGTTTTCTACAAAACTGGGCATAGGTGAACAATTAAACAGTTCATTAAATATTTTCCCCCTGGACGATATAAGTATTCTCTTTATGCCCTGTAAACGACCTGGTTTTGGTCATAACTCAGTTTTCATAAAAAATGCAGTTGTGCTCTGATCCCTTTGATGGCAGTATAGGTGCCATTTCATAAGAGGGGTCTTTGTATACATCTCAGTGAGAGCCTCTCTCAGCCTCCAGATCTAAGCGTCCTCTCTGTGTGTTACAGTGTCTTATTTTCAGCTGACTGTTTACCCTTGGATTCCTCTTTGGCACCTTTTCTGTAGCTTGTCATAGCATTATGAACATTCAGCGTTGCAGCAAAAACGAAACGCACTTTAAAATTTAGGTCACACAGTGACATCTTATTTCACTACCAGCTAGTGGCTAGAACAGTTTTAAAACGTGATTTATTTTAAGAATGATTTTTTTCAATACTGATCGCCCTACACCTACAGAATATATGCCAAAAGGCTTGAACTAATTAGTAATTTTATGGCGTCATGGATTAGGTACTATTTCCTTAGTGTAGTCACGTAATGCTTGGCTCTAGATGATAATTATTATATTTTAATAGCAAAGATGCAGTGGCAAGGCAGTGATTGTCCCCATCTTGTGTTTAAAAATGGTATTACGTCCACTCCCTCGATTCTGGGAATTTAAGCAGATTGGTACCTGGAGGTTTGCCAGTTTGTGTGAGTTTGTTTTAGGTCAGTCTAGTTAACTTCTTCACTTTTACACTGTGGCAGCAAACACATGCTGGAGCACCTATGGGGAGAATCGCCATTCACCTCACGGGTCCCCTGAATGAAACGAAATGCTGCAATTGTTACATAGTTGTGGAGCAAGATTGTTTTAGAGAGCAAGTAGAAGTCTACTGTTTACCCAATAAACAAGCTGTTCCTGTGGAAGTACCATAATGGGTATGTTGTTACAGAGCCTGAGAGAGACTTCACAACTGTCATCATTCCAGAAGTCTTCCAGCAGATCTCTGAGTTGTTGGAAATTAAGATGACTCCCTTCTGATCACGGACAGGTGGAAAGATTCAATGCCACTTTCAATGACTACTAGGAATGGACTGATCCGATCCACCGTATCGGTATCGATCCGATATTGGCTGAAATGACTGGATCAGATATGGGAACAAAAAACTACGAGTATCCAATCCATCTGTGTGTCATGTAAATGCTTAGTTGAACTTAGCTGAATGATATGTAGTAAAGGCAACCGTATCATATGAACAGCATGTCACGTGACGTACGTCAGTACAACGTCGGACTCTAGGCGTGTTGCCAGCACGTCCGTGGTATGAATGTTCTTTAAGAAAAAAGCTGAACTACCATGTGCAATGTATGCAATCGGGGCATTTAGAGGAGTTAACACAACAAACTTGATTAAACACTTGCAGAAATATCATGCAGAAGAATACGGCAAATTTATTCAGACCACTTCGGCAAAGAACAAAGCTGTTCCCAAGCAACAAAAATTCCAGGAAACAATTCAGAGAAGCTCCCTTCGGGCAGCAACAAAGCCATGCTGATTACACAGAAGGTCACTGAATTTGTAGTGCTGGATGAGCAGCCCCATTCTGTTGTGGAGAAGCCGGGTTTTCGACGCTTAATGGAACATTTGGAGCCCCGCTACACATTCCCAAACTGGCACTTTTTCTCTGAAACGGCAATTCCAAACATGTACAGACAAGTGTGCAAGTTCATTTCGAAAAGCCTAGAGAATGTTAAAATAAAAAGAACCAGCAGTGAATACATAACTGAGTCAGGCTGTGGACTGTATTTCTCCCTTTAGGGAGGCAGAATATTTGGTTGACTGTTTGAGCGTTACGTACTATTGACAGCCTAGTTGATTTAGCGAGAAAAATAAAATATCAGCTCTGGATCGGCAGATACTCAGTGTTCTGGAATCGGTATTGGTATTGCACCAAAAAAATCAAGCCATCCTTACTTACTACCATTGCTGACCTGATGTCATTATTTGTTGTGATGGCCCTCAAAGCCACCAAACACAGCTCTACAGGTTTTACCCCAAACATGATGCTTTTCAGGAGGGAACTTGCTGAGCCTATTGACTTGGTAGTTGGCCTGCCGCCTGATCACAATTGTGGTAGGTCTTCTGCACAGTATGTTGCTGAGCTGTGAGATCGGAGCTGGCTCACAGAATAGCAAGGGTAACGCTGGGTCAGTCTGGCCAACAATTTCTATAATACTGGAGATGCTGTATGATAGCTAATAAATGGATCCAAGAGGATACCATGAAAAATCTATAAGTTTCTCCCAAACTTTAAGAGCCCCTTTATCATACTGGGCCAATTGAATGACCTTGTGTGCCGGATTCAAAGGAGCCCTCTGGACAAAAGTGAAGGCTGTTCCACATGATAAACTCAAGCCTTACAACTCCTGCACACTTCTGGATAATCGCTGGGTGCTCAAGCACACGGAAGTGTGGAAACCCACAGAAGTTCCACCCCTTGATCGTGATGAAAGCTTTCACGATACAGAGCTGGGTCTGTCCAGTTCATTTGAGGAGGATCAAGGCAACGATCATGAGGACTGGGACTGCTGTATGTGAGCGTAGGGAAGACAAACAGTAATGTTTCAGGATGAGAGTGTCAGTCTCCACAGATCTGAGGTCAGTAAGACACATAATAAGGCTCCTCTGATGCTCCTCTTCATCCTGAAATGGGCCTCCAGGTGAGAATCACTTACTCTGGGATGATTGTATTTTCACTTCCTGTTTGTAATGATTAACAGCAGACATCCTAGGAGAATGTGTAAGCTAACTATAATTTGATGTTATGTAACTCCATCCAGTTATAACAGACTTCAAGGGACCTGGCAAAACAGTCTGTTACATCCAGAGTTGCTGTATGCCCAGAACACAACTACAGGACACCATTTACTCATGCCACACTCCAGCAGACACACTTGTGGTATAGATTATTACATTGTACATGTAGTAATCCAACTTTACCTGACCAGATACGTGACTATTAATAATCCCGACAACGTATCTGCGCTGGATATCATCGGCATGTCTGTTATGACCAAACAAAACTACAGCTAAAAGCAGTCCAGGGGTGCAAATTGTTTGTCCATTATAAGCGAATTCCGTTATATGTGAGTCTGCTACATCTGATGCTTTTTCTGCATTTACTTAATGGTGCACGGCCAGCATGAGCAGACCTTATCTGTTATATATGATATATAGTACTTTAACGGGATTTT
>JAODUD010000082.1:21078044-21101562 GCA_026784285.1 Stomatorhinus walkeri | reverse complement strand
AATTCACATTTGTCCTTCCTTACGTTCAACTTTCACTTGGCTGTTTTAACGGTTCGCAACATCTATAATAATCGGTCAATAATGAAAGTAACATTGAACCATATTACATTGTTTATAAATTCTATTTTTTTTTCTGATTTAATAAAGGCTTTAATTTACTGTGGTTGGTAACTAGCAAAAATTAAGATTTTTTTTTATATAAAAAGGTCATGCCTCCCCATTACAGCCCACCAATCAGTGACCCTCTCAGCATGTGATGTAACAGACCAAAAACCAGGACTGCCCACTTTGCAGCAAAAACACAGCAGCTTGTCTCAGCTGTCAGCAGCCCATACATATCAGATAAGGCGGAACAAACGATGTGTGAAAACATCATACAGCTATTGGTCAAAATGAAAAAATACAATATTTTTGTATGATATATTGGTTTCTGGTTTAGCTCCCATTAAATGACAGTCAGTTGAACTGCTGTCTGTGGTGCTGAAAACCTGGATCCTCAAATTTCACATTAAATATCGTTTGCTGGTTTAACTGTAACGCTCCTTTTTTGTTGGCTCTGTTAAGCATAGAGAAGCGGGGATAGAATGGATTGCAGTGGGTTACAGGTGAATTAGACAGTCAGATCATCTTTGGACACCTTGAGATTAGGATTATAATTCTCTATATTGAACTTGGGGGAGGTTCTGGTGCAGAAAGCAGCAAGAAATAGAGCACAGATGAAAATACATACAGTTGAAACCAAAAGTTTACATACACTGTATAAAAAGACATATAATTTTTTTTCTTACTGTCTGATATTAAATCATACAAAACCCATTCAGTTCTAGGCCTGTTCGGATTCCCAAAACCATTTCTATTTGCTAAATGTCAAAATAATGTGTGAGAGAATTTAGTGTGTGAGGCCTGAGAAATACATGGACCCCAGAAAAGCACAAACAGGAGAAGGAAAAAGGATTTGCACTGATATAAATATGGCTGCAACAAACACAACACAGTAAATACTGTGTCACTATATTGCAGCAATTTCAAATGATGAAAATTTAAAGTAATATTAATTAATTATTAGTAATAGTGTCGTTCCCAAAACTGGAAAAGGACAACTGGAGTGAACATTTAAAATAACAACCATAGAAAATATTTGTTTTTCAGTCAGTGGAATTATTAACACCAGTTCTTGCTAAACAATAAAACCACCGCAGTAGTTTACAGTAAATGTAAACAAAATGATTTAGTGTAAAATGGCAGAGTATTTTCTTGGTTTATTTCCTTTATCTGACTTTTCATTTGAAAGACAAAAACTGCACTGGTTTAGGTTAAATATTATGATGTGTATATTATTGACATGATATCAATGTTTCCATTTTTTAAATATCACAGTTCAAATCCAGTATATGGCAACACTGGTATCTGTGACACTTAAGCTTTTATTTTTAAAAATACCCTGGGAAATTAGCATCAGTAGTACCCCTGTCTGGCTCGTACTGCCTGACCTGACTGAAAGGATGATTCAAGGGTGAGAGATTGTAAGATATTTTAACAACAGAGGAGACAAAATTAGATTTTAAAAAAGCTAGAAAGGAATGTGGAATTCATGCCTCACCTGAGTGAAGGGTTTTGGATAAGCACCCTCCCATATACCCACCAGTGAAATAATACCTAGCTGTTCTGACATCCTTTTTTCCTTAAAGAAGTTAGCTTAAGCTTAACTGTTTAAATCAACACTTTGCTAGTCATAATTTAATGTAGCCTTAATCAGAATGTCCATTAATTTTTTTATTCTCTTTTTCTCTGGGGAGCACAGGCTGTCCACACAATGTGTTTTTAATCTGACATAGGAGAAAGTAAGAGTCTATAACATTTAGAGTAGTAATTATAATTCTTAGAGACGTTGTGCTTCTGTTGCCTTCACGTTCGAAAGTGAATTTGTCCTGCGATTGAAGCACAAACACAACAAGAGGGTGCTCTTCAGAAAAGAATACTTCAACAGTAGCTAAAAAGTCTGATAAAAAGTCTAAAACTACTTGTATGCGTTAATATTTGTTCATCATCCTGTCACTTTTTCTTATGTCTTTATTAAGGGTTCAAAGCACATAGTGCTATGGACCATTATTGTTTCTCATAGGAGTATAAATTATTATTTTTTGCCCTAAAACTGAATGTGCAGCCTAAACCGTAAGACCAAGGCTGACCAAACTTGATAGGATGAGGTCAATTCCTACCCACTACTCAGACCCTCCGACCCAAGTCAGTCAGTCAGATGGGGGTGCTTTAGTGCCCCCCATACACTTTTCGACCAATATCTCCTGTCCTGTTAGTCCTACAATCAAAATTCTTTTTTTCTATCAATACAGGCAGATTTTCCCTACAACTTCCAAACTATTGAAACTATTAGTGAAACTATTAGGCTTTTTTTTGTTAATTTGCATAATTTACAAAACTTACTTCTGCCTTAAAGTCCTACACTATCTGACCAAATCAGACAAATGAGGTGTCAAACCAATCAGTCCTCTGAGCTGATCAATTGTTATAAAAAGTCCACCTAAATTTGGCCAGTATCAGTCTGCTATAATGCTATAACTTCTGCCTGCCTAAGCCTACCTTAACCAAACTTAAAATCCTACCACCCTGCTCCATTCTGGGGACACCATACAAAGCGGCCCACATTTAGTCAATAGGATTTAGTCATATCTCCTGAGCTGCTTGGCCTATCCAAGTGAAATCTGGCATATGTCTACTATGGCCAAGCCTGAGGTCAGATCCATAGTATGGCAGTCCTTAGTCATACAATGGTGGCCATAATTAGCCAATAAAAGTCAAGCATGCATTTGACAGGCCTAGAAATCACCAGTCTCAACTAAATCTGTATGATCCATATGTCTACAGACCCTGACCTCACCCTGGTAAGGGCACCCCAGTCTGCCAGATGGGGGCGCCACAGTGACAACTTTTGCGTTTCTGCCTATTTCTCCAGAACTGTCAAGCCTACGGTTGACATGTATTACCAGGCCAATTCAGTATGACACGCCAAATCAAACAACATGCAGAACTTCCTCTTTGCGTATTTGCATAATTTATATAGGTCTGAAAAGAGGACTTGTCGTTAACCTCCTAGGATTTTCTCCCAACCTACATAATTCTGGTATCATTTAAATCAGGAGACAGTCCTTATATTTAATTATTTTTAAAATCCGAAACTTTCTATAAGGTACCGCGACCAGCCACACCCAGACCATACAGGTTATTACTAAACTATTTAACTAAACCCGGAAACAGACGGGATAAAGGAAAGATAAAGTCGTCAGATGGCGGTATGTAAGGTACACACACGGTGGGAGATTTATACGAAGCTAAGGACACGCTAGGATAGGGCAGCGTTCACATAAGACTGGCAAACAAACACGCAACTGCCAGGAACAAGTAATAACAGTAACTACAAATAACACCACAAGGGGCCTATTTATAATGTCCCGGCATGCTCAGCGCATCTCGCAGGCGATACAGTGTCAGTTTAAGTTGGAATAATGCCTTGAAAAAATAAACTGTAAAAAAAGAAAGGCCACTATGGATTTCACAGGAGAGCCTGTGCAAGTGCACCCACAAGTCACATTAGCAAAACTTTTCAGTGGCTTTATGAGATAAACGTACTGCAGCGCCGGCTGGACGCGTGTCCCAGCATGCTCCTCGTGCAGTTCTACACAAGCCTCGTATTGCTGCTGTTATTGTTCACGGTTATATTTCCTTAATCTCGCGCGTGTACCCTGTCTGATCCTCGTGTGTAATTTGCTTCCGTAAATCTCCCACCATGTGTATAACATGCAGTTCGGCGTCTGACAGCCTTGTGTTTCCTGCTTGTAATTGATACGGTGCTCGTTGGGTGCCTGACCTGTTCCTTTCGAGGGCCATCCGTAAGGATCCATCGGTCCGCCCGACGCCGCAATATGAACAATCGGAGTCGGAGTTCGCTATGAAACTACGATTTTAACTACTCAAAGACTGGTTTTCACAAAGCATTTTAAAGTGGTAGCCATTAGTGTACCGTAGACATATACGGATGTATTACTAGATAAATGGTGAAACAGATGACTAGTCGGAAACGTGTAGTAGTTTACTTTTGTTTGTTGTAATTTACCGCAGACGTAACTGGCATGCGAATATTATTATGAAACGTTACCTTCCGGTATTATGTTTAGAATGCATGAATCTCTTTATGTTCACATGCTTGTTTTAAAAAGGACAGTGAGACTGAAAGCATGAAGGGAGTCAATTCCCACCCTGTTAGATTCAGTGTTTGACCACCTTGTAGTCAAAAAGGGCTAACGCAGGCACAAGTTAAAACATTTTTATTTGTTCAAGCCCATGACGTTCTTTGTCCATAATGTGCTTTGTTTTTGTCTGTTTACCTTACCCTATGTAAGCGCGTTTGAGGTACCGAAAAGTGATATAGAAATAAAATGTATTATTAGTAGTATTACCTCTCCATTCCCGATCTATTTCTGAACTGCACATTTCTCCGGCTACCTCTCACTTACATGGCCTTTACCGTTACACTGGCGACTCCAGAACTACGGCTTGCCTGCAGTAAATGCCGATCTGCATAATAAATAACCTTAACTTACCATTGGCTGGGTTAAGGGTAGCGTCGCGAACTGACGCATGCGCATCGAGGGCAGGACTACAACCACGTGTTCCGAAAGTGTAACCCGGAGGAACATGTGAGAGGTCGGACAGACTTTTGGCGGACGTCTCCTAGTAATGTTCTTAAGCATTTTCTGGTGGTTGTAATGCCCGGTGAACCCTATCGTTGATTTGCTGTAATCGTGACTGTATATGCCGAAGGACAGGAAAAGCGTTAGATTTACTGACATTTGAATCGCGGAGTCACTCCCAAGATTTTGCTCGCCTGAGTGTTTAAGCCATGGGACTGTGGATGAAGTAGTGTTCAAACCTATCTGTGGGTCCGTCTATTTTGTGAGTATAAAGAAAAAAGTAGGCGAGAGAAAAAACAACTTTTTTACATTTTTGAGCATAATGTCCCCGCTTAAAGGCAGTTTTTATTTAGCTTTTCTCGTTAAAACTTATTTCCATTCATAAGATGGGTTCTCGCTAGCATGGCCATCAAGCTAATTTTGTGGGCATCGAACCTTCAGCCGTGAAGTTAATCACCCACCCTCCTTAAAGTAGCAAAAATCCGGGCTACACGCGCACCGACTGCAGCTGCCCGCAGCCAACCCTGATAACGAAATTCATGTCACGTCCCTCCATTCGTAACTGATATTCCACCTGGAAAAGTGAAGTATGAATTGGCCTTTACGTGCTACATAACGACGCCTGTAGAGTAAGCAGTTTAAGAAATTTTTATGATGCACATTTCTCCTTTTTTTTTTTGAAGTACATACAGAATGTACATGCAGTCGTAGAAGTACATACAGAATATTGTTTTCAGGTATTTGCGTACTTTTTAGCTTGCAGTAGGTGTACTGTCTATGCACAATGTTTTGCAGTACACTACGTACCTTGCTGCTGTGTGCACCAGAATTAACCCTTGGGGTTCAATAAAGTTTTGTACATTATCTATGGTGATTGACATGAAATTGAGCTGCTAAATAGGTAAAACTTATGTTATAAAACCAGATGTAATTCACACAAGCAGTTCATGTGCATCTTCACGACCCACACAGTAGATTCAGAGCATTTCAAACACACCTCACTGACTTATTGCACACATCACTAACATCTAACGCATGTAGGCCTGATGTTACCATTTCATTCCATTTTCATAAGACGCTGAAGGATGGATAAGGTGGTGTTCTTTACATTAATTCAAGTTCATCTCCGAACTGCATTGCTCATTCCCTGCAGAGTCCATGTCATCCAGCTAACCGTTGGATTCTTCTGGGACATCGCAGTGCCTCTAAGAGTTGGTCTCTGCATCTGTTGGGGAAGGGGATTGATTCCAAAGCCATGTGGCTTTAGGGACTGCCTCCTGGCTACAGCTGGGACAGGAGCTGGGCCGCACTGTCCACGTTGGCTGCTTCTCTTGGTGGTTCCCTAGCAACCTGCAGGCGATGGAGGAACTACAGGTCATATGTTTGTACACGTTGCTGCAGCATTATGGACAAAGTGGGCGGCACAGCCCATGTGGCATAAACCAGAAGCTGCTTGATCTGTTAATGGTGGAAAACACCCGCCATCCTGGTCAGCTCGCCTCCATCCAGTGTGTTTTTACCAAGCTTTAATCATTCAGTGAGGCATATTAATAGTAATACCACCATGACAAAAATAAAATCTGTCCACTTTCACATTGTAACGAGATCCTTTTCCTGTTAAAATGAGTCATGTATCAATGGACTGATTTCAGAAACTCATTAAATTTAAATTCAGATCATTCCGTTTTACTTGCATAAGGGGATGAAAGTAAACAGACTAATTAAGAAGACAATACATTTGTCTTAAAGGTGAAAAATAAAAACGGAGCCCTCCACATCTCAGCGGTAAGCCATTCTACAGAAAACCAAGTCATATTTATAGGTGTGTATTTCAATGACATGAACGCTGAAGTAGAATGACTTCCTCCTGAGCGCCACGACTCCCATTACCTGTGGTAATTGTTTGGGTTCTTGGTCTGCCGTGCACTTTGACACACTCTGCACTTCGCGCTGGACGTGTGTGAATATCTTATTCAGGCTATCCACCTTTTCATTCTTCGTGGCATTGATCTGCAGTGAAAATGAAAAGCCACCAGCTGAACATTCAGACTATTTACCTTCAGCCCCAACCTGCAAAAACAGTAATGTTCTGCTTCAGATATCCCTGCAACTGAATGTGTCTCGCTGTGTCTCCAGATTATTTTCAGTGGGGCACAGAAACAAGTTAAACAATCTATATCTACTTGGATCCAGAGAAGTTATAGGAAGACTACACTAATTTCTTCTAACTGCTGACCAGGGGGCAGTGCAGGGGAGTGTCTAGCAATTCTGGTCCCCTTACAAAATGTTACCTTTGACACCCCTTTCCATATTGTATATATAATTTATGTATTCAAGGACCCTTGACAAGTGCTGGCCCCCCTGAATTTGTCAGGGAATCCATGCTCATACAACGTCCCTGCCGTTAACTGAAAACACACCAGACGTTAGTTTGATATTTCCAATGCACTCCACAGCACAATGGTCAATGCTCAGCTTCGTTACAGCCGAAAGGTTGATAAAACCGTGTTCCGAATTCTGTGATCGATATTACCCAGGGCCGATTAAAACAGGGGGAAGCACCCGGGGGTCCGGAGTTTAGGGGGCGGTACCAGGAGGGTCTGCCACTTAATGAGATAGCAACGAAGTCTTTTTCGCCCCAGAACTTCATTTTATGAATTTTGTAGAAGTACAATGAAAAATAAAATAATTACTAACTATTACAAAACGGGCGATGAGCAATCGCGGCAGACTTACTTGTTTCAGGCTGGTGGTGACAGACTTCGCCTTATTTTTCTTCATGGGTTTCTTGGCGATCTGAAACACGCTCTTCTGCTTTTGACCCTTTGACTTATTTTTGGCCATGATTAGCTGCAGATAAAGATATACTGATTTATTATTATGGTCATGCCATTTGAATTACATCCGCAGTTCTACATCAGGAACACGACATCCGACATCCGAAGGAGACGAAAGAAAAAGATAAATTTCAATAATTGACCTGGCTGGCTGGCGGCTATCAATATGCATTTGACAAGTTTGTATTGGAAAGAGTTTCAGTGTACATCGGAAGCTGTAACTTCAACACTGATAAATAAATCTTGAAAGGTTTTGGTATAAGTGCGGTAACAGGTATGTCAAACTAACCTGTGCGATGTAACACACACACATACATATACATATACATTTACATATGACAAGAGACGAGACCAATACGTACTTTAACTGGCAACGATGACTCCTCGTGTAAATTGTCGCTTTTACGTCATTGACATGCGACTAAACGGCTCCACCAATAAGCGACAGCTGTACATAAGGACGCTGTGGGCTCCACAGCACGTGGTTAACACGGAAGATCACAACTACGACTGGATTGGAGTTTCCCGTGTACTACTCTTCGGGATAATTGTTCCTGCTGGGTCTGCAAATCGGGAGAAAAATTCGTCTGAAATAACTGAGATATAACTGGAAATAACTTTTTTTCCTTTAAAAAAAAAAATTTGCAAACAGTGCTGGAAGTCGTATACAAGGAGGGTTGAAAGAGCATGGTTAACCAGCATACTTGAAGTAATTTAAGAGCCTAGTTCAGGGTATTTGAACTCACGACATTCCAGGGACGGATGTAGATCCCTAATTCGCTGAGCTATGCAGCAGTCCACGTAGACAGTTCTCCATTACTCCTTAACGTGATGCGCTTTTCTAAATACACTTCGTTTCCTTATTACTCAAGCGTTTTAATCGGCATTTCTTTAAGGATGAATTACACGTTAATCCTGTGCATATGCTTGCGCAGGGCAATGTGTGTCCTTAACTAAATAGTTTTTGCCTTTCAACGTGTATTTCTGTTACAGTTTCTTTAACTCGTAGCTGGAATTATCCATCGTCGATTACAAATAGAATTATTTGCCGGCGGGGCTAAGCGGGTTCGGATGCTGTCTGTGGTCGGAATCTCAGGGATTTAAATCCCCTATTCACAGTGATGTCACTATTAGGCCATTGTGCAAGGCCTTATCCCCCAATTGTTCCAGGGACTGCCTGACCCTATTTTTAGCAGTGTATGTCGCCTTCCATTAAAGCGTCTCCTAAATAAAACGTGAGCTGTATTGTTGACTGCTCGGCCGTGTATTTTATTTGTCTACCACGAGGTGGCAGTAACAGCTAAAATTTCATTGCGAAAACAAGCAAATGTCACAGCAAACGTAAATCAGATTGTATACATCCATATTCTAAATGCGGGACACCCTGGATGAGATTCCAGTCCAAAAACAACACATTTGCTCTTAATATAGAGGCAATGCAGTTTGTAATATATGATTGCATTCGGATTAATAAAACGCAAATGATAGAACTTGTGTAAGAGCAAATAGGCCTAGGTCTGAAAAATGCTTGGCAACTCCTTTTTTATTTTCATGGTATATGCGGCGGTCCAATATTTTATTACAGAAGTACATTTTTCGACAAATAGATAGACCTACTCCGCATGACAGAGTGTAGTATTATTTTTGTTATATAGCCTAGGACAATGAAAACACTACAACAACGTTATAAACCCCATCGTTTAAGACAAATTGTTCATTAATGATCGACTGAAGACTGGATAAACTTTATTTCTTAGTAAAACAAGTTTAACCTTTCTAATATTGAAAGAGTACACATCGATATTGGCTATTTAATTTTTTTTGTATCTAAAATGCGTTATACGCCATTACCATTTAACCTGCTAGTTTACAAATATTTAAACTCATCTTATTTTAATATTATCTTAATATACTGACAATGAAGAAATAGCATCACCCATGAGTATTTATTGAAAGGTGTAATTAGTGTGTAATTAATAGTTTCCGGGAAAGCAGAATAATAATTATAATAATAATAGGATACAGCAGCTATTCGTTGCTCGGAGCCCTAATAATTGCGGCCGGTTTATGGACGGTGGTTCATTGTCGCTTTAAGAGCAGTCGCGCTTGCAGAGGGCATATTGAAATCGTCGGATAGCGCGTCTTGGAGATACCACATCAATATGCGCGGAGCCAGATTTCCAGCAATAATAACTTTCATCAGATTCCGGTATTTGGCGTATCTGTTTTTGCTTTGAGTGGACTGTCTTTTTCTAAGTGGATGGTGCCGACGGAAGCAGGCATTTCTTCACATGCGGTGTCGGATTGCGGAAGGCGGCGTTGCCTTGATGTTTGCACTCTTTGACGGCGAAAGCGGCGCCTTTTCGTCGGTAGAAGATCGAGTCCCTATAACCTGTTTCTTGCTGATAACATCCCCCCCTGTGGCGAGTATAACCGGGACGTGACAGGTGACACATTTTCCTACATCAGAAAACTGTGACATGCTTGCATTTATGATGCACTCCAGTAATAGGTGGATTGAACACCGTGTGCAGAGGAGACGCGGCCACGCAGAGAGGCAAAAAAAGATTGGACGGCTCATCGATTCATATCTTAAAAAAAACTCCTCCCGCAGCTCGCAGGGATCATGTGGCCAAACCCACTGCCTTGGAAGACGCACCAGCCCGAGGAGACTATATAAGTGTCAGAAAGCGGGGTTTATACCCAGCGCAGCGCATTGGGCTTAGAGGACCAGAGGCGCACCGACGGCCACGATGTCTCAAGGATGGGGATACGCACCGGAGAACGGTGAGATGCTCGCTGCGGCATTTTCTACCTATTGCCTTTAGTGAACTGATTCATTTCCACAGCGTTAGTATTAATGGAAACGGCAACCGGCGGTGCGGAGATACACAGGGATATGGAGGGTAATAGGTTATAGCATGTGGATTATGTAACCGCCCCCCTTTCGATTCCAAGGTGACCGGCTTCGCTTACTGCAGGGTCGGAAGGCGCGTTTTCATTGCCAGGTGCCAGCAGTAGTCAGATGCTCTAATCGATGAGATCGGCTCCTACAATAAACCCCTATAATAATACCTTCACATTCGACCCGGTTTACTGTGCATCCTGTATCGGCTATTTGGCCAGAGTGGTGCAGAGGTGTAACATGCGTACCACGGTTCTGTCACAGGACCAGACAAATGGGCCGAAAAGTTTTCCATTGCCGACGGACCCCGGCAATCTCCCATAGACATCTGTCCCGGCGCAGCGCAGTACGAGCCCGACCTTCAGCCGCTCACCGTGAAGTACGACCCCGGCACCTCAAACAGCATCATCAACAGCGGCCACTCCATCCAAGTGGACTTCGCCGACGATGCCGACAATTCAAGTTAGTGAGCCGGTGCCGTTTAAAAGACGCCACATAACGGTGTACCGGCCGATGCCTGCAGCGGTCCTGATGCAAATGAATGGGTGCCTGCGCAGCTCTCAACGGATCTGTGAATGCATGCGGTTTTATTACCCGATTTGAAAAACTTGTAACAACTGCACTACCAGTTATATATTCAAATGCCGCATCACTAAATCATTATCAAATACACACACAATTATCCAATAATAATTTGTGCATTCATATCAGTTGTTATAAAGGTGAAATTTCGAGGAACTAATTAAACAGGATGACTTTGGATGTGTATAATCAACCATATTTAATAATGATTGTGCACTACTACTAATTAATATGATTTTATAAGGTTCGCTTCCAGTTCTGATCTCCGTGAGTTTTATTCTGAACAGAGCCATTAACTCATTTTTGCATAGGCCTATATGGTGATATAATTTAATTGTGTCCTTGAATCCTCCTCAAAGACAATTTTCCTTGCTCTTTATTAATTCAAATGCCACAACAGCTGTAGCATAGGAACATTTCAAACGGTTTAGAAGAATTACCAGATTGCACGCCAAATGTAAGCTCTGAGCCCCTGTACAGATACTCCGCTTAACTTGGCGAATGGTCTGTATCCATCTACCACCTTTATAAAGCCTTCAGATTATCTGACTCTATTTCAGGATGCTACTTGTGGTACTGGAGGGTTAGCTGCACTAAGACAGTGATCAGTGTCCACCATGCGTGAACAAATTTTATATACACAGTAACACCGCAGGTACGCAATCAAAATAAGGAAGTAAAACTCTCAGCAGTGGATGTGTCCTACGGACACACATCGACATGCAGAAGCCTTCAACAGGCAGTGAATGTGGATCAGATCGTACCTAATACATTCAGTTTATCTGACCTAGTCTGGCATGAAGGGAAAGGCTTTGAAAAGAGAATGATTGTAGGAAACTGAGCACCGCCGCCGCTCTGTTCATCTTATGTAACGGCTGCAGCCACTCAGGGTCTCCAGGTAACTGAAGACCAGCTTTAGCAGAAAACGTGTGCATCTACAGTGAAATGCAGGATGATGCTGAATAATAAGAAAAAAAAACATGAAAATGCTGACTTCTTGGGTTAGGTGTCCAGAGTCTTGGAACGTCAACCCGCTACAGGACAGAGATTGTCAGCCCGCTACAGGACAAAGAGTGCCAACCCGCTACAGGAGAGAGAGTGTCAGCCCGCTACAGGACAGAGAGTGTCAGCCCACTACAGGACAGAGAGTGTCAGCCCGCTACAGGAGAGAGAGTGCCACCCCGCTACAGGACAGAGAGTGTCAGCCCGCTACAGGAGACAGAGTGTCAGCCCGCTACAGGACAGAGAGTGTCAGCCCGCTACAGGAGAGAGAGTGTCAGCCCGCTACAGGACAGAGAGTGTCAGCCCGCTACAGGACAGAGAGTGTCAGCCCGCTACAGGAGAGAGAGTGTCAGCCCGCTACAGGAGAGAGAGTGCCACCCCGCTACAGGACAGAGAGTGTCAGCCCACTACAGGAGAGAGAGTGTCAAACCGCTACAGGAGAGAGAGTGTCAGCCCGCTACAGGACAGAGAGTGTCAAACCGCTACAGGACAGAGAGTGTCAAACCGCTACAGGACAGGGAGTGTCAGCCCGCTACAGGACAGAGAGTGTCAGCCCGCTACAGGACAGAGAGTGTCCGAAGGGCTGCGTAAAAGTGTGAGATTTAGGGTCGATTTTCTACGCAGTGAGATAGTCTTCGTTAATATAAGTTATCAATCGTGGATAAAAGAGAGTGCCGTTAGTTCAGCCTCTCGGATTGTACTTTGCCACCAAAGGTTGCTGGCATTGAGTTTAATTTGGTGTATTAGCTGCGTGACACACACATAATTAATAGGCGCCTATTAATAGTTTCCAGTTCAAGACAAGTCAAGTGGCTTTTTCTTGTCATCTCAGGCATGTACAGTTGGTACAGTACACAGTGAAATGGAACAATGTTTCTCCAGGACCTTGGTGCTACGTAAAACAACACAGGACTACAAAGCTACACAGTATGAGCTGACGTCTCTCTGTTGCCGTGCTATCAGCGAGTGCATTCACAGCTGATCCCCGTTGTCACATAGAGGTCTGACTGGTTGTGTTATGGAGCGAATAATGAGCCTGTCTCGTATCCAAGGCAGTACGGTTTGATGTTTTGCACGTTGCCACTTCACAGAGTAAAACATTAATGCCAATACCATTCAGGTCGGAACTCGGGAGTCTGGAACCCTTGATGGGATGTGAGATGCTCACCTTCTGGGTAGAACTGACCACTGTGTGGATCTCTGCCCACAGCACTGACCGGGGGACCCATCTCAGGAACCTACCGCCTGCGGCAATTCCACTTCCACTGGGGGGCGAGCGACGACAGGGGCTCAGAGCACACAGTGGATGGGACCAAGTTCCCAGCTGAGGTACAGGAATCCTGCCACCTTCGGGTCACCATCCAGAATCGTAATGGAAAGGTGTTGTGTACAAACAGACATAGACAGACAGACTGATAATGGACACTGCAAAATCTGGATTTGTAAAGCCAACTAAAAGTTTGCCCTGAGTTTTCTTCATCGCTTGCTACAGTTAATTTAACAGGTCTTCTCAACCCCAGCTCCACCTGGTGCACTGGAACACTAAGTATCCCAGCTTCGCGGAGGCTGCTGCTCAGCCAGACGGCCTGACTGTGGTGGGCGTCTTCCTGCAGGTCTGTTTCACTCCTGGCACAGCTGCCTTGCTGCTGTTTGTGGTTCACTAAACTAAGACATGAATTATGTCTTCTATCTCAAGGCTACCTGTTACTGGGGGTTCCTCAAGGACAGCGTTACCAAATTCAGTCCTCAGGGACCCATTGAGAGTCCACATTTATGCTTCCATCCAGCTCCCGGTGTGGGCTGTCTGGCAGGGAGCTCTGAGGGAGCAAAAACATGGGCTGATTGTGGGCCCCTGAGGACCAGATTAGGAAGCACAAGATTTTCAGTACCATGACGGAAGGATTGATGTGTGGATGAATGGATGGACAGACTGTTATTTGAATCACTCGTTAATATGTGTGTGGTTCTCTGTCAGATCGGTGATGCCAGTCCACATCTACAAACGGTTCTCGATGTCCTGGATGCTGTCAAGACCAAGGTAGGGCTGTGCCAGGAAGCCCAGATGGCCCTATAGCCTGGTGCTCGTTACCGTGGCAACCTGACCTGGCATTAACCTTTAGCTCTCGCATCTATTTCACTCCAGGGCAAGCAGACAACGTTCACAGACTTTGATCCCTCAGTCCTGTTGCCTGGTTCTCTGGATTATTGGACTTACGACGGGTCCCTGACCACACCCCCGCTGCTGGAGAGTGTGACCTGGATTGTGCTGAAGGAGCCAATCAGTGTCAGCTCTGACCAGGTTAAGCCCCGCCCCCTCTCCTCTTTGATGCCCCTGTTACCTGCTGCTTAGAAACAAATGTAATCCACAGTTTATTTAAGTGAGCTTCTAAATATAACTTTTTATCTGGTCTGGCTTGTGAAATCAGATGCGAATACTTTTATCTTCTTGCTCCTCAACCATATCCTCTTTCATCTGGCACTTGTCAAAACTGACGCAAGACAAGCTGTACCTGAATTAACCTTTCAAGCCAATGTCTTCCTCAGTCCAACGGCTGAAAAGTTACAGCCACCCATTTGGGTCGCTTGCAGGGATCCTGATGTCTGAGATTCGGGATGATATGAGCGACATTGTGTCCCGATTCTCTCCTACTCCAGCCCCAGCACCTTGAGGTGGTGGGTTCTGATCTCGGGCAGGGTGCAGACTAGTGAGGGGCAGCCCCACTACAGTGTCTTCTGGAGGGTGATGAGGTAGCCAAATGCTCCTCCTCCGGCCCCCCCCTGTCTTAACTCCCACTCCGTCTCCCCACAGATGGAGACATTCCGTGGCCTCCTGTTCACCTCCGAGGGGGAGGAGCCCTGCTGCATGGTGGATAACTATCGCCCCCCACAGGCACTCAAGGGGCGCACTGTGCGCGCCTCTTTTGAGTGAATATCAGCAACACCAGCCTGTTAGCCCCACCCCCGTCATGACCACACCCACCCAGACTTGACTCCACCCCCTTCGGAGAAGCACAGAACTTAAATAACCTTCATGACCACCCCCCCCCCCCATGTGTCTGTTTCCACTCTAGTGCAAGTAATTCCTCTCCTGCTCCCCTACATTGGGTGT
Source organism: Stomatorhinus walkeri (assembly GCA_026784285.1). Taxonomy (NCBI): domain Eukaryota; kingdom Metazoa; phylum Chordata; class Actinopteri; order Osteoglossiformes; family Mormyridae; genus Stomatorhinus; species Stomatorhinus walkeri. Next base: position 21,086,421 of record JAODUD010000082.1, on the reverse strand, counting down.
GATTGGGTTGGGGGGAGGGTTCTGAGATTCCACGCCTGATCTACTGTGGATCATCACGGGTTCAAACACGCAAAAGTCACACGATACCATGTCGCAATTCAGGAAACAGGATATAGCCATAACCAAGCATCCCATGGCCGAGGTGACACGCCCTCATTTTGTCATCTGCCACCAGATGCTAACTGCTCTCCGGGTTCCTGCAGACTGCCGCTCGATCGGACCCCCCAAAATCTGTCGCCACCCGGCAGCGAGACATGCAGTCACGCACAGCAGTCCCACAAAATGTGGCAGCCTCATCCATAATGGCAATGTTAGGCCAATCAGTGCTGAGACTCACATTTCCCGTCTCACGTTCTGCCCCAGGCGCTAGCTGAATTTAGTTTGGCAGCTTTTTAATTCATTATTTTCCTTTGCAAAATTATTCTTATGTTGTTTTATTCCTAGAATCTCCTCCTGGCATGTTCTGAGACAATGGTGGAGGGGGGTCACAGAGTGACTGGAGGCAGATGAATGAATGGACCAGAGGAATTAATTAATCTAGCATTTATGCCAGTTGTTCATTTTTTCCATCATAAACTAAACATACTAATGTGTTTTTCTCGAGAAATCTGTTCATGGCAGAGTTTATTTTAAGACTTTAAGATAAGCAATATTGTCAGAGACCTGCTGGGAGAGTGTGGTGTAATTCTGCTGTTCTCAGTTAAATAAATCTATTTTATGACTTTTCTCAGCTGTGTGTGTGCTTGGTGTTGGGGAAATGCCACTTTGAAATGGGGGTTTGGGGTCACAGGAACACACATTTAACTTGAATATGACCTTTGCACAGTTCTGCATGTGAATAGTCCATTGGCGCCTCCTAGGGTGGCTGAATAGTCTAACAGGAGAAAGAAGATGCTGCTGTCCAGCTGCACTCCAGTGCTTGAGCGCATTTTGACGTGGCCCAGTCTCCAAAGATACACAAGCACGCTGTGATTGAACTTTGTCCATTGAAGTATTAAATCCACAAACCCTTAGTCATCACCTCAGGATCCCACACAGAGCTGCAGAGACCTGAAAATCAAGCACAGAGCTATATCATTCTTCATCCAAGGCCTCTCACCATAATTCAGTAAACTGTACTTTGTCTCCCAAGGACAGCCTTAGCTAACGAAATACAGACTCACGTCACTGTTTCAAGGACAGACCCGCTTAATCAGAGTTGCGTCACTGTGCATCATGGATACAGGCATTAGTAATCGAATGCGGAACTACATCTGCAATACTTCATATCCCTAAGGAGAGAGATACCCCAAGACAGGCTAGCGATACCTTTTGCCTCAAGGAAAGAGCATATTAAATGGAAGCGAGTGACACCACTGTGTGTGGGGACAGAAAGGGAGGGGGGCCCTGGGGGAGAAAGATGGAGGACAGGAAGGGAAAGCTGGAGTCACACATTAGCTGACCACAGTCTGCCAGCTGGAGGTGACTCAGAGAGTCATGTGACCCTTAATCGCAGGCAGAGCGCGACAGCGTGGCCACGTGAGAAACCTAACGGGCACACATCACCGTGCCGTGGTTCTCACATGTCTGGGGTGCAGGGGGGTGGCAGTCACCTTGTCCCTATCCTTTACCAGAGAGAGAGAGACGTATAAATGAATGGGGGGAGGGGAGGAGGCACTGCTACAGGGCTTCAGAGTGCTACTGAGGCAGAACTTACAGTCCCAATCGCCCCCTCCCGACGTGAAGGCGAGCAGCCAATGGCGAAGCGGCAAAGCTCATTCCCGCAGCGGCTGAGGTCAGGTAACCGGCAAGATCCTTGGTGGGGCGAGTTTGCAAGGAGACAGCGTTCGGCTCCCCGCCACCGGAGCAGCCTTTCCGGAGCCTCCCCGCCTGGCGTCGGCCTCAGCAACCAGCTCTGCTGCCCTCGGTCTTGTCACATTGTGTCCCAGTGTCGCATACACAGACGAGCGTTCGGCGCGATGGCGTCTTGCCTTCAAATCTCTGGCTGCCCCAGTGCTGGAGCCTGTCAGCCGCATTACGTTTCAGATCGCAGCCTGCAGACGGGACACCCATTATCTGCATGCCAAAAGCATCAGGAAGGTGTCGGGTACAGTACCCACAATGCCGTAGGGTTAGGGTTAGGCTTCGGCAGCCCGCAGCTATGTCCTGCTCAACGTGACCCCGGCCACTCCATACGTAGGTACAGAGATTGACGACTGCGTGGGAGTTGTACAGGACACAGCATACATGGGACACCTAAGTGCAGCCAGCAGGAGAGTAGCTGGCATTTAACACCCTCTGCGTACCTGAAGCGGCAGCGTGGAGAGTGTATTTATAACACGGCAAAAAGAAGAATGAAAATGCGGCCACACTGCAGGCTGACTCAGGCAGAATGCTGGTCACGACTCACCGGGCCGGGCACGTGTGACGCATACACACCACGTATCTGGACACTGAGGGGCCATAGAGGCGGTAGCTGAGACCGAGGCCAGTCACCGTTGTGCTGGACGAGCTGCTAATATCACGCCTCGAACCCTGGTCATTTCATCAGGTGGTAGTTAGGGGGGGGGGGGGGTGCAGAGAGATGCATATAATTAAGGGGTGTTTTAAAAAAAAGTCCCTCTTTATCTAAGGCTATGGGCATCAATAAAGCACAAATGATCCAGTGGCCGTGGACCTCAGCCTCCTCAGCTGCATCTCCTGACACCAGCTGGACCTCCCTCATGTGTACCTGGACTATGGACTATTTTACTTTATAAATTTTGCTCATTTGACTTCCTCTGCCGGCCCCAGGGCTCCGCCTGTGAGTGTAGTTCCTCCCAAGGTCTCTTCCTACTAGGGAGTTTTTCCACTGTCACCTCTGCTTTGCTCACTGGGGGCTTTGGGCAGGGATAACGTAAAGCCCTTTGAGACATCCAGCAATGCAATGTGAAAATACAGCATAGAAATCACAAATTAATTTAATCAAATCCTCAAAAAGGCAAAACAGCAAATGATAAAACGAAAAGAAGAAACATGTCAAGTCTAGATTTTTAGCTTTCTGGCTTTGTTTCAAGCTCCCAGTGAAGATGAAAGCCAGTGCGAGTGTGTGGAGGTGCTGAATGTCAAAACAGCCCCCAGCCAGGTGCGATGAGGGCGTCCTAATAGAACTTGCTGTGGGAACATAAAAGAACCCGTTTAGCCACCACCTATAGCCAAACAAGACAGACGCACAGATAACGTACAGGAGGGGGTCATTTTTATGTGCACCCAGGAAGACTGACCTGCCATGGTGGTTTGTCAGCAGCAGCGGAGTAACTGGGGGGGAGGGGCGGAATGCATTTTTCATTCGCACTTCCTTTTGCAACCTTGACCTCAATCAACTGAAGAATCACCTGTGGAGGAGAAACCATGCAGCTGCGTCTCAGCACGGGAGACCTCTCACAGACCGCTCATCGTCTTCATTTGTACTGCCCCTCACTTGTCATTAGTCATTCAATGTCCTGGAGCTGAATGGATTTTCATTTCATTTCATTCATTAATATCGAGCAACATTCTCAGATTGAGGCCACCTTAGCCAACAAACGTCATGGTCAGAATCGCATAGCATGGGATCAGACCTACTTCCATTTGATATGAATGTAATTATGATGATGTTCTTGCTTCCTATAGCTTGACTCGATCTGATTGGCTCATTAAGTCTCTTCCCTGGCCTGATAAGCAACAGAGAGAGGATTGATAGGAGGAAGGAGGGTTAGGAACCATCCCATTAAACCCAATAATCAGCCCACGCTGTTATTCTGTCATTTATAAAGCTGCTTGCTTTGTGATTTCTTATTACTACATAACCAGCCATTTCTGCACCTCTACCTAGATCCATATGGGTGGGTTTCAGCCAATCCTAAGGGCCCTCCTACAAGGCGGATTGCTCCCAGCCAATCAGCAAAGTCGTAAGTGCAACATTCGAGTGTGCAGGAGATCAAGTGTAATTTAAATATGTAGATTGATGTGGTTATCTGACGGCAGATTTGGAAACTGCGGTGATATATGGGTTTGGCTCTGAAAGGTGGAGCATTCTTGGATAGGAGAGGAACATTTCGGTTGTACCTGTCAAAGGAGACCCCTGGCCGCCAGACTCCCCTGAGCCCCAGCTGTGTGGATGACACCAGTGCCATTTCATTCATTACGAGGCCCTGCTTAATGCAACAGCTGCACATCTGGTGTCACGCAAAGCGTGAACCCCCCGACAGATACGCCACACTCCGCTAAGCATTCGTGATGAGCACGGTTGGACGGTGTGATTGACCTGCTGTGTCACTGCCTGCGATCTTATGCCCCTCACTCAGCAAATCGGGGTGGGGGGGGGGGATGTGCCAGCTGGGAGTCCTCCGGGGGCCCTGCACTTATAGGAAGGCCCTGATCCTGACTTCAGGCCTGCCGGGGCACAGGCTGCTGAGCGCATCAAAAAGCACAGCTAACGAGCCGCAAGATATAACGAACACACGCACAAACATGCAGAGACGTGCACACAAGCATGCGCACGTGGACTCAGACTGTGTGAATCACGGTCCATGTTTCAAATCATTTTTCATCTTGATTCCAGCGCATGTGAGGTATTCAATGACATGTCATTGCAGGACATGCAGCGGTTGCAGCATCCACGACACCTGCACCTGCAGCACATTAAGATCCACGTCCAGAAGCACTCTAGATGCCATAGAGCGTGTCTGCTTGTCTGCTGTGCTCCCCACACTGTGTAATATCACCCCACTGGTGAAACCACCCGGTTTGACCATTTGAGATGATCTCCCTCAGAGTCTGTCCACATTGAGACAGGTGTCCCTCAAACCTGAGTCCTGGAAGACCGGGAATGGGCCTCATCGCTGCACATGCTTGTGAATATTCCTGTCCTGTGGCATTCCAAAGCACGGCAGACCGCCTGCAGCACTGCTGGGCGATTAGCGCGGGCTGCGGTTGCTAGCCTGAGCAGCTAATGGCTAATTAGCGGCTAAACCGTGACACTGATAATGACGACGATGCCGACCGCGCAGCCACACTTCATGACGGTGATTAAATTAAGGCTCTCTGCCTAGCTACACCTGACAGACAGCTATATGTGCTGTCCGGCCCCCAGAGGAAGAGACACATGGCAAAAGCCAAAACAGGGCTATGTGTGAATTAAGTGTAGTGCTTTATATGATGCCTGGAGTCACACACTGAGCTGAAATGTCATTTTCCTTGGTCGTTGGGCAAAAACAAGTCGTAAATTGAATATAAATACAAAGACATAACGATTATGAAGACATTACATTTTAAGAAATGACATAACGGCATAGACACAGTAAACCACCCAACTTGATGTTGTATGTGGGGAAAGACTGTGTAAATGGCTATTGAAGTAGAATGTAGATGAAATAAACTGATTTAAATACAGTGAGGAGTCGGATTATTCAGCAGTTAAATCATTTGCATTAACCATAAGCCTTATCCTGCTGGCAGCATGCAGATACATAAAAAGTTGGCTTTGAAAAAATGTGTCAAAACTCCTCAGGAAGGCAGGAACATGTGTGTGTGTGTGTATGTGTGTGGGAGTGAGCAGTATAGAGTTTCTGCCCCAATTCAGCCCCAAACAGGCCTTGTTATGTGGCAGGGAGGGATCCAGTTTCAGAATAGCGAGGCCCCGTGGGGGTTAAATTCAGGGCATTACCAGCACCTCTGCCTGATGACGTTTTCTTTGTTTACCTCCCGACAAAGTGGCGAAGGCGGGGAATGCGGGTGGGAGACGGATCCAACGGCAGACTGCACACTTACAGGCAGAGGGGATCGGCCTGGGGAGGAAGGGGCCACCTGTCACGGTGGGAGTGACTTAGCTGCTGGGGCTGGGGACTGCCAGGCGCTGGGTGTTCACTTGCTAAGCTGGCTTAGGGCTCACAGCTACTGAGGATTGTGCACCGACAGTGAGTGAGTGTGTAATGTCATGGAGGACATACATATCAGGCCGATAATGGCCTCAGTACCAGCTTAGGCTGAAACAGAGACTCAGCACCTCCTTCCTCAGACTATCAGGGCCTAACCTGGGGCTTGGATGGCATGTAATGCAGGACATAGCAAAAAGGCGATATCAGCAGGATGATGCAGGATATATATATATATATCGAGGCTATGATGCTGACATTAAAAAGAGCGCAAGAGTCAACTTTCCATGAATCCTGTCATTTTACGCAGTTAGAGGAATGAGTTCATGAGAACTCGTACCTACATCCAGCATCCCAGAACTACCATGTGCGTGCCTTATTTTCTTCTTAATTATCCGGTACGGCGAGTTATGAAACAACATTCGAGCACTGATTATCTCATCAGCAGAAAGAAGGGTAGATCTCATAACTGCAAAACACTGGTTCATACAAATTTCCCATCTCTGATGTGATCTCTGATCTCTCAGAATGATGAGTCATTCAATGGCAGGGATGAAGCCAAGGGCAAGAGTTGTTATTTACTTCCTATGCACCATGATTTAAAAAATGCTGATTATTTCATACATAAACACATATAAAATTCTTCCGAAGGCCTACGGACTTTCTCTGGTTTATACAGAGAAAAAGAAGCATTCTGACTTGCATACTTATATTTTTGTGCTTTAAGCATCATAGCAACACCCTCCTGAATTTGACCTTTTCCCTCGGACAACCAGGACCACGTCTTCAGCCAGCGTATGGAGAGCAGGTTCTGAAGACTCCAACAACATAGAGTGAGGCACTGGCAAATAATGCGAGTTAAATTCAGCCCAGAAGGTGTTACTATGTCATGGCACTGATCTTGTTACAGATCAAAGGTAAGGATTACAAAAGATGTTCCTGTTGAGCATTATACTGGCCATCCTGTTGGTGTATAGATGTCAAGCAGGCACATAGACAGAACGCCAGCTGGGTTGTCTCAATGAACACATTGAGAATCAGACTCCCCTAATTTTAATATGTGCTCTTCTGTGTTACCAGTGGTGCAGTCACTATGCCAAAATCTATAGTGTTACACTGAGAAAAGCAAACAGAATTCCTAGAAACACATAAAAATTCCCCCTGACCCATGGCTGCTCAGGACTGTCTCCCTGTAGGTGTTGAAAAAAAAACAGCTCTAGATGTTTTTGCAACACTCCCATTACGATGCATATCTCACTGTTGGCAAAGCAAATGAAAATACCCCCATTGAATTGATTAAAGTCACAGCAGAAGGGGGGGGGGGGGGTGATGGCTTTGAGAGTCACATTGGACGCTCCCATTGGACAGAGGGCGATGGGGGAGAGGGCTGGTCTCCGAGTGACCTTGAGATATGAAATCTACCATGACGCTTTTGCATGAAGGTTGACGGGCCAGAGGCTGGACAGGGGGGGGGGGGGGTCAGCTCACCGAGAAATGCTCCCCACAAACTTCTGACTTTCCTACGCAGGTTTCTTCTCAGCGGCAGCCAAAATCAATCCTTAAGCGTCTTATAGGGAAACAAAGGTCTGCATTGATGGTCATTAAATTAATTTGGGCTCATGGTTTTTCATGCCCCCTGAGAGAAACGGATGAGGTCACATCTTGCCAGGGCGGTCGAGTCTCATTAGCGGCGGAGTGGTGGGGGCCAAGGTAATTTCCCCAGCTCCTCCCTGAGACAGCCAATATCATTATCCCGATACGACTTATGCCGCCTAAGAGCTTTAATGTGAATCTATAAGGCTGCATTGCACAACACCTTCCTGAAAAACAGGACACCTGGCCTATTTTCGGACAAATCCCACCTGAGATGGTATCTAAGTTATTACACATGTAATAAAAAAACAATAAAAAAAAAGAACAATAAAGACCATATGAGCTAAATTACTATGCAGTGTTGTTTTAATAAATATAATAATAAAAAAAAAAAAACATCAGTGATAAGCTATTAAATCACCGGCAGTCCAACCAACTGGATTTTACGATTTCAAACAAACAGTGATAAATTATTAATAATAAATTATTTAAAAATAATTCACTATGAAATTATTGCCTTTTGTGCAAATTACTGAGCCTGTGAATAAGCTCCTTTTACCTCAAAATGTTTTCATTTCTAATTCAACTTCTTCCTGCAAACCACCTTGCTGCATTTCCTGATGCACAGAGACGTGGTTAAATTTAGCCGTGCAGTTTGTATGTGCTGGCAGGCAAGCAGAGGAAGGGCCTGTGTGACACTCACTGCAGAATTAAGACGACAGACAGACAGGCAGACAGGCAGGCAGGCAGGCAGACAGATAGACAGATAGACAGACAGACATACAGACAGACAGGCAGGCAGGAAGACAGACAGACAGACAGATAGACAGGCAGACAGATAGACAGGCAGACATATAGACAGACAGGCACACAGGCAGGCAGGCAGGCATATAGATAGATAGATAGATAGA
>JAODUD010000082.1:21006988-21025171 GCA_026784285.1 Stomatorhinus walkeri | reverse complement strand
CCCCCCCCCCCCCCCCCCCCCCCCCCCCCCCCCCCCCCCCCCGATGAATGAGCCTTGGAATAATTGCTTCAGTTCATTTCTTTTGGCCCCGGCTGAAAGTGATTCCTTTACGTGCTACATCGCAAATTGCACCATAAATTAAATAAAATAAATGTTTCCCATACAGGTTCCCATAGCTAATCTTGGAAATAAAACGGTCTACTTTCCCTTAATTCTGTCTCCCCCCTTTTCAAGGATATTGAGCCTCCGATAATGAAGGCCCCCACCCTGCCCACTCCCCCAGCTGCTACCGTAATGCTCATTTCTGTAAGTGTGACATGCCTCTGCATGCCCCAGAGGTCATTACAAAAGACTGCGCTTCCTATCAGTGGTGTGCATAGCGAGTGCACAACAGTGCCACCTCCTGGACAGTGAGCAGGGTGGGGATAGGTGCCATGATCAGTTCTGGGGTAAGATTTCATATTCCCTTAACCAGTCCCCACTAGCAGAGGGACATAAAGGAACTCTGTAATGGAAGGCAGTGGGAGATTTACAGCGCAGCATGGCTATACGCTGTAAATGACGCCCCTGCCTGCGTTTATTACGCATATACTCAGGTACATCATAGCCATATCTAGGAATTTGATTATGAAATTGGAGGAATCTGGCACCGATGAGCTGCTGTGAGATGCTGAGGGTCTTATCACCATTTAACAGGAAATGCCAGAGTTTATTAAGGAGGCACATTTCCGTATTGCCTCTTCTGGGGTCAAGGCTAATATGTCAGGTGTCTTTACATATACCAACTAGCAGAAGAACAGACATTCAGCCACACAGAGAAAGATTCTGGGGATGTGGCTCCTGAGGCCTTTCCTCCATCCTCTTCATGGTGCGTGCCGCCTTCCTCTGGGCAGAACCGCTCCCATGGGAATCAGAAAAGAATCCTGTCTCCTGTTTCAGAACTGGGTCCCCAATAATACATGCTCACTCAGACAGAGAGAGAGAGAGAGAGAGTGATGCAGACACACAAGACTGATGCAGACAGTCAAGCACTCACCATGCACTCACACCCACACACACACTCACGCACAAACACACATGCTCTCTCTCACACACACTCACCCCCCCCCACACACACACACAAAGCCTGTTCCCTTAGACTCCCCACCCATCATTATTGCCGCTGCTCTCTAAAAGCTCCCAGCGCCAATGTTCTGGACGGGCACTAGAGTGGACACTCCTGGGCGGCATGCTAATGTGCAGCTTAAGCAGGATAGGTGCAGGAGGGTCACATGATGCACCCACTCTCATGCCAATGGGGGAAGCTGTGCATTTAAGGCAGCCCCAGCTGCAGCTGGGAACATGCCCGCTGGGACTACGAACACCTCGGGTTTTGCCTGGTTATACAAGCAGTCCTTGCTGTCCTCTGATGCCGGCCTACTGTGAGACCCCTCCCCTGCCACTTGTACCAGTTCCCCCAACCCGCAATGACGTATGCAACATTAAATCTCCGGTTTTCCCACTGCAAGTCAGGCTAACCTCCTTGTACAGAAATGTAACTGAAGACCTTTTCCTTGTTTAGCTGGTCAAGGGTCCTCATGTGGATAATGTACCTCAAACTTCTTAAACACCCTCTTCAAAGTGCTATAAAAGGATGTTACACTACTTAACTTAGTCAAAACATGATAACAGACCAAGACAGTAATACTGGCAACAAACTAATACTATGTTATTAAAAACTTATCAAAAATGAATATGAGGGATGTTATTCTGTCAGACAGTACCCAAGAAGTATTCCAAATTACAAATGGCTATGTGCCAGTAGATATAAAAAGTCACTTTAGATAATTAGTGGTGGAGTTGAAGTCAAGAGCTCGAGTTTCAAGTCCCCCTCTGTGGATTATGAAGTAAACATTGTTACCTCTGAGAATAATACATTTCTGTCTTGTTTCTGTGTTAAGGAGAGAAAATGACTGTACAACATGTCGAAACACAAACTTCAAAAGAAGCATTCAAAGACAGCCCTGGAGTCTTCCCAGTAGGATGGGCATTGTCTCGTTGAGGCAGAGGGGAAATTTAGACGACGATAGCTGTGCTCATTTACAGTTCTGACGGTTTCAGGCTGCCTTATTGTAAAATGCGAGATATGTGGTCCTGGGTGCAGAATTGTGCTCCTCCCAGTTATGCAAAATGGTACAGCCTGAAAGTGCATAGAGTAATTGCGGGTTAAAAGCCAAGCTCCAGGGTCCAACGGTAAAATTTCTCTTACAGCCCAGGGATTTGAACAAGCAACAATCGTAGCTTTACCGGCTGATCTACACACCAGCCATATTACCCAGGGCAGAGGCAGGGGCAGTACCGAGGCTGATACCGAGACAGGCAGTACCTCAGCCTTCACGTCGGGGTCCTGGCCCATGGATTCAGGGGAGTTATGGCGCCGACAAACGTGCCTGAGTTACATTTTATGAGGCGTCCCTGTAACTGCCCGTCATAAATTATATGGGAGGTCTGTGTAACATTTAATACTTTTCAATAACTTTTCCTTTAATTCATCCTTGGCTTTGTCCTTCCTTCCGTTGTCAGAATGCATTAAGGCTTAAAATATTCCATCGCCAGCGCTCTGCTGGCTCTGGCAGTTAAATTTAACTGCTATTCTCATGTTGTGTTTATTCTCTGGGTGAGGGATAGGCAAGGGTGATGTGTGGGTGTGTTATTGGAAAGCTGTCTGAGAAGGTTGGCCTCTCACTTTGTCCTGGTTGATAGGCTGAATCTCAGAAGGTCGGCCCCTTACTCATTCCAGGTTCCCCTCCCAAATGACTCTCCACCCGGACGCAGGTGCTGAGATTCAGCCGCGCATGTGGCTCGTGTGGCTTGGCCGTTGTTTGTGTGGGTCTCCTCTGCATCCTCCGCCCTCCTACCCCATGCCGAAGACACGTGAGTCACTTGACCAGGAGTGGAATGCTCCAACTCTACGACATCTTGACCACGTTGGAGGAACCTCCACAGAGCTGTAGCTACTTTTGTTTTTCTCACTCATTTTGCAGCCTGTTTGTCTGAAGCCCCCCCTCCAGGTATCCAATCCATGTTTTCCTGCCTGGTTTGTCACTCCACCAATCACCCAGCGCCGTCTTTGGCAGATCACCGGGGCCCTCTGCTGGTGGACAGGAACCCAGCTCATTGCTGTCTTGCACGCTTACAGCATTGATTGCGTTCCTTTGCTGGGTATTCCCAATCACTATTGGTGACAATATCCAATCAGAATCACGATCCACAGGTAACTCCATGTACAGTGACGGCACCGTTGAGCCAAACTCTCCATTAATGGCAAGCTTGATAATGTCACTTAGCATGACCGCTAATTCCAGGCTTTAGCATCACATCAACAGTTTAAATTTGATTTGTTTTGAATTTTAAATTGTCATGGAGATATCCTGAATCCACGTTTAAGCATGCACATATCTCTGCATGCATTTAAAAAAATTATTGCATTTGAAACAAAAAAGAGAGTGTTTCAGAGTTAAACTGGGAAGATGGAAACTCCAGTCCTATTAAAACAAAGTTTAAACTAGATATAGACATTTTTTTCACATGGAAATCATGTTGCTGAAATAGAATTAGGCACATTATGGAATGCATACAATAGACTCATAAATAAAAGACAAGCGTCAGGCCTCAGAATATGATATGGTAATAGTAATCCTTCACCTATAATTCCTAGGCTATGCTCAACGGAGTCATCGGTGAAAATAAAAATAGATTTAATTATTTTTCTCATTCAGAGTTACAAGTATGCTAGGAAGAGAATGTGAATTTCGATATGTATTTGAAACCAAACGCTTAGACCTTTTGGGCACTGGCTGTAATAAGCTCACTTGGTAGAACCCAGGATGATGGAGAAAAAGCAGGGGATGGAGAGAGAGAGAGAGAGAGAGAGAGAGAGATAATAGATTAGAGTGGGAGTGACTTCAGTTTGTCAGGGAACCAAGTTTAATCAAACCACTTTTGATGAAATGTGTTCAGCAGCGAGGCAGAGAGTGTCTGGGGTCTCCATGAGAAACTAAGGAACAAAAGGAGTTTGGCCTGGCAAACTTTCTCGTACTCTGAATTTTCCCATTGTACATGGCTCCGGCAGGAATCCCGGGAATTACCACAGCCTTCCGAATATCACGGAGAAATTAACATGAGAAGAAAAGGAGTCCAAGTCCATCTCCTGGATTTTGAATTTTCGGCTTGTGAAGATGTAATGCATTTTAATGAATTGTAGTACGGTAATGGCACATGTTTGATTCGAAACACGCCAATTGAATTACGGTACATCATGTCGGTAATAAAGGATTAGAATACAGGTCCCATGGGTCACAATACCTAAAGAGGATTCATGACAGATCTGGCTGCTCAATAAAGATTCTAGTTTTCTTTTTTTGTGTTGCCTACTGGGATTCAGCTATTCAGATAATACTGTGATAAATCATTGATTTAGTGAAAATATCCGGCTGCGTAAAAGCATAAAACTGAATATTCAGTCATTTTGATCTGAATTTGCCAGCATACACCACACACACAAAGACTAGCAGTTATATGAAATTATTTTTTATGGTGGGGGGTATGAGAGGGGCCACAATTCATTCATAGTAACCAACATTAGCATTACCCAATAATGTGTTTTGAGTTGGGTGTAGGGCATGGTGGTGCAGTGGTTAGCACTGTTGCCTTACACCTCTGGGACCTGGGTTCAAGTCTCTGCCTGGGTTACATGTGTGTGGAGTTTGCATGTTCTCCCTGTGTTGTCATGGGGTTTCTCCCCAAAGACAGGCTTATATGGTCCTTAACAGGCTATCACTGGTTACAGACTGAACACAGCATGCGCTGTGCTCACTGTGAGGATTCTGTGCAAACAGTAGGTGTGGCTTTCAAAACTCTCTCCTGTCATTTTGGCTTATGGTCAGTAGCGACGATGTACATTTCTCATTCGTAAAGATTCTACGCTTGTGTGATATGGTCTGGGAACTCAGACATGGATGATGTAAGTTTTTCTTCCATTTCGTTTTCGTTGCTTTGTTTCTATTGACAATGCGTCACAGCACACAGCGGTCAAAGTTCAGCAAAGTTCATCTTTGGCCATAGTGCTCACACAAGTTCTGTGAGCGGCACACGGCATGCAGCGCAGCGTAGTGCATGCCGCATTCCGTCTGAAACCGGCTTTAGTCTATTAAGGACCATATGAGCCTGATTAAGGTAGGGTTGGAATGAAAACATTCTGGCAGGTGGGTCACCAGGAACAGGATTGAGAACCACTGCTCTAGAGGATGCTGACACCCCTGAATCCCACACTTTGGCCATGTGTACAGCTTCAGGACTCACCCATATGTCACATGACCACTGGTCCCTGCCCTTCCTCTGAAGATTTTAGATAATCCCACCAGTTGTGCCATTTAATATTGAGCCTGAAGTGATGCTCCGTCTTTGGATAAACATTCATCGGGGAGATCTTCATGACTCAGGGAGAGACGTTTCTACTCAGTGCATGGGGGGCGTAGCGAGATCACCGAGCACCAGCGCGAATTACGGCATCCTTTCCGTCTGCTTGATCCGCTGATCACTCTGGGGCCAGCCTGCCGGAACGCCGGGAATCGTGCCGTTGCTTGGAGAGAGAGGGAGCGTGACAAGCTTCGAGAGACACCTGCAGGGTGACACAAGTGGTGCCTGCAGTGGCGCAGCACAACCTTGTGGGTAAATGGACTTTCAATAACAAAAAGAAAGTTATGAGACTTACTTGTGCCTCGAACAAACTAATACCCACATAGCTCTTTTTAACATAACACTCCCATACCATCATGCTCACAGAAAATCTATATTCCCCCAAACTTGGGTTCTTTCTAGGGTATTTTCGAGGTGTTAAAAAAGGTCACTTTAGTAAATATCAAGTTTAATGATGAATCTACAGGTACAGCGGTGCATTTTGTTAGTCTGAGCTATGATCTGAGCTCTCTTGTGTTTTTTTAATATCAAGAAAAGGTCTGCAGCCCAAGAGCCCATGTGAGGGACTTCACAATGACCACATGTCCTTGGTTAGATCCAGTTACTCCTGCCTAATTGACCTGCTCATTGTCCAGCTTGCCCACCGTGTCAGGAAGACCACACAGAAACTGCCCATGGCTCATGACCCATTCTTCTTCAGTTCTTCTCCACTTGGATAGTGCTCCCAGGGCTTTGATGCCTCATTGAAACCCAACTGGAGAAGAATATTACACCCAAGAAAGAGATCAAGGGAGATTCCAAGAGTGACACATAAAGCTGAGAGGATCACAACCAAAGATTTATCCTAGATTTTCCCCCAACAATCCCCAAGATGCAAGAACAACCAGAATCCAGTTTCAGAAGCATGGCGATGGCATCCTGAGTTTAACATCAGTCATCTCAGAAAGACACACAGACAGTGTAGAGCTTTAGCTGACGTTGGTTTGTTCTGACAGCACTCACAGCCGATTGGATGTCGGACTCCTAGTCTCTTAAAGGTGGTCCATACTGTTGGCAGTAATTAGTGACAGAGGGTTTGGGAATCTCACTCGTCACACCTGCTGATTCACATCACGAAATAACGAAATAACTCATCTGAAATAAACCACAGTTTTATCAATCAATTCCAGCCATAAGTATTATTTTAAGTTTGCATATTCCATTTTCCCCACATATTCCTGCTTCAAGGGGTTATTCTCGCCATAAAGGGAATACATTAAGCAGCTAATACTAACTCATCTGATCACTAAAACCCTGTACATACAGTGAAGTTCCTACTTCCATATAATCAGTTATATGGAATATAGATTCTCCTCATTTTTCTGGGACAAACTCTCCTAACATTAGATCTCATGACTGTCATCTTACATCCTGGAGCAAAATGTAAACTGGCAAATGGATGATCAGCTATAAGGTGTAGCCATAATCACACACACTCAAAAACACCCGATTAGCTCAAACATTGTAGTTTACAATCTTTAAATGGGAACATAGTCATTGAACTATAGATTAGGACACAAAATTTGCCTAGCATGTAGA
Organism: Stomatorhinus walkeri; assembly: GCA_026784285.1. Lineage (NCBI taxonomy): Eukaryota > Metazoa > Chordata > Actinopteri > Osteoglossiformes > Mormyridae > Stomatorhinus > Stomatorhinus walkeri. The sequence goes on along the minus strand of JAODUD010000082.1, from coordinate 21,018,136 downwards.
TATGCTTTTGACCAGAAAGTCATCTGTTTAAATCTGTTTAACATGTGTTTACTGTGTATTTGTTTAGCAGGTGCCTTTATCCAAAGTCACACCCATTTTAGAGAAAGCAGAGCCAGACAGTCCCTGGAGCAAATAGGGTTAAGGGTCTTGCTTAGGAGGTCAACAGTGACCCTGGAATCTGATCCAGCAACCTTCTTATCGATCGCTAGATCAATCAATCAATGAATCAATCATCTTCATCTATAAAGCACTGTTTTACCCAGAGAATACACAAAGTGCTTTAAAGTGCTTTACTGATACAGGCTTTATAAAGTGCTTTACTGACAAGGCCAGTACTGTGCTAGTGTGACTCTTTTACTTTTGAATAACTGGAGTTTCTCTGAGGCTGAGAGTAGCTCAGGGACACACCTTACTCCATACACACTCATCCACCAGACCCCCATGCTCACTGGTAGGTGTGAATGGCAAATCTGGAATGATGGAGGGGATCGTTTACTCAAGCATCCTATTGGGGGTGTTCCAGACGAGCGGGGGCACGTCTCAAGGGTTCAGGAGGCAGGAGGGAAACAACCTGGCATCACCTTAATTACGCTCGACAGACGATAGAGTACGAGCAAGTCAACATATTTATCATGTGTGCAAAGTGAGTTTCATGCTAAATTCTTGCTAGTGATCTGTAGGCTGCTGAAGCTGTAGTTACAAAAGCCATCACAGCACTTGCTTGAAGACTTCCTAGAATTCCGGAATCTCGTATAATGACTCAGAGTAAAAAAAAGCCACCCCTTTCATTGTAATTGGTGTGATGCGGACTGCAGGTATCCTGCCATGTTTTGACAGCGAAGTTCCATAAATAAACACAGAGGATTTGGGTGCAGTGTGTGATCCAAAGGGCCTGAAAGCAGGGTTGTATTACATCATCCTCTGTCACTGTCAGTGCTGCTGCTAACCCAACGTTAAGGGAGCCGTGGCAGCTTTATTTTGTTTGTATCTTTGCTGGCTTCGAATCTAACATGTGCCAGGCGTGTGTGTCAAAGACTCTCAGTCCCAGCTGGATTTTGACCCAGTTAAGGATGAGAATAAGGCACAGAACTGTGCTGAGCTGCTTCGTGAGAGGGTCGCGGCGTGGAACAGAAGGCAGTGCACCTGTAAATGCGATGCCAGAGGAGGACAGAGCAGGGAGAGACGGCTTTGTGGGACCAGAGGTAGCAGACACTGTATAAGGAGTGGGAATCATGAAATGTAAAAATGTGTCATTTTAAGGGAGGACAAAATAGATCAGAACTTTGCTGTCATCGGGTTCGGGTTATAAGAGGACACAGCAGGTTATGCAGGCCCTCACAACTAAGGTGGGCTTACATTTCCATGCATCCACCGTAAGTGGAAAATATGGTATGATAAATAAATGAATACAATTACTGTAACTAAATACCAGTAATTAAACGGGAAATTTATTAATACACGTTTATTTGGTTAAGCACAGAATGAAATAAGTCACAGTACAATACCTTGTTAGACACTATGAGATGCTTATGCTCGCGATGGCTAAAGAGACTGGAAGCGTGGTTATTGAGATGTCGTCACCTCCCGCCGTCAGTAGAAAGTTTCGTACAGCTTACCGCTAGCCAGGCAATGGCTCAAAATTCAAAGTCAACTACGGAACATACATCGCTAAGGCACCGCGGTGTAAAGTGAGGAGCGCCCTCCTGAGATCCAGGGAAAAAATGCGTTTAATTCAAATTATTTGTTGGGATGTTAAAATAAAAAAGCACATCCCTACATCTTTGATGTCATCGCAATGCTCCAACTAACTGTCGTCTTTAAGGAACAACAGGACTTAAGTAGCATGTATAGAATGAGAACTGTGAGCAAAAAACATAATGTTCTCTACAGTGGACAAAAATATATTACAAAATCTCAGGGTGAAATATATTATCAGCAGCTAGGAATGGTGAACCGGCCCCCAGCTGCAAAATGCTTGTGAATCAGAATGAAAATATTTTTATGCGCCAAATACCAAAGGTATGAGGAATTCATTTTAGTGCAGGGGGAGGCAAGGGGTGTACAAATAAACATACAATCAAGACAATAAGTCCAAAATAAAAATGGGATATAAATAAAAAAGATATAGAGAAATAGAACTAATGATATGTGATTAATAGATAAACATGTAGACAGGTGAGACCAGCAGATGTAGGAGAGGACACAATGTGAATGAGGCATGCGCCCTGACTGAGGGCTGGGCTTGGAAGTGAGGGAGACCCTCTGTTTGAACTCTACCCCCTGTTTCTCAGGATAATCTCTGAGAGAGAGGTATACTGGACAACTGACATGCACCCCCTTTTCTTTGTACGCTATTCTCTTTTGCAACACGGTTTCCCACCTTTGCCTAACTTTACATCTCAGAAACCAGGAGAATTAATCGATTCTGGGGCTTATGTGAAACATTAAAACATCGACTATTCCACATCCTGGTCCAGATAACAACGTCTGGGAATATTTTTATTGCGCATTTTCCTCCCTTATCGCGAGAGCTGGAAGCTTGATGGAGGCAAATAGCTTCACGGGATCAGCATAAATTATTACCTGCATAGAACCGCTGGGAAGCCATCTTGGCTGTGGAACAAGCTGCTCCATGGCACAGAGCATCCTGAAGGTCAACAATGACGTGACGGTCATTGTGGAGGTTCGATTACTAGCGTGGGAGACACCATTAATCCAGGCGGCTGCAGTGAATATTAATGAGTCACCCTGCATCTCGTACTTGAATCCCTCCAGGGAAATGTAGGAGTCAGCAGCGGAGTGTTGTTATTTGCGGTATTCGAATGGAGCAGAATCTATTTTGGGGTGTGGCGCCCCCTACAGGATGGGGCAGTTGTCTTATCTCCTGCCATTCTCTAAAACCATTACGCATTAGGGCTGCTTCCAGTGTGATAAGCTGGACTTCACTCATAAAGGAAAATGGCCCAGCAGAAATGATGATAGGGAACTTTGCACCTGGGTGTAATGTTAATAACATGGTGGGGGACCCATTATGGTCAGAGAACATAAATGCTAATAAATTCTCAGACCTTTGTATACATTTATAAATGTATTTCATTTTACTCTGAAGTTCACTCTGAAGTACTACACGTTGCTTTTCTTGCAGACATCGATGTGAGAATCTGCCAATTCTTCCTGTTGTGCCTTCGTTCTTTTCACTCTTTTTTTCCCCTTGTTCCTCTCTATCTATTTCCATCTTAAATGTCAAGCCGGCGACGTCGTCGCTCGTAGGCTGACAGTATTACAGCGCATGTCACAAGCCTCTTTTTCTCGCCTTATAATAAATCTCTTGCTGGGTGCATTTCTGAATAAACCCCAGACACAAGCACAGTCTATTTATGTAGCTATTTAGTGCTTTTATGGTAGTTATAGGAGACAGATAAACCTTTGGAGGTCTCTTATCCCATTGGCTGCCAACCCTCTTGGGTGGTAAAACCTTACAAACCCTGTAACCACTATTTGAACAAAAGTAAAACGTGGTCCAGCTATGGCATCCCGAAAGATGAGTAGCTGGCCCCCATGTGCAGAATAACTAATATTGTGAAAGGCTGGGGTGTTTCCCAATGTGCGTACTTGAGTTCTCATATACTCTTTTCACATCATGTTCCATTGCCGAAAGACCAGTTCCAATTCTAAGAACAGAAGTACGGAGGGCAGAAGAAGGATGTCGTTCTTGCCTTGCCCCAAATATCAAGGATACATCGGTTGCATCCTCACCAAATGAGACCAATCCCATGATTAATTGCATCCCAAGTTTGTTCTTGGGAGGCAAGGTAGCAAGACCACAAGTACGATCTTTGATTTCTTGGTATTGAAAAACACTCCAGGTGTCCTCACAAAAGGCATCGTCTGCACCCAGGCACTTCTGCCTCCTTGTGAAACTAGTTGGAACTGCAGTTAGGTGTAGTAATGGATTAGCGCCTTCCAAGACGCTGCTCAGAAGACAACAGTTATCACTGAAGTGCCACCTTCACCTGTAGCTCATGTTGGTGAGATCCCATTGGCTTCTCACCTCTCAGATGGCTGTGTGGTCAAAGCTCTCAGCCCCAGCCTGCTAACACCTGCCCCTCTGTGAACATTTCTTCATGCTGTGGTTAAGGTGAGAAAACAATCGACACTGACGCCTGGGGTGTCGTTCCGACTGGAGACCCTCTGAGTCAAACTCATTCGATTCAGTGAACATCCTGCTGAAGTCTCGTGTTCCGTCGCTGGTACATTAGTTGGTTCTCGTGCACCGTCATGACGTGGAACGTGGTTGAATGCAGAATCCTGTTCCGTGCTTCCTGCGCTGCCGTAATCCCTGTCGGTCCGAGCTGAAGATCTGTTCTTCCCAGCAGAGGAAGGCTTCACTAAATCAATGGTCTTTTACATTGGGCCACACTCTGACCCACCGGAATTGCACAGTGTCATAGAAGGGAATATCTCAGCTGATGCACATTGATTGAGAAGAAGAGAAATTAGCTACATATTTAGATGGAGTCACTGACATTCAATTCCATGATGTTTTTATATAGCACCTTTCATAATACAGTTGCCCCATGGCACTTGACGAGAGTGTGTGGGGAACCATTATTGCGTTATTTATGTAAAAATCTGTATGAGGGAAAAAGGAAAGACTGAATGCCTGAAGACAATGGAAGAGAGGAACCAAAAACTCCAATGTGAGGAGAAAATAAAACCTCTCTGGGTTCAAGGTCAGTTGACTTGGATATGGTGAGGAACACCAAACAGAAAACTGGGCTGCTTCAATGGCACGGAGAGGTGTCCTGGGGCCCGTTGCACAAAACACCTTAAGTTTTCGCTTTAAGTATGGCACTTAAGGTTTAATGTCTCCTTAACTAAGGGATTTATTTAAGGGTGTTGCACAGAACCTCTTAAAAGGTTCCCTTAGTTAAGGAACCATTAAGGGATTTACAACATTGAAAGACGTTTTACAGCAGTAAAATTGTCCCATTTCCATGGAGACTGTTCGTATGCTTGCACTCACGTCTGCTTGTGATACCCGCTATCGCTTCACAAAGTTACCCACGAAGTAAAAAAAAAGGGAGAAAAGAAGACAAGAAAGCCAAATTGGTCAGAGGAGGGAAAGATTATACTTTTGGAGGAATACAATAAAAGAAAGAACATATTAAAAAGTAAATAACAGCAAACAGAAAGCAACAAATGTGGGAGGTATTTGCAATGAAAATTAATTCAAGAAGTCTACATTGTGCTACAACGTTAGTTATCTTATGTTCATGATTGCAAACTAACTGGACATTGATTGAATATTGATTTTTTTTTCTGTTAATAAATTGATCTTCATATTGTATGGGAGCTTGAATCCTGATGTGGGTCCCATCAATCACCCCACACACTCTTGGGATGCCGGCTACATTAAAGAAGTGTGTCGCTATTTCATCCTCTTCTTGTTTAGAGGGGAATTTCACCACAATGTTCAATAGACGGGCAATGGTGTTTGAAATTCGGTGAATGATGCGGCACACCGTTGGCTTGTGGACATGAGATACCTCACCTATTACAGCCGGGAACGAGCCCGTAGCATAAATCCGCAGCTTCAGATTGTGGAGTGATCCAAGTGTAGACAGTCAGAAAAATCATAAATTGAATGCTGGTCAATTTTATAAAGCAAAATCAATTGCTCATCATTAAGTGTAATGAAGGTGTTCTCCCGGTCTTTTTGGGATTCGTTCATTTTCGTTATTTATTATCATGTTTATTGCCATGTTGCAGTTAAGGTACGGTTAGAGGTACCATAATTTTTTTCCCTTAGTTTGGTTGCTAAGGTCTTTTGTGCAACCATTAAGGGATTACTTAAGTACAAGACCAAGATTAGGAGAAAAACTTAAATACTTAAGAGAAAATGTTAAGGAAACCCTAAGGAGGCGACTTAAGGGTATTTTGTGCAACCGACTTTATTTTAAGGAGACGTTAACTCGGACTTTAAGGAAAATCTTAGCTCAAGGCGCTTTGTGCAACCGGCCTCTGGCTCTCCCCTAAGCTTCGAGAGATAAGGAGGCAACGGTGGCAGACATTACAATGATTAAGAGGTCACCCCTCTGCTGGTGAAGGATGGAGGCCCAGAACACATCGCCCCCATTCTGTCAGGCAGGGTAAGTGCAGGTTGGGACCAAGCCTATTGGAGGTGCCACGCACCAGGCGACATGTTAATGAATGCAGCTTCACTGAGGTTTCCGTGTAGCAGCATTGCAGCACAGAGTTGCACTTAGAAATTGCATAAATACAAAGGATACCACGCATGTAAAACCACGTAGGAATCACCTTTAGCTATCACTGGCAAATGATAAGGAAAAGGTGTAATTTATCTCACTTCAGTGATACCTTCAGTATTACAAATTACTGTCATTTGTAGCAGAAACACCTGTCTGTACACAGTAAATACAACACATCTGAATATCCATGAGATGTTACCAATAGCAAGCTCAGCACACAAGGTGCATGATGGGAAATCACTCTAGGTCAGCAGAATGATTAACTCTGCAGCCAAGCATGTGCAGAGGTGAATTATGGGAAACCATGGCTGGTGTGAGGGACAAGGCAGGTACTAGTCACCACTGGTAAAGCTTTCAGAGTGACACTGCTATTGATCAATTGGGTGGCTGTATATTTCTGCCAATGCAGAGATGTGACTGGGAGCTCACCTAGGGTACTGTGTATAGATTCAACCAATAAGCTTCACACAAGGGAATCAGGAAGGTGAGGAAGACGTGCAAGCTCACCAAGGCTGACATGAGACTGCCACATCTTCGACCTTCAGTAAAACCGCTGGTTCATATTGGAAAAGGGAAAATGTTTTTTTTTTCTAACCACTAGATTTATTGAGTTAAACTTAAACTTAAAAGTACCCTACCAAGCTCTGACTGACTGCTGATTGAGCTTCTCTTACACACCGGCCACCTGGCATACTGGGCATTTAGTAATAAAAATTACTTCAAATTATTACAAATAAAGTCTAGGAATGAAAGCATCCTCTGACTGCCTGTGGCCATCCACGCTAGTGTTACTAAGCCATCCACACATACATGAAATATGTACTTGATTACATAATTGGGGATCATCAATATTTGTGCAGTGTGAATAACATTAACATTGTAGTGCATGGAGGTAAATATGTAGTGATTAAATATCCATCAGGATTAATGGTTGGGGATGGAGTTTGGCTGTAATAAATGCCCTCAACGCAGTGCTTGGCGGGATCCTTTCCTCTGTGGGTGTCATGGTGAGAGAGCTGGAGAACTGAATGTTTATTTGGGGATGTGTCTGATTTTCAGGACCCGGCAGGGACAGGGACAGTGAACAGGCCAGGACAGGGATGGAGAGCAGGCAGGGACAGGGACGGGGACAGAGAGCAGGCAGGGACAGGGACAGGGACAGGGAAAGGGAGAAGGCAGGTACAGGGAGCACACAGGGACAGGGACAGAGAGCAGGCCGGGACAGGGACAGGGACAGAGAGCAGGCAGGGACAGGGACAGAGAGCAGGCAGGGACAGGGACAGGAAGATTGCAGGTACAGGGAACACACAGGGACAGAGAGCAGGCAGGAACAGGGACAGGGACAGAGAGCAGGCAGGGACAGGGACAGGGACAGGAAGAAGGCAGGTACAGGGAGCACACAGGGACAGAGAGCAGGCAGGGACAGGGACAGGGAGAAGGCAGGTACAGGGAGCACACAGGGACAGGGACAGAGAGCAGGCAGGGACAGGGACAGGGACAGGGAGAAGGCAGGTACAGGAAGCACACAGGGACAGAGAGCAGGCAGGGACAGGGACAGGGAGAAGGCAAGTACAGGGAGCACACAGGGACAGAGAGCAGGCAGGGACAGGCAGGTACATCCATCAAAGGTTGGGCCAAATCCTGTTAAAGGCCCAGCCCTTGTTTCCTAGGTGTTTGTTCCTTAGCAACCTGTGATATCACAGCCCCTGATTGATTGGGTGGTCAGGGGGTGTAGGGAGGTCTTGTTTGTCCTCAGTTAAAGAGAGATGGAACAAGTTGGAATATTATACTGCTTAAGAGAGCGCAGGGAGAGGGGATGTGTAGTTAGAGGCCTTTCTTGTAACTTGAGACTGGCAGTGACGAAGCAGCCAGGGTCAAGTAGCATGATGGGGGCCTTGTAAAGAAATCACTGGCCAGGTCCACAGCGGGCATGCTAATTAGGCTATGCTAAGGAATCACATCGCTCGGTTTCATTAAACATCTGAGGAACAGTTTACTGTAATTATTTCTCACTACAGCCGGACATCTCTTAGACATGGGTCACTTGCTCCCATGCTGTGAGGTGAACATACATAAAACATAAAACATTCCGGTGTTTCCCTAGAAATATGAGCCCATAAAATATATTTTACTACATCTTGAAGTGTTTGGGGTAATATTCTACAGGGTTCATCACCGGGAAGGCGATAAATAAAATAAGATAAATCATGGAGGTGAAATATGAGCTCTGCGTTCAGGTGTAATGCCTGGCCTGCTCATTCTGGAGTGATTTCCTGCAACTCCCCCTGTCTGCGATATTTGCCTGGGAACGCTGAAAGATTGTTCTAGAAAACAGCCGCTTTGACTGCAGAGCCGAAATGGACAAGCAAAAAAGAAACAAAGGAACAGGCAAATGGGAACATGTCATACATGACACATACAAATGGGAACACACGTGTTAGATACTATCAGCAGAAAGGAACCTGTGGGTCATGCATGACACATACAAATGGGAACACGCATGTTAGACGCTATCAGCAAAAAAGGAACACACAGGTCATTCATGACAAACAAATAGGAACATGTGTGTTACATACAATCACTAAAAAAGGAAATATATGGGTCATATATGAAACATACAAATTTAACATGCTAAGCTCATATATCATAGCAGATCATAGCATGCAATCCATACCAAAAAAGGAACACGTGATCTACATATAACGTGCAAAGCAGCCATATATGTAACACAAAGAAACACAGGGAAGGCTGATTTGTCAGGCGTGCAGGAAAAAGCAGCAATCTGCACACAGCCTGGGTTCCTTTTGCACTGTGTCCTGTTTATTTCACAGCCCTGATGAATCCCATCTCAGCCATACATACGGAGTCAGGATTAATCTCTTCACGAGTGTTATCAAAAACAAAGAGATCAAACGTCTAATCTGGAGCTGCTGTGAGTCAGCTCTGTCCGAAAACACAGCAGAACAGAACCTGGCAGTGTCTCTGACCGGGGATTATAGGCCCGACTGCAAAGAATCATATCAGACCAACACAGCCGCTGGCATTTACCAATAATCAGGCAGGATACAGGTTAGACTTTCATTTACTGAGATTTTCTTAAAGATTGACAGCACCTACCTGACCGTAGCAGGCCTACATGCACACCAAAATTCCCCTGCAGTACTCCCACTGCACAGCGCCTACCTAACCATAGCAGGCCTACATGCACACCAAAATTCCCCTGCAGTACTCCCACTGCACAGCGCCTACCTAACCATAGCAGGCCTACATGCACACCAAAATTCCCCTGCAGTACTCCCACTGCACAGCACCTACCTGACCGTAGCAGGCCTACATGCACACCAAAATTCCCCTGCAGTACTCCCACTTGCACTAATATCTTCAGCAGGTTGCCAAGAAACTTCAAAGTACAACATTATGTTCATAAGCACAGTCCGGAGAAACCAACATTACTTCCTTAAGGTACCCGATAACAAGCCATCGCCCATCAGCAGACAGGACCAGAGGTTCCAGGGTTCATCAGGAGAATAAAATTAGGTTTTAAATAATACCAGGTTTAATCATGTAGGCGGTGGGTTCACACAACCAATGAGCTTGGGGACAATGATGCGGCGTGGAGGATAGGAAAGAACATTCAGCTGCATTGCACTTTACGCTACCATATTTACTCTTTCAACCATTTCTTTTATCTTATATTTATTTAATACATTTATGTCTTTTTTCACATTTACCCCATATGCAGGTACCTCTACATTAGCTAGTTATATGTCTGCTTTGATGTCTGTCAGTGCCTTCCAGTTGTTTTGCGCTGTATAATTCTGTTAGTGTGCATAAGAATTCCTGTGTTCTCTTGTTGAAAGAATCTGGAATGTTGAATGCTATCTTGCTTGTATAGTCGGTCAACTTAAACCAAAAAAACAAAGAGCTTATTGAGCAAAGAGAATATTATATGTAATAATTCTGTTTAGAAGTAGGCAGGGGATTTTTCTAAAAAAAAAAAAAAGAAATAATCAAAAACAAGCGCAGCCTTCCACCCTCGCCTGAACTCTTGCTGGTACCGCTTTCAAATGTATTGCAAGCCGTCGCAACAGACAATTCCTTGGAGCCCCATCAAGGCAGCGGTAATTACGTGATGGGTGGCTTTTTTATGAATGCGTCACGCTTCTCAGAATGCTGCTGGAATATGCTTAAAGCTGAGTCGATGTTCGCTTCTGTGCCTGCGGTTATGCAGGGGAGAATTTGGCTGTAAAATAAGAGTCAAGCTGTAATCCACACACGCCACCATCGCCTGACACGTAGCTGTGTAATCATGTGATTTGATGGTTTTCCTCTGTCACAGAAAACAAAGAGCTTATTGAACATATTTTAAAGAGAAAAAATGGTGGAACCTCGATAATTGGAGTTACCTGGATGCCTCATTTTTGAGCAATGGTGTCCAGATGCAACACTATACCTGAATATGACACTATGAAAGATCTTATATCTTACACTTGTTTTAAGACTGTGATAAGCTAAATAAGACACTGTGAAAGATTTTATATGTTACATGTATATTGTATTAAGATTGTTCATTATTTAGCAGACAAAACACCCAGTATCTTAAACATATACTGCATAAAGACTCTGATGTACTGTATAAGACACTGTGAAAGACCTGACATTTGACACATGTGCTGTATGAAGACTCTGATGTGCTGAATAAGACACTGTGAAAAGCTCAATATCTTACACATGTACTGTATGAAAACTTAGATGTGCTGTATAAGACACTGTGAAAGACCTGACATTTGACACATGTACTGTATGAAGACTCTGATGTGCTGAATAAGACACTGTGAAAAGCTCAATATCTTACACATGTACTGTATGAAAACTT
>JAODUD010000082.1:20944916-20959909 GCA_026784285.1 Stomatorhinus walkeri | reverse complement strand
TCCTTATTATTAATATCAAGCAATGTTTAAATTCAAAATTTAAGTGTCTGAAAATCTGAGTGCTATGCAGAATGTTCTAAGTAGCTGACTCTGAACTTGGCAGTGACTTGCAGTTTGACTCCCTGTGGTGTGCGTGTATCTGCTTGCTCATGCCTCTGTGCACTTTCACTTTAGCTGTGGGGTTCTACATATGGGCAGCGGGGGTGGGGGGGGTTCGGTGCTAAGTTTCCTTTCATCCTTTTAATAATCAATTAATTTCAACAAAAACAAACATAATCAGACGCTCATTTTGGAGATGGAGTGTTTGAAAGTAATGTCGACGGTATATGCTAACTGCTAATTAGTTATCTGCATCTCTTGTTGAGGGCAAATAGAAAGAAGAGATTAAAGGAATCACTCCTCCTGTATTTTTACACGTCCTTTGCATGCTTTTATTCCACTGAATCCTAATTGTGTGCATCAATAATAAAATTCCCCATGTACGAAATGCACGTACATTACTTAAATCTCCACAGGAAGATTGGGGAATTATATTATGGGATTTCTGAGCCGACTAATGTGCTTAAAGCATCTCTTTTTGTAAAAATAATATAAATCCGTTCTTCCTTTGGCAAACTGGATTACATCCCATTAGACACTATCGTTTCAAGTAGAAAGCTTGGCGCAGACACCAATCTGATCATCTAACCTTTGACCTCCTCCTGTTCGATTTCCTGTTTAGAGAGAAGTTTCCTGTTTGACCACAAAACTGCAGGGTGTCTGGTAGCCACTGTGTAGCCAGCCAACAGAAGCTCAGTCTCTTATCTGCCTACACAACAACTTTCGCAATAAAATAACATTAACTGATGCTCTGCCTTTCAGTGGCTAAACTGCAGTGGAACTTAACCGATTCAATTAATCAATCAATGAATCGATATCATCCCCAGGATTGTCACTGTTTTTCGTAGTCACAACGCTGATCTCTGAACAGCTCTGAAACTGCAGTTCTTGGCTCCATGACCACCAGCGTAATATTGAAAACATTCTGGCCCATTTGCCAGGATTTACAGGATGCTGACAAGGCAGCTACAGGAAGGGATATATAGATTAGACTCTGAAAAGCTGCACTAAAGATAAATATGCAACGCAACCTACTGTCAGAGAACGGCAGCTAGCCTGCATTTACGATTAGTCCCGACCTCTCCAGATTCCCATGATCCTTTTGGTTTAGTGAATCCATCATAATACTGGCTACATGTCACAGTGAGTAGAGGTGGCAGCTGCGAACTTGTTCAGCAGATCCAGCAAAGAAAACAAGAAAGAATCCAATGATAGATTTTTATTCCCCCTGCAAAATTCTGCCGCACGACAGAGTGGCAAATATCAGATTCCACCCAATAATTAAGGCGTTTCCCAGCATGCTCCTTAACACTCTGCAGGTAGCTTTCGAGACTACTTCACTGCTAGGGTGGAATGAGTGAACGGAGTATGAATTTAATATCAAATGGACTACCTCCTTAAAAGCATACGGAGAATGACATTAAGGATAGCATAAGTAAATTCCAGCCGACAATAAAATGGCCTAATCGTACACTCATACTTGCAGCGATAATTTGAAAAGATCTGGAGAATATGGCTCCATATTTATGATTAATGGCTTATTAAATTAAACTAAGTTCAAAGGTAATCGTTAAATCGATGGCTGTTTAGTTGGGCTAACACATCCAGTCTGCATAAAACCAGGAAGACCTTGACCTAGGATAGCAGAATGAAAAACGAGGGTCGTGTGACACGAGAGCGGTTACGATACACGGATTTGAGCACGTCAGCGGAGTGTGCAGCGCAATGAAAACGATCGATCTGTAAGTGGATATCAACCCAGGTACGATTAGGAAAGAATGAAACAGAGGTGACTCAGGCTTGGAATTATTTTCTGCAGCAAATACGGTTTATCGATCGAAAAAGGAACTTAATAAACGAGTTTCTCCGCTAAACGCACTAACTTTTACAATGAGAAACAGAAGCAAGTGTAACTTTATGCATGGAAAGAATCTTAACTAGTCAGAGCGACACTGAATTTCCAAAACTCACCGTGGGAGGGATTGCTATGTGCCACTGCCTGCTGCCACCCAATAGAAACCAGTAATCCATCAGGGTTAGACCAATCATGACCATGGGACACATGAGAAGCACCACCCGCTATGGTTCTCAATCTAAGTCAGAGGTTCTCAATTCCGTTCCTAGAGCCTCCCCCCCCCGGCTGAATGTTTTAATTCCAACCCTACCTTAATCAGGCTCAGATGGTCCTTAATAGGATAAAGCCAGTTTCAGACTGAACGCGACGAGAACTACGCTGCGCTCTGTGCCACGCGCCGCTCGCGGAGCTTTTGCAAGCTCTGTGGTCAAAGATGAACTTTGATGAACTTTGAGCGCTGTGACACATTGTAGTGCGATCAATAGAAACAAGGCACCGAAATCGAAATAGGGGGAAAACTTATAACTCTTATAACTGGGAAGTCAGACACGGACAATATATCACACAGGTGTAGAATGTTTTTAAATCCGAAATATACATCATCGCTAATGACTGCGAGCCGAAATGACAGGAGAGAGTTTTGAAAACCACGCCTACTCTTTGCGCAGAAGCCCCAAGCGCGCACAGCGCGTTTGTTCTGTAATCAGCTTCAGCCTATTAAGGGTTGGAACGAAAACATTCTGGCAGGGGGGGCACCAGGAATGGAATTGAGAACCACTGATCTAAGTGGTCCCCCTTCACACATTATAATATATATTCTTTTCCTTGGGTTTATAAGGGTACGTTTTCCCTCTCCCAGAAGCAATGTACGTCTGAGAAACGTCCAGACGCTCTCCAACTGGATCTCAGGGAATTAAAGCATCTCATGTGGCCCATGAGGGCCTGGAAAACGCCACCTGGTATTTAGGACGCCATGGGAACCAGCAAATTTACCATTGCACTGCTGCACAGGACACGGCCTCTGCAGGAAAGCTCAGCATCATCTTCATTGCCGAAGGTGCTGACTGGGTCCATCGTGTTTATTCTGAGCACTTTAAATATCACTGACCCGCTAGGATGCTAAAAACTAACGCTGCATGATACAAGATGAAGAGAATATTTACAGTCTAATCAATCTATCTTTCTGTTACAAAGGAGCACAGAGCCCCACTTGACAGTTTGAGCTTAGGCTACAATAAGAAGAAAAGCAGCCACCATCAGAAACTGCATTTCAAATGTCTTCTTTCGTTCTTTCAAGTTCCTGTGCAGCAGACGGTAACTCCCTGACCCTCTCCACCACCACCTGTAAATCTCTCCTGGCCCAAACAGCTTTCTGCTTCAATTTGCACCCAACCCTAATGACACGCACTTAGAATATTAAGAGTGGCTCCAGGCTGCATTAAATCTGCCCTTTCTGGCACTTTCTGCATCTCTCTTTAAAAATGGTGAAAGCCTCTGCCCCTGTACCAGCAGGCGCAGAGGACACACAACTATAAAAATGCAACTCATAAACAATCTTCTCCACTGGAATGTAATTGGTCCAGCACAGACAGCCCTGAGCAAAAAAATAAAATAAATAAAGACTTTATACATAATTATGGAATTTACATTCTGGTCTCGCCGATGGATCAGTTACTTAAATATGGAGGTTGCTGGAGCTTGAACCTCTGCTTGTTGACGTGGAGAAAAAGTAGCTGTCTAAGGGTTCATTATAACCACCGCCCAAAAGGGTTGCTTTAAATAAAAATAATAGAAAAAAAACAAAGTATGGTTAACCTCAGTAAATTAATGCATGGATCAACACGTTTTCCCCAACCAGATTCGGGAAACAGATTAAATTTTCCTCACTCCTGAGGATGCTATTTTAACACACGGCAGACAGACTCAGCTATGACTCTGCAGGTATGTGGATCGGCTTGCAGGAACCTCGATGGCGGCAGTTGAAATCTCCTCCGGTAGTAAAATTATTCTAAGAAGTCGCCGGTATATCCTTCAGCATCTCTGCAGCATGCTTCCGGCACACTTTTGTGGTGATTTGTAATCTTCTTTTATAGATTTTATAGTCCTATCCCCAAATCCCTCAACTCGACTGCATCCTTCTTTACGTAGACCTGTGAGATCTGCTGATGTCTTTTCAGTTATTCCTTTACTCTCACCCCCCCCCCCCCATCCCTTTGGTGGAGTTTAGCTGGTGGAGTCGATAAATAACACCTCTGTGGGACTTTACTGCCCGATGAAGAGGCGTAGATTCGCGCTATCCGAACACACAATCGTTCTGGAGTGTGGGGACTTGTCTGGAAAGCCTCGGAACATTCTGCAGACATTAAACTATCTGCCGCCCCGCCTTTCCTGGGTCAGGATAGACATCTTGTGATGGAAGAGGCCTATAAACAGAATGACTTTCTCGTGAACAAATATCCAGGATGTAAGACCTTCCAGAGGTCCAAGCGTCCTGAAACTACTGCTGCTTGTAACAGGAGGAAACAGTCAATGCCTATTGTCAGTTTGGAAAAAAAATTACAGAACTTATTGAATGGAGCAAACAGTCCCATTGAAACCCATTTGGTGCCCTAGTTTAGCCCCCCCCCCCCAAAGGCAAATAGAACTGTAGGGTTGGCTGGTAGAAGGGCTGATCCACCCCTGAGTAGTGCCAGTTTTTCCCCATTAAAACCATGTGTTTCAACATGCCCCCCCCCAGGGTCCTCCCCACTGGCGAAAAACCATGACTACACTGTGGAGGTGGTTGGGAAAAATGACATTTTGAGTGGGATCCCATAAAACAATAAAGCCACTACTGGGTGTAACATTTCAAATCCTGCAATTCAAGGCCTGGCCCCTCCTCTGTGGGTTAGACTTGTGGTAGGTGGTAATTGGGCTGGGAGGTGCGCGTGTGTGTTTACCCTGCGGGGGGGGCGTCGAGCACATCATTGTTATGCAAAGAAAGGGGGTGGAATCCTAGCAGGAGAGGCAGCAGCTGGTGCAATTGCAGCCTGCCGGTCTTCTCTGTGAAGCCCCCTCATCATGCGTGCCATGCACATAGCCGGCAGTTGCCTGGACGCCTCAGGCAAAGGAGCCTCATCTGTCTAAGCTCAAGGCCCCCAGCTGCACCTCAGAGGCACCCTGAGGATTATAGCAAGGGCAAGATGGTCAATTGCCCAGAAGGACAACTTCTGAGGGGGCACCATACGCCCCCCCCCCAACCTGACTGCTCGTATGGGGGGGGATGGTGCTGATGGTGAGGCCATTGGCTCAGATTTCACCCAAGGCACCAAGCATCCTAGACCCCTCATGTACCACACAAACCATTACTCTCATGCTACATCAGATTAAGCCCAGACTGACTGCTTGTCTTCTCAACTATATCCCACCCCCTCACAGAGCCCTCTAGGTGTTTAAGCATGCTGCTCTCATGCCAATAAACATGCCTAACACCCCGAAGTGGCTCTCCACCTCAATCGATTTTCCGGCACCCAGCAGAAATCCAAACTAGCAGGTCGGGAATTTACATATGTTCCAGGGCAGAATTTAAAGAGAAACATGCAATACTCATCGCCGAGGTGCTATCCTTCTATTCTGGCCAAAACCTCTTTCTAACTTCATAGCATTGCTTTGCCAAGTAGAGCACGCTGAATTTACACAGCTTTACATTTTCTCTCGAAAATTCATCTAAACTCCAGATTGCAGACACAGAATAATGGAAAATATGAAGCAGAACTCGTCTGACAGACTCTCTCTTTTACACACACAGTAAAGCCTTCCCCCGACAGTGCCATTAAAATTTAATCAAATTTAATCTGAGAGAGCTCTCTAACAAAGATGCAGTCTGCATTTTCTTGTGGTCCCGGAGCTCAGGCGTGGCTTTTCGGAGCAATGACTAAAACCATTCAACAACAGGAGGGAAAATTAAGTCATTTGCTGCTTGTCCTGAACGTGCATGAAAATGTCACCCATGACATGAATAAATCAATTAGTCAATAGGGTCACTATATTAATAACAATAGTAATAACGATATGCGCTTTCACATCAAGGCACTTTTCAGTTCCCACCCAACCCTCCAAATTAATGTGGAATAGCAATTTAATTTTATAGTCCAATAGTTGCGCTAAGCAGCTGGTAAAATACCGCACTGACCACTGCAAGGACCCCCAGGGCCACTAGCGCTGCTATTAGCCAGCGATGCGTGGAATGCTGGTGCTTTTCCCTATTTTCGAAGAAATGTATGCCTACTATGTATAAAAGGGATCCCACAGGCATCCACAAGAGAGCAGGCCTGATTGATGCAGGTAAAATCAGGAGCGTGTACAAGGGCGGGGTCCCAGAGGCACTAGACCTGATTGGTCCCTGGAGTACCCGCCTTCCCTGTAGATCACCCAATCAAAACATCATTGGCTAAAGATATGGAAGACCCCTCTTTAGGATTTATGACCTCTCTTATGTACCCACTCCCACCACCACCTTAAAAATCCTGGAATGACCACCTGGGTAAAATTTAGATATCTTAAACTGAAAAGCTGACAGAAGACAAGACGACTGAAACACAGGAAAGCAGCGCCAACACAACACAAAAACGCCAACAAGCCATCCCAGCACGCGAGGCTGACAGCATCGCCCAGCTAGACTCAAACGTCTCATCCCCCATACCACACTCACCCGTCTTGGGGTCCACAGAGAAGTACGGCTGCCCCTGCAGGATGCTGTACACCACCCGAGCACTGTTCCCGTAGGTGGGGTCGTCCGCGTCCGTCGCCGTCACCTGGAACACGGAAGTCCCTGGAACATGGGAGGAAATAGATGCATTAGGCCAGGGGTGAAAAATCCAGTCCTTGGGGGCCGGAGCCCTGTGTAGCTCAGTTCTTTCCCTGTTCCACCATAAATGATTCAGCTCATGAGCTGTGTGGTAATTAGCACAAGGAGTTGAATCAGGTGTTAAAAGAAGGTGAACCAAAAACTGTGTAGGGCTCCGGCCCCCCAGGACTGGAGTTTGACACCCATGTATTAGGTGTAGGAAGGCTGACTGTGTGTAACTGATGTGCATCTGATGTGTAACTGTGTTGGTGAGCTCGCCACATGAATCCTGAGGATACGTCTGTGTCATACACATACATACATGTGGCTCTGCACGCATGTACGTGTGTGGTCTCTATGGATCTTAAGCTGATTTAGAGGAAGAGATTAAATTAATCATGGGGGTTGGGCGGCTCAAATGAATGAAAGAAATTATTTCATGCTGGTCCTGGGATCAACTCCCTGCTTTGCACACAAGACCTTGAAGAGGTCAGGGGTCTGACTCAGAGATGGAGGATGGCTCCTTACTGAAAGATTGAAGACAGACCTCAGCAGAGGAGTGACGCCGTATTTCCTCCATCTGCTTCACAAACACCACAAGCAGCATTTATCTATAGCGCTTGTAGTTCAAAGGGAAAGGGGCTTAGCAATGAGCCACGGTGCTGTAATCATGGCCTTTATGTAATCAAACAACACCAGGGCAGGTTACACCAACACCCTGACACAAAGAGCAAGGTCTAGGCCCATTTTTGGAGTATTGCACAAATAATTTTCATAAATAATGTATCAATTGTTGTGTACATTGGGTCTGGGTTAAACTGAAGAGTCTCACAAAATGTGAATGTCTGTATTATCATATAGCGCTCTGTGGGTGGGGCTGTCACTGACTCCAAGGTAATACAACCAGGTGAAGATCAGCTTTCATACTCCTCATTTGTGTTCAGGAGGGAACCCTTTGTGATGTCACAGAAACTATCCAGCAGTTGGATGGATGGATGGATGGATGGATGGAGGGGTGAGTAGATAGTGTTAAAGCCCTCAGATATCTGGTCCAGGCATGCTCAGGCTAATTCACGTCTCTTATGTTACGTTCCAGTCTCCCACTGAGCCCTGGATTAAGGAGGATAGATGGATGGATGGATGGATGGATGGAGGGGTGAGTAGATAATGTTAAAGCCCTCAGATATATGGTCCAGGCATGCTCGGGGTAATTCACATCTCTTGGGTTACGTTTCAGTCTCCCAGTGACCCCTGAATTAATGAGGATGGATGGATGGATGGATGCATGGATAGATGATTTCAAAGCCATGTATCAGGGACACAGCTAGGATCCCATGGGGCTGCGGAATCCCCATTCCCACCAGCCCCCATTCCCAGTCTCTCCCGTTGGCTTATGGCCAGTACCTCTTCTCAATTAATACAATCCCGGGAGCTGAAATTGGCCGGCTCAGATGGGATTATCCAGGGAGCTGGGCCGTCTTTATTTCTGCAATATGCGCGTGAAAACAAACCGCTGGTGGCAGGAGGACTGGGACCATCGGGACAGAGCTGATTCGCCTTGTGAAACACAATTAACACCTCAGTGTCTGGCTTTAGACCAGACGGGCACTATGCTTTATACATGCAGGCAGGGGAAGGGGGGGTCACGTTGATGGGAAGAAGCAAAGCAACAGGGGCAGGGCCCAACTGAATGATGTAGTAGGCTTTTAGAATCAAACGTATAAACTGTGCTACTCACAGGGGCCGTAATTCATTCAGAGGAGCCGACCTTGACTTTAACCAGTTATATGTTTTGAATTGATGAGTGACAGCGGAGGGGGTCACTCCGGGGACCAATCAGCTTTCAGCTAGGGTTAATGTCCCCAGCCCTGTACATGCCCCCTACAAACATGTCTAAATTCATGATTTGCTGGGTTAATCTAAGATTGCCCTAGGTTGATTTTGCTGGGAATACTGCAAGGAATCTCAGTTCAGATAACTCCATTATATGGGAAATACCTTGGCCAACCATCAAGGCGAGTGCCTGACTGGATCCCTACCATAGCTGTAAATTGAGGCTGACCAATCGTATTACACTGAGGGAAACACAGAAGACTAGGAGTAATGGATTGCATGTAAGTAGAAACAATGAGGTAATCTATTTAGGCCTTTCAGACGTGGTAACATTATCTTGGCGGAGCGACGAATGAAACTGTCTGATAAAACCACTTCCAAAAATATACCTCTAACAATATGTCTTGTAGAAATTCTCCCCCAGTGCGAAATAAAATGTGCAATCCAGTCAGAGAGAGAGAGAGAGAGTGAGAGGGAGGGAATCGTTCACATCAACATAAAGTTCCCTGCTCTGTGTTGCCATTAGGGGCGCAGAATACCATCAATCCCTGTTTTATGCCGTTATTTACTATACGTCTTTATCTTCTGTTTATTGTTCATACGCATTTCTTATAAAGCAAATACACGTCGAAAAGAACTAAGTAAGAACCAATTAAATATTATCAACATCGATATAATAATGAATCACAATTCCATACATCCATTTACCCATAATGCAGTGCAGGCAACAGTGAGCTTGGATAAAATAGCATGACACAGACAGTAAAAATTTGCGTCCAAACTATTTCTATCACAGGGGTCAGAGCTGGATCCAGCCATAGGCCAATTAGGCAGCTATCTAGCTGTAACTTTAGGCAAAATACAGGAAATGATCATGCCTTTTCTCGGTAGGGGGCATTCCAAGTATAGCTTTGCCAAGAGCCCCTGAAAAGGCCGATCCGGCCCCGCACACGCCTAAGGTGCTAATAGCTAACTACGTCGCTACTACGGCCACGTTATTTCCTGGCTGTCTGCCTTCGCTTTGGCCTTCTGCCGAGACCGTCACTGCTCAGACTCCGGGGGAGGGAAGCGGCGACTCCCCAGCTCTATTCACGGGCAAGAGCCTTGTTCTCGCTCCCCGCGTCCTTTTGGAAGCGCTCGTGCAGGCATGCGGCGCCTGAGAATACCCCATGTGACTCCCCACCTACTCAGCCGCTGACGGCGACTGCAGGCTTCAGGCGTTCAAGTCCCCCCCAGCCGACACCCCTTCCCATGCATAACAGCTGTATAAATAGCACACAGTGTGAACAGGATTCTGAGGCATCCCATAATACTAACCGATGAAAATAACAGTAGCTCTGACGGCTCTGGGCCGGTCACTGGCAAAGTGAAAATGTGCTAATTAACTGTGGCTAAGCCAGGGCACAGTACACATCTGTTTGACATCCTGTCGGTCATCGCCATGGTGACCCCCGCGTGCAGTCTTTTAACAGGACTGGAGGAGACCTCACTGGGTGACTTTGAGAGAACCTTGGAGAAGGGAACAAATCACCATGGATCTCAAGACACCAGGAGGGACAAGCCATGATCTCTTGGTGGAGATCTACAGCGTCCGAATGAGACGGCCCCGGTGGGGGCAGGAAGGGTGCCGGGGTGTGAGGCAGGTTTCATTTCACAGGGTAAATTGACTTTTTTTTTTTTTCCGGTCTGACCCTTGTGGGTGAAAATGGCCTGAGAGTTGCCACATCATTATTTGTTAACAAATACTTAAACTTCACTGCTGGGGTAGAACAGGAGCTGGGGTGCAGAGCAGAGAGCACGAAAGGGCTCAGACACAGGGGCAGGCAGGGCAGCTGCAGGGTCAGGGGGTACAGGACATCCCTCCATCCATCCATCCATCCATCCATCAATTGATCCATCCATCCCCCCATCGATCCCCATTAATCCAGCTATCATAGGGAGATAGAAGCCCACCCCAAAAGATAGGACTTCCCAGACAGAAGGCCAGCCGATCCCAGAGCACGCACACGCAAACCCGCACCCTGGGGGTGAATCAGAGACGTCAGTGTGCCTAAGAGCATGCCTTGGGGGGGAACCCCCCGCAAGCACAGGGGTGGATTCACTTCTCAGGGGGGCATTCGGCTGACATGGGTGGTAGTGGGCTCCCCAACAGCTAGGGAACTCCCCAAAAGAAACAAGACAATGACCCTAATGTGTGCTGGGGCCCCTAATGTATGCTGGGGCCCGTAATGTTTGCTGGGCCCCCTGATGTTTGCTGGGGCCTGTAATGTTTGCTGGGGCCCCTGATGTTTGCTGGGGCCTGTAACGTTTGCTGGGGCCCCTGATGTTTGCTGGGGCCCGTAATGTTTGCTGGGGCCCCTGATGTTTGCTGGGGCCCGTAATGTCTGTTGGGGCCCCTGATGTTTGCTGGGGCCCGTAATGTCGGTTGGGGCGCCTGATGTTTGCTGGGGTCTGTAATGTTTGCTGGGGCCCCTAATGTTTGCTGGGGTCTGTAATGTTTGCTGGGGCCCCTAATGTATGCTGGGGCCCCTGATGATGGCTGGGGCCCTAAGAGACAGCCTGGGATAGCCTGTCCACATGAATGCACCCCTCACAGGGATTACATGGTAATGGCACCCACATGGAACCGCGAGTGGAAATCAGAAACAGAATGCAATGGTAGCAGTACATGCAGGAGACAAGTGAGATGAGACACTCAGCTGGTGGAGTGGAGGGCCACAGTGTCAGAGATAATGCTCAAATGTCTATGTTAATGACAGTCAACAGGCAGTGAACTGGGAACCTCGGCCAATAGGGTTGATTCCCAGGAGAGCAGCACTTAAATCTCAATCTACTGGAATAAATGAATGAGGAAGTGTGCGTTTCTGAGAATATTTGTAAATTTTTATTAAGAGGTCTCACTGACATCACTGTTTAGGTCTCTTGATTTTTTTGTTTTTCTTTTTTGCTACAAAATATTCAGGAATGATCTCACCCACTGCATTAATCCATGTGACGTGCAAAACATGAGCTGTCTCATTTACGTTTTAATGCTTAATTAACAAGGAAATAAATGAATAAATAATTAAGACATGTCTGCAAATAAAGATATTTTGAAATATCTTTCTGCCCGTTGACTAAATGATGTTACAAGCTTAACATAACAGGGTATTAATACCGAGGTCTTTGTTTTATCAGAACGAATGTCAAATGCATCATAAATTATATTTCATGTAATGATTTTGGAGAATTACCCCTAAGGCAGCAGGAAACAGTTTATGTCTGGGAATGTAAGCTAAAAGACAGTATAATAAGTGATCTAGACATATATTGGGTTGCTTCAGGTCTAACCGGTGTGTGTGTCTGTGTGTGTGATGGGGGGGGGCACCAAATTGTGGGGACTAAATGTCTCAAAAATGTCATAAAAAATCTGATATTTATGGATCTCAATAAAGTTATGAATACATGTACTGTGTGCATCTGTAAGTATCAACATCGCAGCCAATAAAAATGCTCCATATGATCATGTGACAGGAAAGAGCAGAAATAAAATAAAGACGAGAATAGAAAGGCCGGTATGTCTGTGTCTCTCCAGTTGAGTGTAAAGTGGACAAACTGATGGTGATGTAACACTACATCCCGTCCGTTAATGGAATATAGCTGCAATTTGTTTGTAGCCGATCCATTTATCCAAAGCAATGGACAATTGAAAATATGGTCAGACAGTCCCTGGAGCAATTGAAGGCTTATCCCATAAACGCCTGCAAAAGCTTTAGAAATCATAAAAGGGGCCTTTACCAAAAATTCATGTTTCTGAGACTTTGATATTTTTTAAAAAAATGCATTTTTATTGTGTGAACAAGATGTCCCTGAACATCCATCCATCCATCCATCCATCCGGTGCAATGGGGTACACCCTGCATGGGAAAGTGAAGGCCTTACATTAAAGGGAAATAAAAATAACCAAATCAATGGAAATGTTTGATGCAAAAAGCAAGCAATCGTTTTCTCTGAGATGGTTGATTATCAGAGCTGACAAGGAGTGAGATGCATGTGGAGGTGAGGTGCTATGCAGGTCACACAGGTCACATGACACAGGGACACTCTGTAACACATTAGGCCTGCCAGCCATGCCCACCACAGCCATCTACAAATGGTTTCTCTGTCGAAAAAGTAATAAAAGTAATTAAATTAGTAAAGTGATAATTCCTGTTGGAAATAAAAAGCATCCTGGATCCCACTGGTCATTACTGGAGATTCAGTCTTAATTGTCTTAAAGTGAGTTAGGAGCTAGGACGGAGCAGAGGGTGGATCATTCGGGGTATAAACCCACATCCATCCGGCACGCAGATCATGGTTGCCTGCCCAGGTAGGTAAAAACATGGTGAACCAGTGAGCCAATCACA
Source organism: Stomatorhinus walkeri (assembly GCA_026784285.1). Classification (NCBI taxonomy): domain Eukaryota; kingdom Metazoa; phylum Chordata; class Actinopteri; order Osteoglossiformes; family Mormyridae; genus Stomatorhinus; species Stomatorhinus walkeri. Next base: position 20,946,912 of record JAODUD010000082.1, on the reverse strand, counting down.
GGATTTATTGATGTCCATCCTGCTGATGAAAGCAGCAAAGCATTTCCACAGCAACTCACTCACACTCACCGACTTCGGACATCTCGGGGACAGCGGCCACAAATGGTCCGTCGGGGAATTTGGGCGCATTGTCATTGATGTCCTGCACTTTGATGATGAACTCGGACTTGGGTTCAAGTGGCTTGTCCGTGTAGCGATCGATGGCCTGCGCGTGCAGCACGTAGTGCGTCTTGCGCTCTCGGTCCAGGCTCTTCGTGGCGTGGATGTCGCCTGTAATTTCATCAATGATGAAGATCGTGCCCGCCCCTTCGCCGCTGAGAATGTAGCGGACGGAGCCGTCACCCTTGTCCGAGTTGGAGTGAAGCTGTATAGAATAAACAAACAAAAGATTTGTTCATGATTCTACACCCAAACAAGCGAGCAAATAAACAAACAATCAAATGATTCGATTATGGATCTGTAACACCCAAATAAACAAAGAATCAAAAGATTTATGTATCTACCATACCAAGCCACTTTACCACCTGGCATCTTATTTCACAGTTTTGCAGTTGGACTGGAGAACACATTCACCCACTGATTTACATAAAATTGTCCACTGAACACCTCAGGAAATCATTCCTTTCGCTGGCCATCAAACTGTGCAACTGTTGTATCCCTCAATCAATATTGCCTTTTGTCATCAATATCTGTCTGTTTATGTACTTTCGTGTAATATTTTGCCAGCTAAATTTGTATGTTTTTCACCATAGTACTGTACTTGTTTTTGTGTTCACCTACTTACTCATTACCATTTAAATATGTAAAAAAAATTACATTTAAAAACAGAATTGCTGTATGAGTTACTGTGCATTTTATGCTTTTGTTCTTATATTTAGCTATGTACTGTTCAACTGGGAGTTACAAACAATTTCCTACAGCATAGTAAATTTATGTAATGAATCCACTTCACTGGCCAGGTACATCAACATGTACTAAGGATTTCTGAATAACGAGCAGAAAGAAAGAAAGAAAGAAAGAAAGAAATTAAGAAAAAGAAAGAAAGCAAGAAAGAAAGAAAGAAATGGATTTAAAAACATGATCAAGTGATCACCAATCTCTGTTTATGCAATGTTCTCATGTGCTCACAATTTAATCATTTCTGGAATCAATCAGTTCAGATCTCAGAAGCCTAAAATTGAAAGGTTTTTAACGCATGAATTATCTGAGATGTTATACTTGCTTAAAACATTCTATGTGTCAGATCAATGTGATTCACTGTGATTTTAAAGGGTACTTGTGTGCTGCACGAGAAACGTGGCACTTTTGTTTCTTCCGGGACGTTCTTGCTGCCGCCGTCGGTTATGTAAGCAAGAGCCGCGTTTATCAGGGCAAAAGCAGCACAGAGCGTGTGGCTTTGGAAAGACAGCGACGCATGTTTGCGTGCTCTGGCGCGGGAATCAGACGTGACAGGCCGCCACATATGAAACAAGTGAAGGTGGAGAAGCAGGAGTAAAACAGGTGGAAGAGGAAGAGTGGGGAGTGGATAGATAAAGGAAGAGACACAGCAAGCGAGAAAAAGAGTTCAGCATTAAAGGAGCGATGGAGGTCGAAAGAAGACAGAGATAGAGAGAGGCAGGACTTTCTGCACGATGCCACTTTACCAAATGCCACTTTGTCTTTTATCTTATCTTTCCTTCTTGGGAAGAGAAAACATTCACCCATTGTGGAGGGGGGGGGGGCTTCCCTTTGTCATATTTTTTGTACAAAGCGCCTACAGCCCTAAGACCACACCTGTCTCAGGCTCTGAGCTTCTCCCTGATGCCCACACCTGTCTCAGTCTCTGAGCTTCTCCCTGATGCCCATACCTGTCTCAGGCTCTGAGCTTCTCCCTGATGCCCACACCTGTCTCAATCTCTGAGCTTCTCCCTGATGCCCATACCTGTCTCAGTCTCTGAGCTTCTCCCTGATGCCCATACCTGTCTCAGGCTCTGAGCTTCTCCCTGATGCCCACACC
>JAODUD010000082.1:20897988-20914142 GCA_026784285.1 Stomatorhinus walkeri | reverse complement strand
GAAAGGGCCGGGGGGGGGGGCAGGAGGCACAAACATATTCAGGCTAGATGGAAGCCCTTCACAGGTAGTAGGTTTTATCTTGGTGAACATTCAGAGTCTGCCTACCGGATAACATTTATCACCTCTGCATAACCCGCCCAGTTTATGGGATGTTCTGGACAAAGTGGCCAGGGCCTGGTGACGGTGACAGACTCTGTATAAAAGAAAGGCCAGCCCCCACTCTGGGAAGCAGCACCCAGATGCAGAGGCAGCAATGATGGACAGAAAGGTTGGCATTCTGAAACAATTTCCACAGAGAGCATCTCCTGCTTGCCTGCCAGAGTTGCCCGTTCTGGTTCAGAGAGCCCAATAACTCCAAGCTAGTCCCCCTAAATCCAAGTTTTAACTCTCAGGGCCTGTGAGATCTGATCAATTACTGTTGCGGATGACTTAAAAAAAAAAAAAAACACTCCAGTTTCCAGGCCACCCCCAAGCTGTGTTATGCTCAGGCAGATAAAAGCTTGATTGGCCTGCCACTTCATGTGCTTATAACTCAAACCAAGCAATAAAAACTCCCATCAAAATAAATGTCTCTTACCTGCACTGCCTGACTTTCAGGCCAATGGTAAGAGAAACACTGTCTTTTCCACGCATGCTCCAGCATGACAAGGCATCGGCACAGAGGGGAGACGCACATGCCTTGTCTATTCCTCGGTTGTATTCTCTGTCTGCGTGGCTCTGCATTGCATTGTCTGTCCGTAGTGAGCCCTTTAGGTCAGCCCTGACAGGACAGCTATTAACCAGGCTGTAAAATATTGGACTTCAGGCACAAATACTCACTTGTCAGTGATTAAAAGGGCTTGTAAAGCCCAGGAAAGGCTCTTCCAGAGCTAGAAGCAGGGGGTCTCCCGGGAATGTGAACTGATCTTGAATGATAGTAAACTGGAGAGTTTGGATACTCAGCATTTAGAGGCCGACACAAACTAGGTGGGCGGGACTACACCTCAGGCTCGTAGGATGCAGGGGGCATGGGAGAATGAAAAGGAGGCCAGAAAGAGGCTTGTTAATATTCACTGATAGCTAGAAAAGTGTGTCAATGGCCAATCAGGTAGCACTTTCCTTATGAATATTAATGAGCATTCCCCTGCTTTTACCAGCCAATCAGGTAGCAGATCACAGGCATCCGTCTTGCTCTGATATTGTGTTCTCTCTCCAGTATAACAGACACGAGTGACAGACATCTTGACCCACCTGAGTGGTTCTTCACAGGTCTTCTCACAAGTGCTAATTAAACACATCAGGTGACTTTCTGCCTCACTTCGTTCCAGCTTCCTGACTGGGGTGGGACGGTGAATCAGGACGGGTGCCACCTTTATTTTACTTGTAATGTATTTTAATCTGATAACTTCACACCTGAAGTGACTCACACGTGCCTTCTCACCACATTGCTCGATAATCATAACGAGGCCAAAAATACCGCAAGGCTGAACGGAGGCGAACTGGGCAGGTCTGACTCAGCTTCGCTCCACACCTCAATTGGGAGCGTAATCCCATCCCAGACCGCATTCCACCTGGCAAGCTCCCGCTAATGAGCACAGCCTGTACCTTACGCATGTGCCGTCGATGTTCCTGCTAAGCACTCTTCCTGGATGACAGCAGGATTGGCAAAATTAATACCACTTCAACAACAAGCCAAACATTCAGCTGTTTAGCTAGATATTTGCATAATTCTACCTGACATGGCGCATATCACTTTACTAAGGATTAAATAGGCTTGTGGTCATACGGTAAATATATCAAGCAGCTCTTACTACTATATTCTGTCGCTGCTATTACTGCTAATGTTGCTAGTTCTCGTTAAGCGCGTGCTGTTGCCATCTCCCCGCCCTTCACTATCAAACCTCCCAAAATTTCAGGCATCCTAGGATGTCGTCTAAGGATCTGCCAGACTAGAAATTTGATTTTCAGGATAAAAGATAGAGGTTTGATCCTCCAATGAAAAGGCAGTTCCCATATCATACAGGCCATAAAGTAAATCTCAGATTTTACGCTGCCCCAACAATAACTACTACCCTACACTCTAAATGTTAATTTGTCAAAATAATTATCCTCAGACGAACTATGTTGCTTTTCTAAGTTTTTTAATCAAACCTCTAATTATGACCATAACTGACCCTGATATTAAATCAAAAAGGCTGCCCTTTACACTTATCCTGAATTAACCCTGACCCTGTAAGTACATTTATTCACCTCATCTTTGAGCATATGATCATACAGAGAGCAAAAGTTACATAAAATACTCTTTGGGAGCAGCAATTTCCAATGTGCTGCTCTTTCCAGATTAAAACCTGCTTAAAATTCCAACCCCGCTACTATGTATTTCATCTCTCCTGCTAAATTATCGCAAGCATATTTGTAGATCATATACAGAGAGATATCAACATCAATACTTCTATTCCAAAGCAAACTTGCTTGTTAATTACATTTGGAAGAGAGATTGTTTTACTAACATGCCCTCGGGATGGAACGTTTGACTTTATGTTCACTATGTATATAACATTCTCATGATTAATTGATCCATTATATGAAACATAAATCGTTCTTTGAAGTGGGGGGAGGACAGGACACTCATTCGTTCTCTGTAAATCGATCAGTCACATTTTCTGAACACTCAGGGATATTATATATACACGTCATACATGCTGGCTTTTCATGATGAATTCATATTTCCTAAAGTCATTTTTTAAGTTACATCAGCGGTTGTACAGACTCAGAAGTTCCAGCTCGCTCAATCAGACCTTTGCGACGTTCTAATTACTTACTTCATTAGTTCCAACGAGATGTCCCTGTCTGTCATTGTCCCCAGTAAACCACAACCAATTGCAGTGGGACCTTTATCAGTCTGAAATCTCATACAATGATACATCCTGAGGTTCATACCCTAGTAAAGTACCTGCTTTATTTAACTTGGTGTTAATCCCCAAGTGATTCTGTTTGTCATCTTGGGAAAATAAATCACATAAATGGATTACCAGGATACAACAGGCCGACTGTTTATAGTGCACAAGCAGCCGACATAAGCACAGCAGAAAGTGAACCAGTCAGCTGTCTGGTCATTGGACCTCGACTTTATACACGTGCACGCAATGCAGTGTTTTCTGCCACTCAAACCGCAGGCCTCTAAGGATTGGGGCCCCCTGTTGGCCACAAACAGTCACTACACTAAATATTAAATAAATGCATTTTTATCTAGGAGATGCTGAGGCAGCATGTTCTGGTAACTAGCTATGAAGGTACAGTGATTCTTCTTGCTAGCTTTGTGTTCAGCTTTTGAATCATTTGGGGGAGGGGGGGGGTGACTTTTTCGGTGAGGCAGCAGAAACAACAAACTGGCCCCGGCCTCAAGGTTAATGCATGTGTGTAGTAATTATTGTCCTCCACAAGCCAAAGCACCATTCAACTTCTTCACCTACATATTTGGCTCCTTCAAGTACCCAGTTAACAGGGAAGGTCCCCGAATTTTAGTCAAGGTTAGCGGGGAATGTTCTTATTATACATTAATGGAACGCGCTCCACGTTCTACATTTTAAGGATTTGTCAACAGCATGATAGCATAATTACCTGAACATCCTTTTAATGCAACTGATATTGCAAAATATAGTTTTATAATAAAATTCTACTTCAGATAAGCATTTATACGTGAATATGCTGTGCAGCCTTAAACCTCATGACCTTTGAGGTGTACAGTGACAGTGTGACTCACTACCCTACCCCGCCATTACTTTGTTTTCATATTATTTGACTTAGCTGCAGCAGTATACTGGAAAACCGGTTTCCCACACCGTAACTGTAACGTTTGATAAACGTTCCTAGAATGAAAAAATATGGTAAAATAAGGTTATCTGTTGTCTTCTGACAAGTAAACAGGAGGTTTGTCATCCTCACCTCCCAAGCATTTAAACAAGCAGATGAAAGTCGGGAAATGCCACAATACCGTCTGCACAGCCCGATTAAACAGGTCACCGGTCTCATTAACGATTACATACCGTAATTCCCCATGACACTCCTGTCTGCGGAGGGGGCGAGGGGGTGGGTTACCTTTGGCTAAATCCCCACTTAATCCCGAGCACCGGGGGCACTGGGGACAAATGTCTTAATGGTTTAAGCTTGACAATTAGGAATGCGGACATTGCAGGGGTTCCTAATTCCCTCCAGCCAGTTGCCTCTCGTAGCAGCTGATCCAGTAGGGAGAGAGGTGAGATGAAGCTTGGGTCAATCCCAGGAAACACAGATAGGGGGCGCCCTGCATTGACACTCTCACGCAGACACTGTTATGATGAAAAGCCCCAGAAGAGCCCACGTGCCGGCTTTTGGGGAAATGCGCATCGCTCAGCTGGCATTGCGAGGCACAGTTAAAGGACAGGTCCCACTCCTTTGAGAAAACATCCATCTCTGTTGACAGGATATGGATCCGAGACTTGTACTGGGGGATGGGGCATGAATCAGAGAACGTCCCAGCGGAGGCGCTGATCATCACGCCCTTTCTGACCTGCTGTCGGATCCAGAGGCATTCTGAGACTGATGGCCAGAGGTATCGACCCAATGCGCACTGGGTGATGGGATGCGACCTCATGCTAAATCATGCTAAAGGGGCACGGTTTCATCGCTTTCCTGAGTCCTGCTGGGTCTCCTGCTCTACCCAGTGATGCGGCAGAGGCTATGGACCATGTGACTGTCACTCGCACCACATACAGAATCTGACTGGTGCTTTTGTACTGCTGGCCCAGTTTAGAGCATCTACCCTGTTCAGAAAAACGGGTGACGGGATTAGGCCTTGGTGACCAGGGGATGGGATTGGGCCCTGGGGACCGGGGGACGGGATTGGGCCCTGGGTGCCGGGGGACAGGATTAGGCCTTGGGGACCAGGGGACGGGATTGGGCCCTGGGGGCCGGGGGGCGGGATTGGGCCCTGGGTGCCGCGGGAAGGGATTGGGCCGTGGGTGCCGGGATTGGACCCTGGGTGCCGGGGGATGGGATTGGGCCTTGGGGACAGGATGGGGCTCTGGGGACCGGGGGACGGGATTAGGCCTTGGGGACCAGGGGACAGGATTGGGCCCTGGGGACTGGGGGACAGGATTGGGTCCTGGGGACCGGGGGACGGGATTGGGCCCTGGGTGCCGGGGGACAGGATTGGGCCCTGGGGACGGGATTGGGCCCTGGGTGCCGGGATTGGACCCTGGGTGCCAGGGGACGGGATTGGACCCTGGGTGCCAGAGGACAGGATTGGGCCCTGGGTGCCAGGATTGGACCCTGGGTGCCGGTATTGGACCCTGGGTGCCAGGGGACAGGATTGGACCTTGGGTGCCAGGGGATGGGATTGGACCTTGGGGACCACAGCCCGACTTGCCAAGCAGCTGCAGCACCCTTTAAAAAAAAAGCACAAAACTACAAATGAACGTTAAACATGAAAGACAAAATGTACTTTATTTCCTTTGAGAAAAAAGACACCAAATAAATTAAGAGTAAAATTTCTGCAGCAGCCTGAGAGGAAGAGAGTGGGAACTTCTGGAAACGGGACACTGGCACTTGCATTTCATGCTCTTAGGTCGTGATCTGCTTCATATGCTGTCAGGCCTGTGCGAGATGCTGCACTCCAGGTCGCTCCCGTCCCTAGTCCCTGACCTCCTTCATCAGGGTATACCAGCCCCCCCAGAGCAGTCATAATGTCAGCTTAGGAGTGGCTTCTTCTCCCTGGCTCACTTATCCTTCCTCAAACCACAGCCTGCTGACTCCGCATCAAACCGCCGTGATAAATCGACCTCAGTGGTTGCGCCCTACAATCGGACCATTTCAGAGGCTTCTTGACTTGGCATAGAGCAGTAGTTCTCAATCCTGTCCTGGTGACCCACCTGCCAGAATGTGTTTGTTCCAACCCTACCTTAATCAGGATCAGATGGTCTTTAATAGGCTAAAGCCGGTTTCAGACCGAACGTGACGAGTACTACGCTACGCTCCGTGTGCGAGCTCTGTGGTCAAAGATGAACTTTGTTGAACTTTGTTGAACTTTGAGCGCACCAAAATTGAAATAGAGGGAAAACTTATAACTCTGGGAAGTCAGACACAGACAATATATCACACAAGCGTAGAATCTTTTTGAATCCGAAATATACATCATCGCTACTGACCACGAGCCGAAATGACAGGAGAGAGTTTTGAAAACCACACCTACTCTTTGTGCAGAAGCCTCACGAGAGCACAGGGTGATTTTCTGAATGAGGTGCGCACAGCGCATGCCGCATTTGTTCTACAACCAGCTTTAGCCTATTAAGGACCATATAAGCCTGATTAAGGTAGGGTTGGAACCGAAACATTCTGGCAGGGGTGGGGGGGCGCCAGGAACAGGATTGAGAACCACTGGCATAGGGAGTGGAGTGACGCAGCTCAGGGCCCAACCAGAAGTGGGATGATTATAAGGGGGGGGGGGGGGTAGGACCCTATTCAAGGGCCATTTTCAGCAAAGTTGTTCTATTACCAGCTAGAGATGTTCTGTGCTGAAACGCTTCTGAGGATGGGTTTAAATACTCAGGAAAGCTGTGTAGCGACTGAAGGGTAACAGCAGCTGAAATCTGGAGCGGTTCTGTGTCGCTACTCTAGAGTTACAACATCCGGGGTCCAGCTGGGATCTGGAGGGGTGCTGTGTAGCTACTCTACAGTTACAACAGCCGGGGCCCAGCTGGGATCTGGAGCTGTGTAGCTCACAAAGTCCTTAAGCGAGAAGCTGCTCCTTGCTGCTGACTAACATTTTGTATGAAGATGTTAAGTTGTGGAAAATGCTGTTTTATTTTGGAAAAAAGACTTTCGCTGAGGCAGAAAAAATCCCGAGGAACAAAGGAACAGATCTTGCTGCTCCCCCGAGACTCAAACGGTGCCAAGAAAGACAATATAAAAAACAGGAAAAATGGAGAAAAAAGGGAACTGGACCAGGGCCTTGGGCTGGTTCTGCGATGACTGCGAGATGGTCATCTGTGACCTCATCGCAAGGCGGTCCACAGAGAAGCCTGGGACCATTGCAAACTTGCTTTCTTGCCCTAGGGAGGGGGGCTGTTGAGGTCAGGAACCTGGGCTGCAGGATATACTTCAGGATATGGACTCATAACTTTAAGGTCATCTGTTCTGTTTCCCCGGGGGTTGCTTCCTGACACCCGAGTCAAACATCTGGTGGTAAGAGCAGGTGGAAAACAGGAACAACACATTCAGGGCTCATTAAAAAGCAAACAAAAGCTGAGAAATGACCCTGCTGCAGACAACCGGGGTCATTTTGGGCAACGGTAAAAAAATTGCGGGCTTTATGGAAACTGTGTCCTCTTCGGCCCATGCAGATCATTTCCATAATGTTCCGATGACTCTCCTTCTCTACAAGATAGTGAGCCAGCAACAACACCCCTGGCGCTGAAGTAGAGGGGGCAACCACCTCTGTATCCCTTTCATATCCCAGGACATTTCCGCCTCTGTCAGCTGCTCCGTTACCCACAATGCCATTCACCTCCCTCGGTTGTCACTTACAAAGGGGCGCGGCCCATAGAAAGGGTAAGGATGGTTCACCGTCTCCCCGCATGAATCCATTCTAATTGTCATGTAAGGTATCTTAGGTCATATCAGCATCTGGGTTAAAAGCTCTACCCGAGTCAGAATAAACCCATAAATGGATAAACGGTGACGCTGAATTAGCATTAGCTTAGCGATACAGCATGAACTTCCGCATGATGGAGTATAGCAGTGGGAATGCCATTAGAGCCCAAGTTACAGGTTACAGGGAGGCCTAAGGGTCAGAGACATGGCCTGAGAATGCCCCCCCCCAATGGAAGTTAAGCTGACCGAGTACAATTATTTGATGGAAGCTTGTTAGCGGGCTCGTTACCACAGAGACGGAACAGCTCAGCCTTTAATGAGGCCCTTTAGGGCCACCTGTGGTGTTACCACTGCATTAAATTGCTGTTACCATCCACAAGGAGTTTGAGAGCACATCTGTGGCCCTCGAAGATGCCTCACTCGAAGCTCAACTAGTCCAGTGAGGGCCTGGCCAATCATGCAGCTCATGCATTGTGTCAAAGGTCAGACTCTGTCTGTGATTTATAAAATACCTCCTGCAGGGTGGTGGGCAACCTCTCTGACTCTCTCCTGACATTACGCATCAAGTAGTCGCAACAGACACTGGTCCTAAAATACACACTAAAGGTCTCGTTGTATGACTCTCCAACTGTATTTAAGCAGCATCATAAAAAGTCCAGTGCAAGAACAAAATCCTTCAACAACTCCTCAAAGTCATCTTCAAAAGTTTAAATTCATATCAGTCAGACTCACTCGGATGTAGGAGACCTGATTGAAACTGCCTGCCCCCTGCTGTTGACCAATCAGAACTTTTCTTTACAGAGGTCTACTCTGCAGATGCCAAGCCAGACAACCTCAACTCCTTATTAAGAAGGTTTTTATAGGTGTGAAGAACAGGTTCCGCCAGAAGATTTAACAAATACCATCGTACCTCTGAATGGAGACCCTCTGTCTGACACAAACAAATCAAATGAGTGTAAATAATTCAAGTCGACCTGGGCACAGTCAGGGTTTCCTCAACACACAGAGCCACAGAGCATCAAACAATAGCAGGAAGTGTGTATGGTTTACTTTCTCTCATGGATGCGGTCATCTCCATTCCTGTCAATTCAAGAAATCATATCCACCAGATGGTCTCCCCTATTTTATCCAAGCAGCACCTCCCGGATGTCACTGCAAGGGGCAGAACACCTCCCGTGCAGAAGAACAAAGTTCTCGCCATGCTGGATTATTGATCTAATGCTCTTGTACCGGGAGCTTCGGAAAAACCCAGCCAGCCGTGAACAGTAAACATTTGTCTTACGGCGAGTTGCCTGCTGGCTGCCTAATCACCAGGTAAATGTAAGAACCCGACGTTTCGACGCTGGCTTGGCTCCGCTCACCCAAACATGCTGCAGGATGGCGGTGTCCGCTGGAGGGTCAGAGGCATTCAAGGCGAGATCGCTTTCACGGGGCTTGTCACTGAGACAGAAACACGGCGACTGCAACTCAAAGGCGAGTCTTAGAGCTCTCGGCCTGTCCTCCTGAGAAACTGTCTGTGAGCATTACACAGGCTTCAGCCGAATCTATGAAACACATCCCTGCAGGGTTCTGGAGAGATACCACCTAACTTCAGCTTCCAGAAAACCAAGAAACGTTGCTCATCTAAAAAAACTTTGCATCTATATCTCACATTTCCCAGTCTACCATGATTTTTGTCTATTTTATATTTAAAAATGCATATATTTTAATCTGTCAACTACCTCAGTAAGAGTTAAGAGAGCTTAAAGGGTACAGAACAAAAGAGATAAACAATGGAGTATATCGGAGGTAAATGATGAGGTATATGTTCTAGGAAAAATCTTTCTAGTAAACTTATTTTGGTGGAAATGGAATGGCACAGCTTTAACGGAAGGTCTACTAGCACCTGACAGCAGGAATAAAATGCACCTACAGTGCAGAATCACACTTTCTACATCGAAACATCACCCAATTTTAGATTCACTTGATGATAGTTTTTATAGTGAAGACAAGGACGTTTGGGCCAATCAAGCAGAATTGATTTCAAGCAGAAATCAAACAAACATGTAATCCCTGAATTCTGGCTGGTTCTTTATGCATCCCAGTGCCTATTCAGGGAAGGATAGGGGGCAGGGCACTGCCTCTCTCCACCGGAGGCAACGCATGACTACAGGTGCATTCTGGGAGAGTGACAGGGAGTCTCCTGATTGTACCTCATCCCTGTGAGCTGGTTGGATGTCCAAGAGTGACTCAGCCGTACCACCAGGCCCATCCTCTCTGATGGAAGGATGTTTATGCATCCGCTCCCCCGTCAGTCCGAATCCAATGCCAATGAGTTTTGTGGTTTGTGTACACAACCGCGCATCCATCCCCTAAAGCACAGGGGGGTTTTGTCATTTCAAATGCATCGACTTTGTCTGTAACAAGCCGGGATATGAATCATGGACGGCCACGCTTGAAATGGCTCTTTATTTACTCGCCACATCCCATGTCACGGTTTATAAGGAATGGACGAGATCCATTGGACAACGTTCACGATGGGCTGTTTGATTTATGCACTTGGTTTCATGATCCTGGGCTTAACTAACTAACTTGTGAGCTCACCCTAATCTGGTTGGCCTGCTGGGCCATTGCTGGAAAATTCTGTATCTACGTTCCCTCAGTGGCATGTTTAGCTTCTGCTAAATGAATAAATGTAGACTCAGACTCTGCTGGAACTTTCTGCCATGGCAACACTTCCAGCCAATGGGAACATATATACTCTGTCATTGCATACACTGGCCAATCACTGTCCACATTTGCTCATGTCTGTCCACCAATACGATCAATCAAGGGCATCATTAGAGATTTATGAAATGGGGGTTAAGAAGTGTCCTAAAAGAGCGAGGGACTCAAACCAGCCATTGGTGCTGAATTTATCATGAGCCCCATAACATTCACTATCCATTAACATGAATGCTGGAATAGCTATTAAACTTCCACGTTCTCAGGAACATTCAGCCAATTCCCACCTGTGGTGCCTCCTGCAAACGGCAAGCGCTGGAAAAAGCGAACGTCATTTTTTTGGTGATAACGCCAAAAGGCACACAGACGCGACATGATGCCGCCACTGGAGGGGACCTCGAACCCGGCCCCCGGGGACGCCGCAGGCGGCTCACAGTACAAAGAGTGATATCAACGCAATCATATATGGGTTCAACAGCAGGTCCCCTCACAGCACCCCAGCGGTCTGGACAATTACCTTCCCATCTTTGTAAGATACCACAACAAAAGAATAACATTCAGCCTGCTGCTGTATACCTGTTCAGGCTACATTTCTGCTGTGAAATAGCAGCCATTACACATCAGCAATGCTTTTACATCACACCTCCTGCTGGCCAAACGAGCTAGTTTAAACATCTGTGGGGGGGGGGGGGCTTTATAAATCGAAAGCTTTCTCATCCACATCCCATAATTGCATCTCTTAGACAACCATATTGTTGAGAATATTGCTGGATGAGCAAATACACTAAATAATCTCATACCTATTACCCATGCCACCCTTAATTCACAGCACGCACTTTGTCCAGAAAGCGCTGGCTTCTTCGTTTAATTGATCTTATTTAATTATTAATTCCAGCCCCAGCATTGGTGATTTGAAATAACAGATCTTAATGAGAGTTTTACAGTCATATCAGCGGAGTTCTTAAACATTTGATGACGTCTGCGCTGCGATAATGAGATCTTGCAGGAGCGAGTCGGCTGCGTGATTAATACTGGCAGGCTTCGGGAGACGCTGCAAGAGCATTTCAGAAGTTAGCCAAAGAATAAAGTCATGTATTAACGCGATAAAGGAAATCAAAAGTGAAGTTTACAGCAGCTCTCTCTCTCCCAAAAGTACAAAAGCTAATTTATTCTGGATTCCATTTAGTCACACGCTGGCTAGAAAGAGTAGCTTATTGGATTTCAATGAGACGCTCCAGCATGCTTATAATATTAAAATTATATTTAATTTGCTACTCTATGGGCTCTTCCGTGATATTTCAAGCTCATGGTGCCTCACGTGACTATAGCCAGTCAATTAGTCTGGAGAAGCTTAAAGGCACAACTGAGACAAAATGATGATCCCAATGATGAGCGTGATGATGATGGTGATGTAGACAAAGGTGAAGTTAAACCGTTACACACAGTACCAAAGCCCCAGAAACAGAAGCAACCTCTTGCGGCTTACTTACCCGCTGCAGCACAGTGTTCGACTTAGAAAAGCAAGAGACCAGTGATCAGTCACTGAGAGCCGCACCTTCACGGGTGACAGCTATCAGATCATCGGAGGCCTCGGGTTAGCTGGTGATCCTCTGACTTGTAGAGTGACACATACCTTCTTCATCATGGCCAAAAGTATAGTGAAACTTTGCAGATTTATAGCACAACAGCTAGCTAACATAACCCAGCAACAAGCTTTGCAATAATCAGAGCAATTGCACATAACTGTGGGAATTATGGTCCGTAGATGCATCAGTTTTTCACCAGGGGGCCCAGGTAGCAGAGGGGGTGAGGTGGAGTGTGCCCCCTACTGGGAATTCAGAGACACTAATTCATACATGTGACAAAGATGCTTTATGGGATTAATTAGTCAGTATCACTCATGTATTAGTTAGCGAAAGCAGAGCCTGGTGTGATCCAACATGCTTTCAGAAAAAGCACTAAACAGTGCATGGTTTGCCGTTCCTATTTTATTTTATGTATTTAATCTTTACTTTATTTATATTTCACTTCAGGATACGGCATGCATTGCCGGATCATCTAGGATTACTGCGCAAACACAGAGAAGGTGACCAACATCCAGAACACCTCGGACAGAACATGAAGCTGTCAGCAGGTGAATCTAATCTATTGTGCGGCGATCTGGGAGCCATGCCTGATATTTGGGGGTAACCTTGCATATAGGGGTATTTCCCAAATACCGCTGCCCCCTGCCTCTGTCTGTCTGAATGCATTTCAAACATATTGGCTGTTGTCATGTCATTGCAATTGTGTGTCGGTTTTGTTCATTCAAAGGCGATGGAGATGCCATCAAGATTATTCCAAATGGGACCTTGGTAATGTTTCTATCTCAGCTAAAAAATCATGTTTCACTGCAGGGGAAAAACACAGATCACCCCATCCAGGGTGCCGCCGCCTCATGATGTGCTGACTGGGATGCACTCCAGGCTCAATGCAATTGGATAAACAGCTGAAAGATGGATGGATGCACACATGGATGGATGGACAGATGGACATGTGGATAGACACAAACGATTCTCTGAAGCATCCCCCTACTCGCTGTGTCTCCATGAATTTTTAAAATAACTGAAATCCTGCTTTTTATTCAGAATTCTGCTCTGACCTTCTGCTAAGTTCTAGAGATGAATAAAGCAACACAATATGTGTTAATTACTCTGAATAGATCCCATTCCAAAATGCCAGTGTTCTTTTACATTATTAGTATTTATTTGCTATGATTTCCTATTTTTTTCATATCTGTACCTTGCTGGCTAACCCTTATACCACAAATAGCCTCGGTGACTTTAGCGACGAGTGTCACGCACTGATCTGATATGATAAAATGAATCCACGGCTCTCTATACATATGTTCTTATTCCTCGATATTTCTGTGGTGAGTTCAAGCGTACTTACTGAGAAAAACAGCAGCATTACAAAAGTGACCCGGAAAGCCTCTTATCTTTGCGAACCCACAGTGAGCGGTTGTATGGCTTCTATTAAAGGGAAATAAATAGTGGGGAAAAAAATGATATTAGGATCCCGCACCCTGTCCGTCCTGTTGTGAGACATGATCCGTGTTTCCTCAGAAGTGAACTTCTTGCTGCGCTCTCTATAACCTGCCTAATCCAACGCTCTCTGCCATTAGTCACTGTGGCAATGATTGGCTGACATTGTCTTTTTCATTTTGTCATATTTTTTCTTTTTTCTGCCTGTGGACAATTTCCTCTGAGGCCAAGCCCCACCATGAACAGTGGAAGGGGGCTTGCGATACAATCTCATACACGTCGAGAAACTAACCCCCACCGTGAAGAGTGGGAGGGGGTTTGCGGTATGCTCTCACACGCATCGAGAAACCAGCACCGTTAAAACAAGGCACAGACAAAACCGTTTGATTTCGCTCTGGGGACGTAATGGTCAAAGAGACGGACTCAAAAGACATATCAGATGGGTTAAGTCTCTTTTCCACAGCCCAGCGCCTTCTGGAAAACTGTGTTTTCTGGCGCATCTACTCATTTTTTGCTGCAAACAGCATAATAGCTACACATACTCAAATGAAAGGCTTACGCTATAATACAAGGGGAGCAGAGCGATCTGGTATGGTTCTGCAGAGAAGAAACCCCATCTAGTGGAGCTGAGAGAGGCTTCTGCCTGTCTGTGAGCGATCTCTCACAATGAAAAGAGCTGGTCTAACAAAAAGACCAACATCATTATAGAAGAAAATACAGTCCAACCAGAACAACACATGGAAGTGATGAAATGCGCTAATTTGGTGTTGATGGTGGTCTGGCAGGTGTATGTATGTACGCGAGGTTTGTGTGTATGTCCGCGGAAAAAACAGTTATGGACATATAACAGTATCAGCCTGTGACTCTGTTTAAATCACCGTTTCTCAACTTAGTCCTTAAGGACTCATGGACAGTTCACATTTTTGCTCCCTCCCAGCGCCAAGCACATCTGAACCAAATCGTCAAGAAGAATTAAACAATAACAACAAACCAAACAAAAACAAACCAAACAAGCAAAAAGAAAATCAAACAATAAGCCAAAAACACCAAATACCTGGTCATCTAAAGAGGTCATTAATATTTAACGAAGGAATTTCATGTGGCCCTTCATCTGAATTAGGCCTTTTAAAACATAAACACATCATGGGATAAAGCAAAAACAAGACATACTGCTTAATTAATATCTCTAACAAAATCTGGTGTGGGAAGAAAACAGAACTCCCAGCTTAGAAAGGAATCATCTGTGCTTGATCCCAGTGGGATGTTGACATGCCAAATCGTAGACTCCTCTGCCAAAACCAGTCACACACAATGTAAGTAGACCCCCATGCCCTTCGTCATTATGCCTCCATAATTCATCATTCATAATCCATAAACTGCCCCATGACTGGATTATAAAACCCATGTGATTTAAAATGCTATTCTAATAGGTCAGCGTCTCGCTACTAATTCCCAGAGGAGTGCAATGACTAAAAAGAGTATTGAAATATGCAGCGTGAGAAACCAGCCAAAAAAAAATCAATAAAACAACTTAAAAAGAACAATAAAAGCAAAACAGCATTAATGTGTATACAAGACGCACGGATGTGTTGAATATCAATATGGCAGCTCCACAAACTGGTGTCTCTCTATCAGGGTATATGTGCACAGATCAGACTTAGGAATCAATGTTAACTGCCACAGGCATCTCTTGGGACAGCTGGTGCAGGTGGGAGGTGACGGGCGACCATGGCTTGCCTAGCAGCTGAACCAAATCATCAAGAACAGAAAAACTAAAGCAAGCAAAAACTAAAATATCAATCAATCAAGACTGAACCATCAAGCAAGAACACTGAACGCCATGTTGATAGACTGCCTGGGGTTCTCAATGACTGAGTTGAGAAAGACTGGTTTAATACACAATTAGCTCAAGGAAAACTCCTTATATAACCCTAATCTATCTTTCACTTATCTTATTCATGCTCTTTTGTATTAGACTCCAGTTTTCACCCATTTAAACAGCTGGATGTTTTACTGGGCCCAGTTCAATACTTGGCTCAATTGTCCAACAGCACAAGTAGCTTTAAGGTTATGCCACAGCAGGTCCAACGTGGTCCATGGCTAGAATCCGGCCCACATGTCAAAAAGAGACACATTAAGGTTTACTGGAGGAAGAGGAGGATTGAAAGAGGAGAGCTATGTTTGTTTCAGGATGTAAGCCCACTCCCATACCTCCAGGAATCTTCCCATAACACTCAGGACTCAATCCATACAATACCTGTTCTTCTACACGAGGGATGAGAGAAATCCATCCACCCATCCATCCATCCATTTTCTGACTGCTTATCTTGAGTTGCAGGGGCTTAAACTGCCTGGATGGGTGTATACAGGGGTGGGGCCTTAGGAACTTCAGTACAATCTGAAAGCTGATTGGCCTGCTCCCCTGTCACTGAGAATCAAAACATATAATTCGCTAATGATAATGTTGGCTCCACTGTATGAATAGCAGCCCCTCTTAGGCGCTTAAAGTTCTTTAAATTGGCCTAGAATCACTGCTGACTCCCTGAGAGAACCACATGCTACAATTTAGTCTTACCCTTATGAAATTACACTGGGCATGAGCGCAAGGTGCTTCCTCATGAACTTAAGCATGTGATCCTGTTATATCAAGGCACTTTTACTTCATGTCCCTGTCCTGGGTCACGCTCCACCTGCGGTGGTTTCAAAGAGGGTGCACACTGGCAGGAGCCCGGCCACTGTCACCA
This sequence comes from Stomatorhinus walkeri, assembly GCA_026784285.1. NCBI lineage: Eukaryota > Metazoa > Chordata > Actinopteri > Osteoglossiformes > Mormyridae > Stomatorhinus > Stomatorhinus walkeri. The sequence goes on along the minus strand of JAODUD010000082.1, from coordinate 20,898,064 downwards.
TGTTTATCCATTAGCAAAGCAGCCCCCTTGATTGCTGTTGTGTTGCATCAACAAGGGACAATGAGTCATAGGCGCT
>JAODUD010000082.1:20849469-20869028 GCA_026784285.1 Stomatorhinus walkeri | reverse complement strand
CCCCCCCCCCCCCCCCCCCCCCCCCCCCCCCCCCCCCCCCTCAAGATAAATTCATCAGCCCTAGGGAGGCGCCTGTCAAAAACAGTTTGAAAACCAGCGCTGTAATGGTTCCTCTGTGCCATTATATCTTCAAGAAAAACTAAGAAGAATTTAATAACAATGTGACGTAAGCCACATCATCCCACACTGTCGTTTTTTTTGTTTTGTTTGTCCCGAACACGGTTTTTGGCATTACTCTGACTGTGGGGAAACATTACCTTGCTGTTAAACTGGAGTTATGTTGTGCTACTATAGTTTGGTGATTAAGTTTTTGAGGTTATGGTGACTCCCCTAAGGGAAAATTGGGGGGGGGGGGGGGTTGGGGTCGCGAGCATTTGTTGTGCTTCTCTGGATGGATGAGATTGTTTTCACTTTACGGTGAAGTTCATACAAATAACTTTTACACTTTTTTCTGCAGCATTCCCATTGGTTAATATGTTTTCCCGAATTCCAGTTTTATAACAACCATCTTACAATGCCAGTATTCATATTTTGAATACTTTTTGTAATTCAATAAATTTTCCTTCCTTTTCGTATTGTCCCAACTTCCTACAAGCATGCTTACCACAGATGAAGATTTTATTATCCAGCTAATTGAGATGGACAGCTTTGTGAATGATAAATGACGCTTTAGGTAAAGACATGCAAAGACCAAGTCAGTTGAAATTAAGGGAATAAAATGCAAAGGAAAAACAATACAACAGTTACACTAAAATATTCTGGGAAACTCCAACGTTCCTTCTGGCACTGGTGAGAGTGGGCCAATAATTCCCTTGGCATTAACCGAACATGTGAGCTAAAAGGTTGTTCTAGAGTTTTTATGATGACTAACCACTGCTGCACCCCCTATGCATATGTCAATGTCACTGAAAGGCTCTCCACTGAAAGGGGTTTGCTTCCCCCAAAATCCCACAATCAACCCCCTGGCATGCTAATATAGGAATTTCATTTTGGGGTATTTTTATCTTTGGCAGGGGGCGCAGCTTAGTCAACCTATAGGCAGATAGACCTCATCTGGGGGGGGGGGGGGGATCTTAGTCTACCTATAGGCAGATAGACCTCATCTGGCCCTCTGAAACCCCCCCAAAATACAAACTGTTTTACTCAACACTCATATTAGCTAGATATTCCTTGTTTCCACATCTTTCAAATTTTTCTTCTGTTATTTTAAATCACATGTAGAGGACACATGGTAATGGACACACGGTGATGGACACATAATGATGGACACACGGCAATGTACAAACGGCGATGGATAAATGGTGATGGACACATGGCTATGGACATACATGATGGATTCATGGTGATGTACAAATGGTGATAGACACATGGTAATGGATAAACAGTGATGGACACAAGACAACGGACACATGATGATGGACAAACTGTGATGGACACATGGCTATGGACAAACATGATGGATTCATGGTGATGTACAAATGGTGATAGACACATGGTAATAGATAAACAGTGATGGACACAAGACAACGGACACATGATGATGGACAAACTGTGATGGACACATGGCTATGGACAAACATGATGGATTCATGGTGATGTACAAATGGTGATAGACACATGGTAATGGACAAACAGTGATGGACACAAGACAACTGACACATGATGATGGACAAACAGTGATGGACACAGCTATGGACAAAAATGTGATGGACACATGGCTATGGACAAACATGATGGATTCATGGTGATGTACAAATGGTGATAGACACATGGCAATGGACACATGATGACGGACAAACAGTGATGGACACAGCTATGGACAAATGTGATGGATACTGTACATGGCTATGGACAAACGGTGGTGGACACATGGTGATGTGTTTTGTGAGCAGCAATTGAAAACTCATCTCTTTAATATCACAGAAATTGGACAATGGTGGTTTTGAGTGAGTTATCACCAGGAACAGGCTGGGTATGTTTTACTGGGACAGTGCCGAAGCATCCTAGGATAGTTCACAATTAATACAGCCCTCTTCATTTTGGCAGACAGCCGTGAAACATCCCAGTGTCCATGTTGCCTTGACTATGGTTTGTAATTGCTTGGGATACACAGGGGACCAGACTCTGATGGAGACGTAGTACCACAACAGACTGTTCCAGAACAAAATGCCCAATACCTGTGGAACAGTGTTAAGGCTGGATTTGATACATTCATCACCAGAGAGACCTGGAGGGCTGCCCAAATTTACGGGACAACCACCTTTGCAGGGTCGACCAGCTAGCTTTCACTTTCACGTGATTAAAATGAATCTGGTGGGCTTCAGACAGTTGATAGCCATGCATTAGCTGGGAAAAGCAATCACTCATCAAGCAGGTCCACCCTGGTATATTAGATGGCATGCAGAGCTTTCTGTTGGGATTTCCAGGCAAGCTCTCATGTGTATGCTGACAATGTACATTCATATAGATAATCCAGCTGCGCAAGTAAGAAGCACCAAATCGAGCAGCCACTGCATGCGGACATCAATTTGTCATGTCTGGAACTGTGTTAAAAGGCACAATAGGGAGAAACAGATTGAAATATAAATTATAAAGTAAAGCAGCCCCCTTCCGAGTGTTGACACATCTGCCAGAAGCAAAGCAAGGAGGAACAAGTGAACACTGTTGGGCTTATAATCTTTATTAATGTTTAATTTTAGTTATGTTGATGAGGACATTTTTAAACATCACATATTATTAACGTGTTTGCTATGTGGATCACGTGGTAAACAACAAATCCTATCAAACCCTCCCTTTATCCCTCTATTCCTGGGTCAACAGCAGCTATCCAAGGGAGAGGCGCTTTTCGGGTGGAAGTGATACTAATGTAATTTCTCACCCTTGGCAGCATCCCATCCGCCACTTATTACACCTCTGGGACCACTGTGCTTTCCAGGCTTCCGATGGGACGCAGAGGAATCTTCTCAGGCTAATCAACTGGGGCCCACCCATCCCACCTGTAGACCCCCAGCGTTTCATATGGTGTTATTCTCCGCATGCCCCCCTCCCACCCCATCTTACAGGTAGAATTAATGAGGTGACAGGGAATTACATGGGATAACACATCATGCCCTCTATGTTCATGGGGATTGCGTCTGATTTATAGGATTGCTTCTCCACATTCCCCCAGTCCAGTCCCAGCCCCCTATGACTCCCTCAATCACAAAGCCCCCCTCCAACTCATCCGCATCATCAAACCCCTCCATGTTAGCTGGGTCCCCAAAGGCCAACTCACTCAGTACGTTTACATGCACAGATAAAGGTTATAGCTCAACTACGCCATTTAATCAGACTCCTGTTCTTGTCCCAGTATACATGCATGGGAGGGCAATTGATTTATTGTTTGACTCCACTCCAGTAGGTGGCGATATAGCTCCTTTCAGCTAGTTAGTATTGGGCTTTTTCTGGTTGACCTACTATGTCACAGATGTAATATATATATGGGGACAAAGAACACAAAAAGAAAGTATTTTGTATAATATACAATGACAGCATGATACTGGATTTTTCAATTTTTTTCAAATATTGTGATTTTGTAGTAATTAATATTGGGCATTTATGAAAAAAGGACTTCAACACAAATTTCATACAAACCATAGGAGTGATTTCAACAGCAAGGATGAAAATGATTATGATTGTCTTAGAGAACACATGCAGCCCTCATGCAAAAGCAGCGAAGGTAAATTTTAAACTGACTTTGAAACATATTCTTGATATCTAGATTTTGAAAAGGAATAATCATTAAAATTGCAAAACTTCTTAAATTGTTTTTCTAAGACAAAGTTATAATGTTTTGGCGAGGCTCAAACTCCCTACACTGTATTATCTATACCAAAATGAAGGTATGAAAAAGCCTAATCTTAATCTAGCTGACCAGTGATGCGAGAATTGGATGTAAATAACATGCCATGTGGTTTTAATATTGCAAGTCGTCCAGCTCTATAATATAATATATTCTACGTGGGGTCTTACCAAGGAATTGTATAATTGTAGCATCACCTCCCTTGACTTAAACTACACACACCTACAGATGTAATTCCATCCCCACATTGGTGAGAGTGGGACATGGAAGCATTAACATACACACCAAGGTCTTTCTCATAATCAGCTACCTTTATTTCAGTGGAACCCATAAAATATCTGTACTTTATATTTCTGCTCCCTGCATGGATTTCCTTACATTTATCTGTGTTAAATTTCATCTGCCAAGTATCAGCCCAGTCGCTAATTAAATGCAGATCCCGTTGTAGCCTCTCTGCTGCTAGATCAGTATCTGCTACACCGCCCACCTTGGTGTCATCTGCAAGTTTAACCAATTTACTGTATGTATTGGTGTCAATATCATTAATGTAAATTAAGAACATTAGTGGTCCTAAAATTGAACCCTGAGGTACCCCACTATGAACGCAGGCCCACTGCGACATTGTGTCTCTAATAATTACTTGCTGCTTCCTGTCTGTCAACCAGTTTGCTGCCATAGTTCCTAAAATCCCTGCATCTTTGAGCTTAAGCAGGATTGGTTTGTGGGGGATGTCAAAGGCCACTTAGTGAACAAATAGCCCAAAAAATTAACCAAGACCATAAGAAAAAAGAGCGGAGTTATGTAGATGATATATTACATATATCACCTTTAGACATTCCTGGTGCTGTTTGTCCTAGTATATAACTGAGCTTGTGGCCAAACATGTCACTGAATATACTAATGAGCCTATAGGAGTAAAAATAGCTGGTTTCCCGAAAAAGCAGTCAGAGGCCAAACGATGCCAGTCTTTTTTTTTTTTTATCAGTTTACTCACACGCTAGATCCATATGTTTAACAATAAATCCACAGCTTGTTACATGAGTAGCCCATTACACAAAACAAGCTCCTCTATGAACCGCACCAACCCAGGCAGCAGATACTAATTAAGTGTGATTAATCGCTCCGAGGCACCTGCCTGTATTTCTGCTATATCCTGTTGACCTGTACAAAAGCAGGACTGTCGATCACACTGTAAACATCCCCCATCCCCCCAATCCAATTAATGAAAGCTGTTATAAACAAATGAAGGCTTTCAGCAGAAGAGAGAAGCTATTTTAAAATCACACACAGGGGCATGAATCGAGTGATGATCCAGCCAGACTGAAGAGCTTAGCCAGTTTGCAGACATGAATCCATCCTCCAGACCTTGTTAACTCCCTGGCTGAACCTGGATACAGTTGTCAGACTGTAGAAAAGGCTGCTTTGCTCACTAGTTTAAAGCTGCAAGATCTGCCCTCTTTTAAGGGTAGAGCAAGATAAAAGTCAATTTTTATACTACTGATGTGTGCAAAATCTGTTTTCTTTGCCGCCCAGGACAGTCATCTTAGCATCGAAGGCCGAAGACAGTCACCTTAGCATCGAGGGCCCAGGACAGTCATCTTAGCATCGAAGGCCCAGGAGAGTCACCTTATCATCGAGGGCCCAGGACAGTCATCTTAGCATCGAAGGCCCAGGACAGTCACCTTAGCATCGAGGGCCCAGGACAGTCACCTTAGCATCGAGGGCCCAGCACAGTCACCTTGGCATCGAGGGCCCAGGACAGTCACCTTAGCATCAAGGGCCCAGCACAGTCACCTTAACATCGAGGGCCCAGGACAGTCTTCCCCGGACACTGGATCCTGACGTACCCAGTTGATGTCATTCTGGGTTTTTTGGTTTTGTGACTGAACCTCCGCAGGCTTCTGAAGACCCGGTTAAGCATGGGATGGCCAGAGTGTCTGTGACCCGCTTTCTTTTCTCACTCCTATTTCATCTCCCCTCGCCAAGGGCCTGTCCCAAGTCCCAGGAAGGGGGGTTGGGGGTGGGGTGGGGTTTACACTCTCTTCCTCTGCTTCATCTAAATCTTTTTTCTCTGCAAGAAGTCACTCTGCCTCCATCGCTTGCCCGACTCGACCTTCCTGTCACACCCCGTCGCGGAGCTAATGTGTGTAAACGTTTAAAGTGTGTCCTGTGAAATAATACCCAACATGCACTGCGGCCTGCACCGGCCCTTTGGAGAAGTGGGGGCGTTACTTCACGCTCAGCTTGATGCGCTGGACAAACTCAGATGATACGCTTGGGTGCCTCTCTCAGTCCCTCACTGATTGTACCAATACTGGGCGGGAAGGGCGGGTACACCATATATATCTTTTATGCATATAACGTTAACCTCAGCAATAAATAATCATCTAGCATTTTCTGTGTTTAATTATTACAGATTATTACGGATGGTCACCTTCACCTCTAAGTGCTAATTCGTCAACCATCACTCTCCTGGTGGTTTCTCATTACCCCCATTGATCATTAACAGCAGGAGATGAGAATTATGGAAATTAAATGATCATTTACACACTATGCTCTGGGTCCAGCTGAATGACTCTGACTTTAGAATCATCTGGAAGTTAACTGAATCATTACAATAAATGGACGAAAACAATCGACCGGGAAATTTCACAGGGAAGACACTGACATTGAGTTAATTAACATACTTTATGTTGTGTATGTGCTACCTTTAATTTTTTTCTTCTTAGGGGGTGGTTAAGGTCACATAAATCAGCTGGTTGGACAGATTTACGATGACAAACCCTCCCGTGGACTTAATGGTATTTTTCCTAATTGTGAGTAAGCATTCCTCTGACCTTGGACGTTGCACCATGTCTCATTACACTCAGACCTTCTGTCTGCCCATGGCATGAGGCTGTTTTCACTTTTAAGCGGTTAAACGGCACCTGTGTCCTCCCCATATACACTCTTGGGACGCCCTTGGAGAGGAACCATTTCCTTTGTCGCTGAGTAAGAAGGCCGTAAAGACGCCTCCGGCCTTTTCCATTATTTTTCACGGAACAAAAATGCTAATTAAATCACGGGTGAGATTTCCAAGGCTTATTAATTATAGATATGATTGTGTCACCTGAAGGCACTGAGTTCACTAATTGGAAGGGGAGATGAAAATGTTCTCGTGTTGACCTAAGAATTGTACACCAATTGGGTGTTATGTAATTCAAATAATGGTCTTGATAATGTTTCAATTTTTTTCAGGGTGAAATTATGGAACGGAAAACACAGCTTGCTGAACATCTCGGTCCTGGTGGGATGGGTAGTATAGACAGGTAGCATTGAGCTTTTCCAGAACCTTCTGTGTTTACATCCTGACATGAGAATGAAACCTGGGTCCCCTTTCTGGTTGGGACCGCCCACCTCTGTGACTCTGATGATGCGAGAGCTCAGCAGTGAATGATGATGCTCTTCTATGCTAATGCTGTACAATGCACACAACCTTTAGCTTTTCATACCTATAGTAAGGTGATACTATATTCCTTTCTCAGGGGTGGGGCCACAGAGGCACTGACCCAATCTGATTGCTCCCTCTTCTGGCACTCACTGATTCAAAACATATCATTGGCTAATGATAAAATCAGTCATGCTGAATGAATTATGAACCCCTTCATGCCCCCACCTTCAAAAAAATCCCAGAAACACACCTGCTTCCTCATCATTGATCATTGATTGCATTACTCATTATATACACCAAAGTAGCAGTATGGTTTAACTGACTTCACTTCCTGCTTGACTATTGACTAAATTAAAATGAAAGGCTCCCACCTCAGAGGATCTGCTCTGATTCCCCGTGTCTGTGTTGGTTTTTCACCATGGCGAGGAGGTAATTATTTATCATGTTTATCTTCAACATCTTCTTCGACCCAGACTCTGATAGTCCCCTTTGTTTTTTTTCAACCAGTTGCGTACATCGTTAAACCTACTTTAAATGTACATGGTCCAAAGAGATTTTTGTGCATCAAAGCACATTAAAAGCAGCCCGGCCAGACTTCCCACGGTCTGATAGAACCCCCCCCCCCCCCTCCTGCATGACGAGTGACCCAAAAGTCTTCCCCGTAATTCAGTTTCCAGGAAGTGACACGTCAAAAGGAAAGTTATGTCTCTGTCTGCCTAATAAAGGGCCGGCATTGATTGGTGTGCATCTGCAGCTCCATTCTTACCCTGCGGTGATTTTGTTGTCTGGCCCATTTTATCCCCCTTTTTTTTATCTATCTTCCCTATTTTTTCACAAGAGCGAGACGTACAGCACCTCTCTGGAGTCAACGTGGTTTCCTGCTGCCTTGATTCCCCTCTCAGAACTTTCATGGTTGATGACCTTTCTGGAGACAACTTAGGGAGTTTAATTGAGAATCGCAGGTGGCCGTTATTGCAGGAGAACTTGGGGGTGGGGATTAATGTTCTTTACAGGATCATAGATATGGCATGCGTGCTTTTGCTTTTTTAATTTACCTGTAAACAAGGCCGGAAACAAGACTAATTATCCCACATTCCTCTCTGAGGAAAGTGCATTAGGCTGCCCTTTTTATTTTTATCATCATTATTTCAATTATACCATTATATATTTATAACTTTTTCAATTTTCGTCTCTCAAGAGAATCCTGTTACACACCCCTGCATTCAAACAGAAATGAGGCGAACAATTGGAGAGGATGGTCAAATGTAAAGGAACAAAACAACTGACTTTTGTTTGGCTACCGGAGAGGTGCACGGCAAGCCAAAAGCCCACTGCATCTGTCAAAAAAATGTGCCAGACTGGAAATAAACATGCTGCACTCTGTCCCAGAACCCCAGGAACATTAGCATACAGTAGCTTTGGATATAGGAGGCGATGGCTTTAAAAAAATGATAATAACACGTGTTTAAATCAATGGCAGTTAAATGTCACTTTGACATTTTCAGACTTGATTTGTCTTGACATTTAAAGCCATTCATCTGTCATACGTTACGGAATCAAAGTGATTTTAAAGAACGTTTTTCATACATGTCATCCCATAATCATTCCTTATATCACCACTTGCCACTCTCGACCTGGGTAGCATTAAAACAGCTTTTCTGACAAGCCTACTGAATACCAGCATAATTTGTGGTTTTGTGTTATAACAATGCGCTCAGAACAACGAAACGCCACAAAGATCAATGTACTTCAGCAGTATATTTGTGTTTTCTTTTATCTGTTTTAATTGCGATGAAAATGGGTTAATGGCAGTTTTCGTGGTCCAATGATGTTTAATCTCGTACTTTTCCCTCACTTCTTCTTTGCCTAATTAGAGGAGTCAGAATTTGGAGAGAGGTCACTGTCTCAGAAAATGGGTCCTCTGGATGAAAAACAAGATTTTCCCAATGAATCTCAATTAATTATTGCTGACATGCATATATTATTCATGAGGTGGTTGCTTCGGCCTATTTAAAGCTACAGAAACACATGGGGAGCATATTGTCTGGGTATCAAGGGGCCTGGATACCTTCTACTATATTCAGTAACCTCTCCCCTGGACAGCGAAGCGAGGTAAAGACCAGCTTCAGGGGTGAACATATTTACTTGCATTCTGTGTAATTTTATATGTGATTTTCAACAAAATCTGAGGCATGTTTTTTCAATGTTTATCTCGCTACACAAATGTGTACCCTGCATTAAGGTACAACAGCAAGTACCATGGGATTTGGGAATTGATCTTTCAATGGCTTCTGTTCCTTTCACGATTTTAAAACAAATGTCCCGGTTTAAAAGAATGGTCACGGCCGCTTAAACATTACTATGCATGAAGTTTATCAAAAAATCAATAATTTCATTGTGGTTTCGAACACAGAGCAAACGGGCTTTGGAGAGGCAATATGGAATGTGCCTCTGTATTCATGCAACATTTATCTGTTAAATGATTTACTGTTAGCAGAGCGGAAATTATATTTGTCCAGCGTCAGCTGCCACAGGCATTATAAAGCAGAATATTAGTAGAGGCGGCAGGCTAAGCGGTGGTGTTTGTTCACAGGAAAGCTGTGAGCCTCGTCTCAATGGAGTCCACCTCGGTCTTCCACCGGTCTCGCCACTATCCGTGTTCTCCTCACGTCTGAACCAGGAGTGCTCGCCTTTTTGTCAGTTAAATCATTAGACTTCAGTTATCAAAGGAGAATTCCTATTTAACATCAGAGTTGTCTTTTATGTCCAAGCTTTCAGGCTTGAATAGCATCCAGGATGTTACAGGGAGCATAATTCAAACAGAGGGCCCAACCTTACCATTAGCCAATGGTGTGTTTTGAACTGGGTAGTGACACGGTGGGGGGGGGGGGTGGTGGTTACTGGGCACGAATCAGATTTCAGCTGGGAGCCCAGAAATAGCATGGATGTAGCGTGTAACATGCAAATGTATTGTAGCTTCCTTAAAGGATTAGGCGTATAAAGACAAATCTGGCAGAGGGATCCCTCTCCGTTGTGTAACCCTCTTATGCGGCATAATTTCATACTTTCCAGCTCAGAGCCGTCCGCTGCATGCCGCTAATTACGGGATAATTAGGGCAAATGAGTCTCGCCGCCCATAATCTGGCCAGATTCAGCAATCCTCCCTGCTTCTACCATAAACCATCCAAATGCATGTCTCTTCCCCGTCTGGTGGCAAGATTTAAACCTTGGTCGTATTTGGATGTTTTAGATGAGGCCGTGCAGTAGGGGGTGTGCTGCAGATCATGAACGATTAGTTTAGGCCATTATTTGGAAGACATAATCTCAGGGATGAAAGAGCAGACAGATCCAGTGTGATTGGGATAAACAGTGGTTAGGAAAATTAACTGAACGAATACGGATCGTGTAAAAGACAACAGCTTTTAATAGATGTGCCAGTCAAGTCTAATGGACAGGCATGCTATAACGATGACCTCATATCTTTCTGATTCTCTGTTTCTAGCACCATTTTAATCTTTTGTGATCGGGGTGAACAGTAGCAAAGTATATTTACTTGAGTGGAAGACTTAAATACCTTTTTTGAGTACCTGTTCAGTACTTGACTATCAATGTTTTTGTAAACTTGTGACTATTACTCCACTACATTTGAAAGACAAATATGGTATTTTGGACTCCGCTACATTTCTGTAAAGAGTCTCATTACTTTAAAGCATAGCTTTGAAGTCAGTGGATGAATTTTCTTTTCTAAAATGTTATAAGATATTGTGTTCGTCACAGTAGAAAAAACAATCACGATAAACTACTCCAATGCTGTCAATCAAGTTCAAAGTGTATGCTGCAGTTATTGAGGAGTTGAACTTGGCGGCTGTAATCATGACTACTGTTGTATCAAATGGCAGATAAAAATGGTATGGATCAGAGCACCGACAGCCATATCGAAAAAGATCTGCATTGTTTTAAATGTCTGGTCTGTTTACCTTGCACAAACTTCAAATCCTCGCAACAATGCCTTCAGAAATTCTCTCCACAACCTGAGAAAGCATGTTAAGGTATAGAAACATTCCTTTAATTTCAGTAAGCATTTTTTAATAAAGTTGTCGGTGCTTGAAGTAGTTGTACTTTCTGGGCTCTGCTTGGTCAAAGGTCTTTTTATGGATTAACCTGCCAGGTTATTGTACTGGTACTAATGTTATGTCTCAACTGTTTTCCAAGTTAACTGGTTCCTGTATGCATGTGTTGATTTATTAGCTTCTGTGATGCATCTTGGCAACAATACAGGAATGCTTTGGTACCAAAAAAAAATGTATTTTCGAATGCTGAAATAGTTTTATTAAGCAAATACTCCAGTACATTAACTCGTAAAAGGTTGACTGAACAACTTTCACTTGCATTGGAGTACTATTTGACCAGGAGTATCTATACTTTGACTTAAGTAATGTTATCGTGTACTTTGTCCACCTTTGCCTGTTGCCTGATTCAAGTGATAACCAGTGATTCAAGTGATGTACAGAAACATCTTAGAATATCGAGAATTGAGCTGGCACTACACAGAGGTGGAAATTTCAGGTCCAGTGAGTCATTCAACTTGTTGGTTGAAACTAAGATTTTGTTTCAACCAACAAGTTGAGTATAAAGAGTCACAGTGACAGAGTACTCAACTGCTTGGTTGAAACAAAATCTTGGTTTGGATTTGTACTTTCTGGACCTGAAATCTCCGACTTTGGCATTAAATTGCCTATGCCCATAGAGACAAATGCTTTACATACTTTTATTAGCCTTTTTGTACTTCTTGTGCAGTTTACATATTGCACTTCGTAACGGCTGCTACAGTTCTGTGTGTTAACTTAGAAGTTGAAGATTGCCAACGAAATGAGAGTACAATGGTTGTGAGTGTTTATAGCAGCACAGCTGGGTATGAACTGCTAGGACCCATGGGCTGCCCACCCTACTGCCTGCTAAAGCCTGCCTCTTTGCACGAGTGGCCTTGTAATCAGCACTGTACAGCAGATCCTGCTGGTGACTCTTCAGGCAGGTAATCAGTCATGCCTGGTCCCCAGCTTCAAGGAGATGAGCACTGGTGCTTAAGAGGGTCATTCGGAGTGGGCAGGTAATAAGGCGGGGCTGGCCCGTGGACGGAGTCCAGTCTGGACAGTTTGGCCCAGTCTCAGGAGTATGAGCTACCCGGCGTGTCGCTAAATCGCAGGATTTAGTGCATGAGAGGCCGTGAAATCTCACACAGAGTGTCTTCTCACTCTCACTCACCCCTGGAGATTAATTTATTTGTCGATGTCTTGTAAAAACTATGTGATTCTCACTAACGCAAAGCCGCAGATCAGACGCCCTTCCTGAATGCCCACTGTGGGGGAATTTATGCATGTATCCATGTACGTGAGACAGCATTGGAGGATCTGATCTTGGAGAAACGTGACAGGGGTAGTAAGATTCACCAATTTGCATCAGTGCATTGGCAAAGTTTACAGAGTGAATGCTCCGATTAAAAGAGTATGCATCAAATACAATTTGAGATGAACTTGGGATGCATGGTTTCTCACATCTTTGTTTCGGTAAAATGCAATTATTAAATAATTTTGCTTTATCAATTTTGTATTATTTAACTGACAACTGGTGTTATTAATGTTTTCGGAGGTCATTATGCTTGCAGACGACAGGAGGATTCATATTTTTTTCTCAAACCTGATTGTGTTTGTTAGCCATTGCACGCAGTAGCAAGCCCTCTTTTGTGTCTGTTTGAAAAGCTAAGATAAGGTACCTGGCTCATCCAACTTTAAGGGGGATAAAACTGAGCCATTCATATGTTCATATTTGGAAGCTTGTTTGGTAATGAGCTTATTTGGTTCATTTAAAAGATTCCGATTATGTTTAGTACTTTAAAAAATTTTGTATAGTGCAGCGATTCACAGTGCTCACTAAGTTAATTAGCGTCGAGTTCTTTTGTGGCAAATGAATATAACTTTAGCAGTAACTGGTTAAATATTACGTCTTATAATTTTTTTTGCATTTGTCCATATTTTAAAAAGCCGGCATTGAAAAGTTTAATTTGTCACCATTGTAATCATGTGTGTAAAAGCAAGGTCTCTGTGTCTGTGAAGTCAGAAGAATTGCCAACTTGTTCGTATGTTTTTGGGAAAGGGAGGAATAATCTTTAATACAGTACAAAATTTATTTGATTGTTTTTGGTTTGTTATTTTTCCCTTAAGTTAAAACACTTTTTAAAAAAAGATTTAGGCCTTCAAGCAAGTCTTTAGTTTTATTTTGTTGTTTAACTCATACACCTCCAGACTGCATTCACCATCACCCACGTTTCCCATCGTACTGCACTCTCTGCTCTATCAGAACACCTAGACCTGCACCTCCCTAACCACACCATATCACGTCACATCACCAAAGTACCGAAACACAACACAGAGTGTCATGATGGTAGGGTCCCAGGCCTGGCCTACCCTGTCCACTGGAGTTATTGAGATGTAAGCAGTACATGGCTAGAGACACATTATCAGAAATGCTCTCTCATCTCCGGTTCCCCACTGCGGCAGTTGTCAGTGGGCAGTTCTCTGCAAGCCTTCCTGGGGGCGTGTCCAGCAGTGCATCTCATCGTGTCCTGCTGAATCACACAGCATCGCGAATGGGGTGAATCATATCGTATCTCAACAGTAGTTGCTTCATATTTATCTTTAGTGTATCAGATCGTTGTAAATGCATTGAAATGTGCATCACATCGCCTCAGAGATGAACATCTCTAAAGTAGCATCATCCTTTTATAGTGCACACCTGTGACCACGCTTGGCTACCATTACCATCAGTTGTCAAGGTGCCTTGAAAGATACAGTAAGTCTACGCCTCACCTACTAAGCCAGTGATTCACCATGCCATTTCTATTTCCATGTGAAAAGAGCAACTGTAAGATTGTTTAAGTTGGGGAGACACAATTGGGCCATAATTCATACAGAGGTGGAGCAACCTTATCATTAGCCAATGATATCCTTTTAAATGCAGAATGACAGGAGAGAAGACTAATGATCTTTCAGCACTGGTCAGTGCTCTTTGTATTGCTCCCCTCTGTACGGGTGTCCTTTTAAAGGTGGTACTTGTCTACAAATGTATCCGTACTCTGCAAACACACCCTGGTTAGGCTGCCATAGGCTTTTATCTCCCTGTCATCCACGTTGGGCAGCATTGGAAGGAAGGAACCTCAATGTTGTTTTTGTCGTCGAGTTTATGTAACAGTGGTGGGAGGCTAATTCAGTTAGGGGCGACTGATTCATCTTTCTTTTTGGACAGACATCAAGCCATCTATATCTCATGGGAGGGTAGCTTGAAAATATTGCAGAGAAACTGATGCAGAGCATGGCTGACTAGACGGGGAACACATGCCATAGAAAACGCCAACAGCTGAGCTGAGGAACGTCGGAGTGTACCATCGAGGAAATGCCGTGGGGGTCGTGACCTTTCTGGATGGGTTACCTTTGAAAAGTGATGATGGTAACGGGTCATTTTGCTGGATTTGAATTACCGCAGGGTGCGATTAATGGCCAATTAACGACTGGGATGAAGATCCAGGAACTCTGCACTGCTACCCTCGCCCCTAGCAGGCATGCAGGGTCTGACTAACGACAGGTGAGTGTCTCACGTCTTCATTAATTAAAATTCCAGATTCCAAGGATAATCGTTTGACTGTCTCCCCTTGATCCCACCCAATGGCCAGCAGAACAGGCATATCTGTAGCACTGTGGACTGTGCTGGACCCACAACCAAATCTGGGAATTTAGTTTCTGTGGAATCCTTCAAATCCATGAGCAGCAGAACTGTATCTCTCACACCTTCACTGACCACACTGACTGAAGCCATTCACAAAAGTAACAGACTGAGGCGTTTCTGCCCCTGCTGGCCACATTGCATAATAACACAAGTATCATTCATACTTAAATAGGTTAACAAAGTGTCAAAAATTACCATAATCTTATTTATTAGGGTATTAAAGATAGGATGATTAATTTTTAATATATGTAACCTTTATATAATCCTTGCATTTTTATTATGCAATTATTTTCATTACAGCTAAACTAGCATTCAGCTTCACTGGCAATATAGATTGCTACCAAAAAAATAAAAGCAAAGAACTTATACTGTATTGTATACATATTTAGTGTTTGTAACGACAAGGCTGTAAGATGTTTTTCACAAACATGGCCATCTTTCACAGACATGGTCGTCTTTCACAGACATGAATGTTTTTCACACACACAGCCATCTTTCACATAGACAATGACCAGACATTGGCTTTATTGCTCACACTGTTTTCATAAGCACTTTCTTCCACTCCACTAAAAGACAAGCTTTAATTAATGATTACGGATTACATGCATGTGCACCAGAAATGAGCATGCAGGTATGTGATTTACTACTGTTAACAGACACGGTCGCTTCCAGGACCTGGTAAATACCAGAGCACTGATATGAGATCTAATAGTAAAAGGCTTCACCCTGCCTTATCCAGCACTGAAGTGGATAAAACGAGAGGAGCTCTGTGACTTAGACCCTGTATTGTCTTTCTACTGCTCAGGTACGGACGCTGTTGAGGCTCAGGACCATGGCTACTTCTCTGGACTTTTGTTCTATATACTAAGATCTAGTCAGCAGAGACAGGATGCAATTAGCTCGTTCAGCTATCAGCCTGCGCCTTTCAAAGCCATCTATGAAATGTATAAAAAAGCCCCCTGATGGTAAGCCCACTGGTGCCCCCCCAAGGATGTTTTTCAAATTATAAATTGTCAGTGTTTAACAGGACACAGGAGCAGAAGGCTGTGCTTGTAAGTACTGTGGAGGATTGTGACTGCGCCATCAAGTGTCAATTTTAGAGTATGACGGCCTTTTACTCAACAAACCCCCGCACGTAGCGCCTGGCTCTCTCCCAAAAGGCACTTTTCAAAAATATTGATATTGGCTCATTTTGCTTGAGATAATTAGAAAGATTTCACATTTCAATAAATACCCCACATATTAAAAAATAATAAATAATTGTTGTGAAATATGTCAACAAAAGCCCAATGCTTGCTTCGCTGACATAACTTTGAGTGGGAGGTGAATCACGGTGAGCAGAATAATTGCAATTTCTCGCCAGGACTGGCTTGGAGCCTCGCACCGTGATTACAGCTCACACGCAGCAGGGGCTGTAATTGGCCACAGTTGGAGATGAATGGCAGTGCTAACGTGCTAATGCGCTAACTCCGGAGGCTGAAAGCCGTGAAACGCTAGCAGATGAATTGGGCAGACTCAGTAAAATTTAGGTAGATTGTGCCAATAGTCATGATGCTCAGAAACTACCTGTAGCCTGGAAATAGGTTGGTAGAACTGTAAATGGCTATATGGGCTTCCATGATAGTAGATGACGTAGCCTATAAGAGTCACATAGGTGAATTGATCTATATTTGTATGACTGGAGGAAAGTGTATATAAAGATTGAGGTCAAACCACAGTTTGGTTTTAACTTGAAGAACCACTCAGTTTTCTTTAGAGTATTACCCAATAATTCTCGGCTGAAGATAGTAGTGATGACAGGTCTCTGGGGGATAAAATTCACGAAGGATCCCTTTCTTGTAAAACTGAGCCAGGATATTAAAAACCAAGCTGCACTGGTGAAATGAGTTGCTCAGTAAGATGTAAAAAAAACAGTGAGTTTCTTAACTGAAGGAGAAACCAACATGGGAACTAACCTTCTTTGGCTGGGTCCATCCCAGGTGCCGAAGGCAGTTTAAGTGCCCATCTTGTTCCTGTTTCCCACTAATAGACTCTGTCCTCTGTGGAAAATATCAAAGTTGAATGTTCTGCCATGTCCATCGCTTTGGGGGAAATGACCACGGGTGACAAATCTAACAAAACGCCATGTTGGTGTTGGATTTTCAAGTGGTGAAAATCGATGTAATTCACTGTCTGAAATGGGACACAAACTATAGGGTCTGCCAGTACTCTTCTTCGTTTCTGCAAACCCCGAGACACCCAAGCCTCAGATCCTACCACACGAGTCACATTCAGCAAAGCCCACGGACCTACAGATGGCAGTATTCATACCTGAAGAGGCTCACAGGTAAATGAGTAAGAACTGCATGCAGGGGCTGCAACTCATCCAGAAAGAGTTATACTGTGAAATGAATTTAAGAAATGTCAGTGGAGATGTCAATGCTGGATGGTTTTTGATGAAAGGCTGATGAAACAGTCCTCCACAAAAGAAAAAAAATATAGCCAAACTAAATGCCTACCCCCAACTGGAGTCAGACTATACATTTTCCAGAAATTTATAGTTTCGAAAATTATCATTTTTTAAATTGACAATGGTAAAATCACGTAACACACAGCAACGAAAAACCCCGCAGGAAACTGCTGGTCATTTATCAAATTTATGGCTTTAATGTCTTTAGTGATATTTCTCAGTGTCTACTTCTTACGGAAAATGTATTATATCTATACAAAATAGATAGAGCTTTGTAGATAGACAGTCAGCCACAGAGACACAGCATATGACCCCACCCTTATGTAACTGGCCAGCAGACTCTCCTGCATCATTTCCTGTTACAAAAGGGACATTTGTAGGGGGGTATTAGCTATACCTGACTCCCCCCCACCCCCCCCTCCCTTCCTGGCCTCTCTGGAGAGGAAAAGAAAAGGTAGCATGATGGAGAATCCACCCCCAGGTTTAAGTGATAAGAGGAGAACCGCTGGCCCATAACACTACTTCCCTGAGTTTGTAATCACGGCCATTAATCACAGTGGCACTGGGTTTGGCCTGTAGGTCATGGCTGGCGACTAAACCCTGCCATTGGCTAAGGCTCCACGTTCACGCTCTAAACAGCCCCCCTTTATATATGCGTACGTGGTTGTCTGGAACTGGGGACCTTAACAGGGACAGGTGTAGTGCGGTGCAGCATGCCGCTCTATTTCATAGCGTCATGTAGCATAGCATGCAGTGGCATAGGGTGGCATAGCATATCGTGCCACTGCATAGAATGCTGTAGCATTGTGTGTCGTAGCATAACGTGGCGTAGCATAGCGCACAATAGCATAGCGTGACACACTACTGAGTACCGTAGCATGGTGCAACGTAGCATAGCACGACATAGCATGATGCCGTCTCAAAATGCCGTCTTCTTCATGACCAGGTAATTGGCCACGGCAGATGGCAGACTGTAACAAAAATCCTCTGGATAACTCTTGTGACATTACACCCATGTGATTTAAGGCTTCATGAGTGCATACTACTCTAAACAAGTATTAAACACATGTGGATCTGACCAGAATTTCTATGCTGAAATTCATCTAAAATAAAGTGTTAGGTAAACCCATCTGTGATTGACAGCATGTTAATCCCACCTCCTGTGTTTTGCAACAACCCCCATTCACAGCAAATAAAACACACCATAATAAGATGAACCTACATAAAGCCTGCAATCTCCTTCTCTAGTTTCCAAACCTAATCTGATTACGATGACCTAACAACTATAAATTATGCTCAGACTACCAAACCTATGTAACACATTTAGTTCTTTGCATGTATAAATATACATAAGTGCATTTAAAATCCTGAATTTCATAAGCTTGGCTATATACAGATATTTTGTTGCTACTGCTCAGATTAACGACCTTGTTCACATGTGCAATAGATGATATCCTCTCAGGACTCAAACCCACAACCTCCATATCTAAGCCATTAACCACTACCCACACCGTGCTGGCCAATTTAATTCATTAGACGTAACAACAGCCATAGAGTTATAGTCAAACAACTGTTTCATAGGCAAGTCTCTTTTTTCTGTCTATAGAGGAGGAGGTGGTTGTGTTGCCTGGGGTTTCTGTATATATGTATGTGTGAGGGGGGGTTTTCCCCAGGTGCTCTGGTTTCCTCTGCACCTCCCCCCCCCCCAGCATGTGATCACGTGTGTGCGCTGGCTGATGCACCTGGGGAGGCTCTAGGCTCATTGCTAGAATACAGCAGTCACTTTGTAAGGTCACTTATGTTTCTGTGCTTCTTTTGTTGCTGTTGTGTGGTTTTTGGTTTCTGCGTTGCATTGTATCTGTTGCAAAGCGTCCTTGAATGTGGTACACAAACAACAGCAATAATAATACAATAAGATTCAGTGTCATACACAGACGATTTCAGGGACATGTGTTCAAGGAGGGGGCATGGTCCACTGATTAATTCCTCTTTTATATTTTTACACGTTTTTGATCGTGGGATTTGTAAAACTTACCTTCATTCGGGTGATGAAATGCCCCCCC
>JAODUD010000082.1:20787116-20800568 GCA_026784285.1 Stomatorhinus walkeri | reverse complement strand
TGGTGTGGGGGTGGGGGGGTTAAAGGAATGATCATTAAAAGCTTGCATCTGTATCAAGAGCGAGAGAGATTCATGCTGACACTCAGTTCTTTGGGTCTCCTCCTCTGAGTGTCACACGTGATCCAGAAAATGCACCTTCAGTAAAAGAGAAAGAAAGACGACCGTATGGTGGGAGGATGAGAAAAATGTTTTATTTTTTTCCTGCCTGTTTGTTCCTCTGAGAATCATCGGCGCAACAAACGAGTGCCGGTCTTATCGATGCAAATTAAACGCAATTGCTGGGGGTACCATGGCTGTGATGCTGCCTTCTACGATCCTGACTGTGAATGCAAGGCCCTCTGAAAGCAGGTCCAAGCATAATGCTCCTCTACCGCTACTTAATGTGCTTCTATGGGACCAGCCTCTGATGACCATAACTGCATTACTTGCGTCACACTACTTAGGACATGGTCCACAACATTATGTTTTGCCAAATGCTTTGCTTGAGCCATTACAGGCAATCTCTGATACATGTTTACTACTAATCAGATTACTTCATTACTCAAGGCAAAATAAAAAAGTGTTTGTTCACGGTATCTCAGGGATAGAACTAATTCGGCAGATTAAAAATGATTAGAACATACTTATGCAGGTGTAATATTTCAAAACACCCCCCTACTCTCCCTAGTGGGAAACCCCAGATTTTTAAATTATTTTTTTTAAATGGGGGTGGTGGATCAGTTTCCCACCTCCTCACAGTAGCACTCAGTAGACTAAAAGAGAGATAGGCGAATGGCACTCCCCATAAATCTGAGTCTGGCGGTACAGCCTGACATGGATAAAGTTCTGACAGCTTACTGGGGGTGCGACCGTTAACCCTGGTGGGGGGGGACACACAAGACGCAGTAAAGAGAAGTTATGGTAGAAGGATAGCAGCAATAAGAGCACTCCTGGGAAGACCTGCACCATGAGCTTGGGTTTAGGAGTACTTCTTTAAGGTTGTTATCCCCAAAGCAACTGCTGCTCAGACATGGCTGATTGAGGTGGTGGCCAGCCCATAAACTGGCCGCCCCCCCTGCCCACCCCCTGCTGCGTACTCACGTACACGCGCCATCGCTGCAAAGATTCATTATAGGGAAGAGGGCTGCGATCGATAAGCCCTTTGTGCCAGAAGAGGGGGAAAGGCGCGCAGGAAGTGAGCTTGAGTAATTGAGGAGTGACCCACGGAGCAAAAAACAGCAGCGCGAGGTGTTAATTAAAAGCAGGCCCGCTGCTCAGCTGCAGGAATGTTTGTTTTATTGCATGTGCGTGCAATAATGGCATCAGGAATCAAGGGCTGTAGCATATACAGCCTTCAATCAGAAGAGAAGGGTGTCCTCCAATCAGGAGGGAGAGGGGTGACTTCCAGTCAGGAGGGAGTGGAGTGGCATCCAATCAGGAATGAGAGGGGTGGCCTCCAATAAGGAGGGAGAAGGGTGACTCTCAGTGACCCCTCAGACATTTTCCCACATATCCTTTAAGCCTGAGGGGTACCATTCTGGCACCACGATAAACTAATTGATATAACTTTATTCATTGTTACAGCTATTTTTTTTTTTCATTTATGAATGTTTTGCGCCGTTGGCTATCATTAATATGGATTTTTAAATGTTTCTTGGCAATGACTGTCTGACCAGAATAAGAAAAGTATTCTAAATTACCATGCCCCTGATTTTAGTCGATCGCTAAGACAGTGCCGTTCATTAACCCTGCGATGTATTGTGCAATTACTATACGTCGGGTAATGTCGCGTTATGTGCAGGTGAAAAAGAAAAAAAAAACACTGATAGTTTCAGGGAATGTGGTGCTCAGAAGAATTCCAACAGAACATCCTCTAGCGGCAAATATTTTCCTCTGCTCTTCTCCCTGTCTGGATGTAAATGATACAAGATACTTTATCCATCACATACATGGTTATACAAGTGCAGAATGTAGTGAAATATACCCTGAACAACCCTTAGACTGCTAATAAAATCAAAAATAGAATTAAGAATAAGTCAACAAGTTAAAAATCTTACAATAAACTAAAAAGTTACAATAACTAAAAATATATACATAAAATAGAGAAATACAGAAGTACTAATATAGAAAATAATCTTAAGCCTAAAAAATGTGCATATGATGACAGAAATATGTATTTAAAGTGCAGGTGACATAAGTTTTAATATAAATAAAAATTAAATATAAGCAGCAAAGGTGGGTGGAAATGCAGTTACAGATAAAAACAGCAGATTGGTGACAGTTGGGTTTACATGGGTTGTGTATATTAAGGGTGCAGTGGTGGCATGTCCTGATTAAGGAGTCTTATGGTGTGAGGATAGAAGCGTCTCCTGAGTCTCTCTCTTCCTGCCGTAATACTCCTAAAGCGCCAGCCTGATTTCAGCAGTTCAAACAGACAGTTGCTGGGATGAGACAGGTCTCTGATGATCCTGTTTGCTCTGCTCAGGCATCTCCTGGTATAAATGTCCCACAGAGATGGTAGAGAAGATCTGGTGCAGCGATCTCCTGCCCGAATCACCCTCTGCAGTCCCTTAATGTCCTGAATACAGCTGTTTCCATAGCAGCATGTGATGTTCTGGCTCTGGACATTTTCCACAGCGCCGGAGTAGAAAAGGAATCGCTGAAGAAACCTGAAACTTCCTCAGTTCTCTTATGTGGTAAAGACGCTGACTGGCCTTCTTGCGGTGGGCTTGCGTGTGTTCCGTCCATGTCAGAATCTGAGATATCAGATAATTCACGCCTGTGCTAATTGTGACATGCTAAGATCACCAAAGGTAGGAAGAGCACCGGCTGGGTTTAAATCCCGTCGCGGAGAGAGGATGGCTTGTCTGGAGGTCTCATGCGACCACATCCACTGCCTACTTAAACAGGCTGATCGTAAGCCCACTGCAAAAGCCCTGGAAGGTGAATTATGTTGATAATTTTTTTGTGCTCATTATGAACAAACCTAACAGACTCGCAATGTCTGTCAGATATTGGGTCGGGTCGGCTATTTCTGCTTCTGATTTATAAAAGTAATTAAACAGGGAGTTCAAAATGGAGAAAATGACAGTATATTGTATTCAGAATATGGGCATAATATATAAATTATGAAGGATTCCCCGCTCGGTTGCTTCAGCTGGTCAGCTGGTAGATCTGTACTGCTCATGGTAACCCTGCCGTCTCAACGGCGTTTTTCGCATTCTCCTTGGGTTACTGGTTATAATGGCTTAATTTTCATGTTCCACTTGTCACGAATGCTCGGCACAGAATGACTTTATGCGATTCATTCTCTGGCCCTCTCTGCACTGTCAGTCAGCTCAATGGGTTTTGCATGCTTGTCTTCCGTGGACACAGAGATACACAAGTTGAATTTGCTTCAAAAGATAAAAATAGGCAGAAAAGCTACGATGAAATTGTCCCCCCCCCCCCACCCCCACCTGACACACACATTTGTGGAGTGCAGAAATAATAAATTCAACGCAGAAAAACTCAACCATCCCATTCCAGAACTGACCTTTCAGCAATGACTGGTTTGTTTTGTTACCCACAATCCCCTGGGATTCTCCTCATCTTAAAAGCATGAGAGTTCATAATCTACCCTACAATGAAAAGGAGACATTTATTTTCCTTCCTATAGATGGGCACGCAAACACAGAGCCCTGATTGTGTCGGTGCAATGCAGATCATTCCAGCATCACCTCTGCTGAGGTCTGCTTGTATCTATCCTGCTAGACTTCCCATTCCTGAAAGAGTTGGAGGAGGGATTCTAATTTTCTCTCCTTACTCCAGGCACCAAAAGTGCTCGATTTAAAATTCCCTATACAAAGATTTGGCATTTGTATCTCCACTAAAAATGTGCTGTGATATTTTAAGAGTAAATTTCCAAAATTCACTTTTTCTTTTTGTTTATTTTTTTTAAATGCAACCCCCCATGAACTAAAATTAGGTTTCCTCATTATATGCTACAGTATTGGGAATGAAAAATAAGTCCACGTGAAATCAAAAGTAATGCTTGCACCTCAATTGTTTCCAAAGCATAGAGTTGAAGTGCCACTGGTAGAGGTCTCATTCTGCTACAATGATGTCAGCCTGATGTTATTCTTGCACTTCATTAGCAATCATCCAGAGTGGATTCCACTGGGGAAATATCGTTCTAGTTTTTGGTGACAACCAAGGCCTTTTCAAAAAGGAGTTACTGGGATGGAAAGGATAATGGGGACCATTCACTCAATAAATACATAAAAAAATGGTATATGCTCATCAGTATCTGGACTTTGTTTAACCCAGTAGATATTACTACCCGAGGGTAGATAAACCAGAAGAGTATCAAAGTCTTATCATGCTTTCTTCTCCTCGCTTCGGGTTTTTAAAGTATCGCGTTCTATATTCCCGTGGGTCCCTTTGGAGAAACATTCATTGCTGGATCTGCTTATCGATTTAACGGCAAAATTATATGTTGATGACGATTGCAAGCAGTGGGTAGGGGTTCAAAAGCTGTGAGTGTCTCTAATAATGTTAACGTTAGCAAGGAGGGGGTGAAGGGTGGGGTGCGTGATGCGTGACATAGATAGGCCTGGAGCTTATCCCAAAAGCTATGGGTGCAAGGCAGGGAACAACGCAGGATGAGGCGCCAACCCACTGCAGGGCAAACACACCATGCGAACTGCTCATGTAGAACCCAGCAGCACAAACAGAAGCCTCCCTTGCTGTAGGAACAGCGTTGAGGCCTTATTACCAACCACAGGCAGAGTCTCATTTCCCTCTCAGCCACAATCATTCATTTTCATTCCCCACAGAAGTCATGTGAAGCCGCCACGTCATCCTCCAATGCCCGCATCACCTAGATGCTTCCATTCTCCCATCTGAAGCAAGTTCCATCCACAACCACCCTGATCTCGAACCCCTAAAACCTCATTTTCCCCAGTACACGCACACCGTTTGTGTATTTGTATAGATTCTACATACCTCTAATCGGCATTTTAAATGGTTCAGTGTGAACCTGCTCAGAATTCACAATATATGCACCCCCCCCCCCCCTAAAGGTGCACAGAATGCAAAAAGAAATCATGCCAGTCCCTTTAGAAGGGCCATGGATCATTCTTTGTTATTTAGAATAATCGTGATATGTAGCGTGGAGCATGTTTGGATTGAATAAAATCATTTCATCATATGTATTTTATAAAAACATACTGCCAACTCTGCAATATTCCTGAAAGGATTTGTATTATACAAGTACTATAAAAGTACAAGCAGACACACAGAGACACCTAGAAATGAACACACACACACACACATATCCTTGGGGTATCTGAAATGAAAAAAAAAACACAGATACTCTCAAAAACCAATCTTTGGGTTAATACTACAGTATATTCAAGAAAGAAATGAGGGAAAAAATGAACAAAGATTTCATAAAGTGAGGAAACATTGTTCTCATTTTTTTATGTAGGTTTTCACCAAAGTACATAGAATGATGAACAAATAGCATGCTCCCCTCAGGCCGACGCTCCGCTGACACACTAAGGGCTTCTGGGGACAGCTAGGAGCAACACTGTATACATTCCTCCGTGGGTTTGTCCCTCAGCCTCCACTCCTTGCCACTTTTGAGCCCTTTTTACTGTTTTATGGCAGTAATGTGAATGTAAATTGCTCATTTTACTGTTTGAGTTACCTGAACACATTTAGCTAGCTTCCTGAGCCTTAACCCTCTGGAGTCTAGGGGTAGGAATCACACTCACTGACTGGGGCATGGTCACACATTTCATTCAATATCATAAACTTAATTCATGGCAAATAAATAATTTCTCATATATCTGGTTTGGCAACAAACATCTTAATCTTAGTGTACTTTGCAAATATGTCAGATTTATGTTAAGTTTGTAATTTGACATCAAAGTATAGACATTGCAAGATGCAATTTGGAACACTTGCAGAAACATAACAAAAGTATATAGTAAGCAATGGTGGCAGTTTGTTTTGATCGCAGATATCTGATCACCAAAGTCTTGGCTACGTGAAGATGACTAAATGGTGTAGTTTCAACATTCAGTTGGATTAATAAATAAGAAAAAGCTAACTCATGTCACTATTTCTGGCTCCTTTCATTGAATATGTAGCAACTTTCATGTGTATGAATGAGCCATTGTCACCTGGCCACGTTCCCCACCCCCTTTTATGGCACTGATGGCGCTGTATCTGGATCGCGTTTCATCAAATTATCATGTGAATCTGATTTGAATACGCACTAATAATATTTCAGCGAATTATAAATATAAAATACACAAGAAAGATATGCGGCATCACCGACAATGCTGTCGACTCCAGAAGATTAAGATGACTCTCATCCCTCAATCCTGAAGGATATGTCAGAGGGAGCATCTAGGAATACTCCTCTTCTTCCTGATTGGAGGCCGTGGCAGACTCATATTTCTCCCTCCTGATGAGATTTTGCAGTGGGACCACCCCTCTCCCTCCTGATTGGAGGCTGCAGTGAGTCCATCCCTCTCCCTCCTGATTGGGGGCTGCAGTGAGTCCACCCCTCTCCCTCCTGATTGGAGGCTGCAGTGAGTCCATCCCTCTCCCTCCTGATTGGAGGCTGCAGTGAGTCCACCCCTCCCCCTCCTGATTGGAGGCTGCAGTGAGTCCATCCCATTACCTCTAGAATGGAGGCTGTAGTGAGCCTAACCTTCTCCCTCTCGATTGAATTCTTCAAGCTATGGCTATTGAAAGACACTATTTGGATCCTGCATAACTTTTTGAACACATAGGGGCACAAGTCAAGTCGAGTCTGTCATGTTTTACTCAGTTTAATTTATTATTTTGACAGGCCGGAGGGTTGGTGTAGTCAATGTGCCCATTAATATTGTCAGCACCCTCTTTCAGGGGTTTTGCTGTCTACACAAATCCCATATGGGTTAAACACAGCTCCTGCCTTCAGAAACTGAAAGTAACTTGGGCTGGAATCGAGTCGAGCTTAATGTTCCCCTTCAGATCTAAAGAGTGCGGAGGTGGGGAAGTGGGGGCAAGACAAAAATCACAGCTGATATCTTCAATTCTTCAGAGGAGCAGGGCATTAACATATTTTACATCAGTGCCTCGTAAATGTGGGAGTTTGCATACTTCAGAGCGCAAGCGTTGCTCTTCTGCCTGTTCCCCCAGCACCAGCCAAATGGAGTGGGTGGATTTATGATTATCCGACAGAGGATGCAGCCCGTCTGTTGTATGCGATATGGATTTATGAAGTTTATGAGAGTTTCAGTGGGGAAACTCGATGGACTCATCTGTGTCTGTGTTTATAAACACTCAGACCTGCAGGCCTCTTCTGCTTATGTGATTTTCCTCCACTCACGCATTGTACTCTGTAGTTACACCCAGAGAATTAGCCGACGCATGATTCTATACTTAGTTTGTCACTATACATTACTGTGCTTTCAAATAAATGGCAGTCTAATTGTAGATGTCCGGTATCATTCATTTCTTTTCCAGCTAATTAAGGATGTGAGTAGAAAGTGAGTACAAGCACAAAGGTTTTTCAGGCTTACACATTTGCATATGGATTATTGGAACTTGCAGTTTCCGTCAGATTGCAGCAACTTGGGAATAGAGTTATATAAATGCATTTCATTACCCACAGCACTGACCAGCAGTTGAGAGGGTCCCGGGTTTGTAATGTGTAATTTACCAGAGGAAGGATTTTTCGGAGGTGAAAACCTCAGATCTTTTAAACATCAAAGACTGCGTGACACAGAGGTACCTGTGCATCTGTGTTTGGAGTCAAGCGGAGAGTCTGTGTGGGACTCTGGGTGGGGGAGGTTATCTGATGCTAACAAAACAAGCCATGCAAGTGAACCCATTCAGGCTCTGACCCGAATTGACTTCACCCTGCATCAGCTGCACCTCTTAGCTGGCTTCTGAGGTCTGACACCAGATTGCATGCTGGGATATCTTGGTGGCGTCTGCTTTTTCTGCACCCTCCACAGCTCTTTTGCTCTGGTTTTGATTGCCGTCCTTTTTGAAAGTCTTTATTCTAATATCCTGACGAACATCGTAGAGTTCGTGTCCAGCATTTCCCTACCCTGCCAGCCCGTGGGTAAACAAGCTGTTAAATTTGTTCTGCTTTGCTCATAGAGTGTGCCATGCTGAAAGTGCCATCTTGTTGTGTCCCTGCCATTTTTTACTCTTGCAGAGATGTCAGAACTGACCCCATTCAGCCAGTTAGAGGCACCGGTGACTAATAGAGGAAGAATCTGAGTCTCAAAGGAGCGCAGCTCATCAGGACACTCGGGCCGGCATGGCTCTGAGGCGAGAATGCAGGAGATGGCCCTTGTCGCATTTCGGGGATAAAAAGGCGCATCAGCCTGAAAAAGAAGGCTTGTGATGCGGATATTCTGTGGTGGTCTTAAGGAGAAGAGACAAAGGGGAAAGATCTTAAATGATCCTCTAATTACCGTCTTGCCAGACCTGGGTTCTGATCTTGTAGGGCCACTGGGTCAGCGACCCCTGAGTCTTGCTCAGTTTGCCTTTTGCCCTGGTGTGTTACTTCCCAGCATGCACTGCAAGCTTCTGACCGGAGCGATTCAGAATACATTACCCCACAACATGCACTGCAATATATTCAACTGTCGTGATTCAGAGTATGTTTTTCCACAACATCAGTGATTCTAAAATACACTGTAACACATTCCACCGACATGAATCAGGGTTCTTTTTGCCACAGAATCAGTGATCCCAGCATGTATTACAAATGTCCGATTGGAGTATTTTATGGCACATTGATCACAAAATACACTGCAACATGTATGACTGTACCAATTCAGAATATTTTACAGCACAACATCATTGATCCCTGTGCCACAGATTCAACTGGGGTGATGCAGAGTAAATTATAGCACAGCATTAGAGAT
The DNA here is from genome assembly GCA_026784285.1 of Stomatorhinus walkeri. Lineage (NCBI taxonomy): Eukaryota > Metazoa > Chordata > Actinopteri > Osteoglossiformes > Mormyridae > Stomatorhinus > Stomatorhinus walkeri. The sequence goes on along the minus strand of JAODUD010000082.1, from coordinate 20,791,665 downwards.
CCCAGAATGCATTGCAATGCGAATGACTGAAGTGATTCAGACTATTTTTTGGCGCAACACCAGTGATCTAACCATGCACTGCACGTGTCTGACTGGAGCGATTCATAGTACATTATAGCACAACACCAGTGATGCAATCAGAGCCCAAACAGCATAAAACACCACTTTATATAAATAAATCCTCTGATGTTCTGAGCATTGGATTTGCAGGCCTGATTGATCCAGTCATTACAACACTGTGTCACTGCTTCTAGCTTTCACACTCTCCCAGCCATGACCATGGAAACCGCCAGCCACTGAGCAAGCGCCGGGAGATTTGCGGAAAACAAGGAGACGAGAGTTAGGGAAAAAAAGGAATGTGCATAAAAAAGAATGGAACAGTCTCCATCACCTTCAGAGCAGTGCATATATCTGTGGGAAAACACACAAACACAATGTATGGCCCATTGTTTGTTTATATGTATCTGTATTTAGCCTGCATAAATACAGATACCAAGTCATAGAAATGTCTGGGCAAACAGTACGGGGGGCAGTGCCATGGGGGATCTGCTTAACTGGCCCCAGTCACCCTGTTTCTCACAGCCACAACCAACAAGTGCTAGCCTAGACCCCCCCACCAGACTCGAGGAGAGCAAAACTGAACTGCTATACAGAACAACTCAAGGTAACTTTTCAATAGGATGTGGAAATGACAAAGCAAATACAGTGAATAGTGCATCATAATTTCAATAATAATTCGGCGCAGGAGGAAGTCATTTTATGCTCTACTTTTTTGCAGTTGAGAATCTTTCTATTATGACATTACCTGAAGTGGCTACACAGACTTTATTAATTTTACATCCATCTAAAGCAGTCTCGACAAACGGAAAAAAAGGATAAAGGACTCTCTCAAAATTTCCTTTTAAAAGATCCAGTATTACAACATCAATAGTTTAACAGAGAGGGACTGAAACTGGTTTAGGGGATGGATCCAGACGGGTGGAGATGGGGAAAATGCGTCAGGGGTAGACTGCGGCGAGCCAAAGGGAAAGTGTCAGGATCAATAGACCAGGCAGATAGATCCGGATCGTCAGTCCTAATAGTGATGCAATGGTGATGCAACGGTGATGTTGGGGGTCACTAAAATTGGAGGTCTAGAGAAACACGACAGCAAAACTGAGACACCTGGAAGACAAAATAAGAGAACTGAGAGAAAAGGGTGTAAGAAAAAGACTAGATGAAACGGCGAACTTGCAGGCAAGGATGCAAAGACAGCAGGCTAGGCCAGAGGGAAGAAACTGCTAAGGCATTATAATGTGTGTTAAATTGGCAAGGAGGCTGAGCTACGATTGGCTACTCCTACCTCCCTTTTATAGCCACTCTTTTTGCTAAACATTCACTCTAATTTCCCCATTTATGCCCTGATACTCAGACCCCTGACATTCAGACCTCTAATACTGATTCCTGTTACAAAGTCCCACGATACTCAGTCCTCTGATACTCAGACCTCTAGTACTCAGACCCCTGTTACGCAGACCCATGATACTCAGTCCTCTAGTACTCAGACTTCTGTTACGCAGACCCATGATACTCAGTCCTCTAGTACTCAGACCTCTAGTACTCAGACCCCTGTTACGCAGACCCATGATACTCAGTCCTCTAGTACTCAGACTTCTGTTACGCAGACCCATGACACTCCGTCCTCTGATCCTCAGATCTATGACACTCCCCTGCTCTCCATGTGAGTGCCAGTGCTTCGCGGTTTCTGGTTCAGACTGATGTGGATTACAGTAGCCGGATTAGAAGCAGCAGAGGAGAATGAAGAGACTTCCAGGGCAGCTTGGCCAATTTTCAGCTGAAAAGAGAACTGATACAGTAACTAACTAACAGTAGGTTAAACCAGATGCTGACAGAGAGCATGGGATAATCCCAGATACTGTGGGATTGCTGCCTTTAAACCGGTTACGGCCCCACAGAGGCGGGTGTGTGTCTGGGTGTTGGTACAGCCTATTGTGTCTCTAACGACAAATGCTGAACAGATGTGTCCACAAAATTGGCAGCTCTTGAAAAATAAGCTCAGGGTCGTTTCCAGGAAACAAGTTCCTTCATCTTCTCTGTTTAATAAAGTGCCAAAACTTTCTGTCATTGATTTCCATTTGTTTATGAGTTGATGTGGCGCAAGTTAGTGAAAAGCTGTGATGTTTGGGAACAGGGTGGGATGCGTGTGAAGTACTCTCATGGCAACGCGGCAGGGGCGGCACAGCTGCGTGACATATTAATGATGTCGTGTTACCAGGTGACCTAAGGACAGCTTCCACAGGTGTGACAGCATGTGTCTGTCTAAAGCTACCTTTAAAAATGCCTGGGGGGGTTAGCTATGTGTGCCCCAGCACTCTGCATCCTAAATTCCCAGGTGGTGACAGCGCCATCCGGTGGGCTGAAGATGTGAGTGCAGGTGGAAAGGGTCCACGAAAGCAGAGGGATTAAGCAACCAGAGCAAGATGATGCATCTAGGATGGGCAAATGCTCTTATACCTTCAAGGAAAATACTTTCCAAGGATGAAGTACCGTGTAATTAACATCACAAATACACGGGCTTCACAAAGAGTTTAGTGGATTAATCTGGCTTCCACACTGGATGGTTATCCTATAAACTCCCGGATGATCCGCTGTCAGGCACGTAGCGCTGTCTAGGAGAAAGAATTCTCTGGCCGGTCAGTCGCTGTCAGTAATCATTACAACATGAGGGACACCAGCCACGGCACTGTGAGGTGGTCACAATTCGGTGTAGAGGTGGTATTGATCTGAGATCATCTCGCTGATTGAGCTGCGGACCCCAGTGATACCTAAAATCCCACTTCTGTGAGAGGGGCAAGCCAGGGGGGGCGCTGGTGATGGTGACTCCAGGACAGAAGGCACGTCCCTGAGGCCCACAGACATAACAGGCTTATGGGTGGGTCAGAAAAAGCTCATCTCCCAAAGTGTCGTTCCCGAAATGTACCCCCGACAGAGCAGCATTGGATTTCTACCTTCGGTAGGAGAGAGAATCCACAGCAGCAAAGACTGTGGACAAGAAGAGGGTAATAATAAGACCCTTCTCTGACCCCTGATACTGACACCACTGATACTCAGACCCATGATATGAAAAATCTAGGTCTTTGTTTTCATTCAAAAATTAACACTGAGACACCTACAGCACAAATTACAGGCGCTAACATCAAAGAGATGCCACCTGGGACAGCGAGATGTTATGACGCTCCAAATCTGTTAAGATGAAAGATAATCTGTCTTGTTTAACTTTTCTTATTTTCATATTACCATAATTAATAAGATTTAATCTCTGATTCTTGTATGACCAATTACGTCACCATGACATCATACTGTATATGGCCCAGCCAATACCGTGGAGTGTTTCTTTGACCAATCAGAAGAGTTGCACAGGATACATTACATATACAAAAATATAACCAGGAGACAATTAGTGTTGCAGATTTTCCAGTGGCCTTCTGCCAGGGCTGCCTTTTATCACCAATTCTATTCATACCTTTTATTGACAGAATTTCTAGACGTAGTCAAGGGGTGGGCAGTCCAGTTCGGTGCCCTCAGAATCGTGTCTTTTTTTTTTTTGCAGATGATGAGGTCCTGTTCACATCATCGGGCTGTTATGCCCAGCATGCACTGCAGTGGTTTGCAGCTGAGTGTTCAGCTGCTGGGATGAAGATCAGAACCAGCAGGTCGAAAGCAATGGTTCTTGACCGGAAATGGGTGGATTGCCCTCGCCTGGCGGGGGATGAGTTGCTACCTGAACTTCAACAGTATCTTGGGGTTGCTTACACAAGTGAGGGAAGATGGAGGCGGGAGATCGACAAGTGTTGGCGGTAATGTGGGTACCTTGTTGTTCTGTCGTGGTAAAGAGAGAGCTCAGCTGGACAGCAAAAATGGATATACTGATCAATATGGATTCCTATCCTTGCCTATGGTCACAAGCTTTGGGTAGTGATTGAAATAATGAGATCATGGTTACAGCAGAAATGAGTTTCCTCCACAAGGTGTCTGGGCTGAGCCTTAGAGATGAGGAGGGTTAGGAGCTCAGACGTTAGGGAGGAGCTGAATGTGGAGCCTCTGCTCCGCATCAAAAGGAGCCATGAGGTGGTTTGGGTGTCTATCTAGGATGCATCCTGGGTGGCTACGGGGAGAGATGTTTCAGAATGTCCAACTAGGACAGAGGTCGGCAACCATTTTAAGGCAAAGAGGCATTTTATCCTTAATGTTCGACACATCAGATTTACAAATAGCCACAATGGATAGAGAATAGGGTTTGATTTTTTAATATTGGTATATGTGCATTTATCATAAAACAAAACTTCAAATACTTACACAAAATAAAGAAAATATTTTGGGGCGGGGGGGGGGGGGGTAGCAGTTTTAAATCACTCAGACATATAACAGTGCAAAGGTGACTAATATCACAATATTGTTCAGTTCTGTAGCGATAGTCTTCACCCTCACCCAAGTTTGTTTGGCTCTGCAGTTGTCCGCCCTTCACTCTGCTCTCACTACTTATAACTGT
>JAODUD010000082.1:20771067-20787016 GCA_026784285.1 Stomatorhinus walkeri | reverse complement strand
ATTTTCCCTATAGAAATGAATGAGCGGTCCCCATAAGGATATGTTTACCCTACATGTGTGTGCGTGTGTGTGTGTGTTTGCATAGATCTCATTTGAGGGCCAAATTGTCCCCAAAGTGTAGTAAAAACCTGAAATTTCCCTACTTTTGGGGACATCATTTGAGGTCCCCATTTGGATAACGTCAGTTTTATAAAAAAAATAATAATAATCTGTGAATGCAATCAAGAAAATAAAATTGCCAAAAGTCTTGTATTTGGGGTGATTATTTTTGGTTAAGGTTAGGGATGGATTAGGGGTTAAGGGTGTCGTGATTGGGATTAGGGTTTTTCCCACAGAAATGAATGGATGGTCCCCATTTAGATAGGAAGACCAAATTGTGTGTGTGGGGGGGAAAGCACATTCTCCCTGTATTTGCAGGAGTTTCATACAGAAAGACACACAGGTTTTGTCACGCCGGGGCATGGTGTCGTCGGCGTGGGGCAGGCGAACAGAAGAGCAGGCGAGAGTTCGAGGTAAACAAGGAGTTTATTTTCAGCAACACGGGACGGCGACAGCAGACTGAAACGCACGATACTTCACAGAATGACGAATCTGGGGTTACTAACTTGGACACGGACTAAATACAGGAGACAATCAAGCACGGATAGACAACAGGTGGTTACAATCAGGATCTGACACGAGGTAACAAGGGGGGCGTGGCACACATGAGGCTCTGACAGGCGGATCATGATGGGTTTATTGGCATCTCTGAATTTCCCATAGATTATGAGCATATGTGTGTATGCCATGTGATGGACAGTCTGATGCAGAATGTGCCCCGCGTTATGGCCTGTCAGCTTCTCACAACCCTGTACTGGATAAACAGCTGGGAGATTAATGTTAATACTTGAAGAATAATGATCAGAAGATCCAGAGAAGCTAGTGGCCTGAACCTGGATTGACTCAATATGACATCATGGGTTCAATGTAAAAAAAAAAATGGATTCATTTGGAAGTCTCACAAGTAAGAAATTTACATTAGCGGAACAGATAAAATAGGGGTGGGAAATATGGTGACAGCTCTTTTTAATAGTAGAAAACATCCAGATGCAACTTTTTTATTTTACTGCATATCTACACTCCCTGGATATCTACATGAGTCATTCCTGAAGTAGGGTAAAAAAGTAGGTTGTGGTAGTATTATAGCACTTTAACAACTAGCAGCTGTGAACAAGAACACATTCTACATGACTTCCTCATTATTAACAGAGAACTGCAACCAACAGAACGACAGAAAATGGGATGTCAAAACTGCTAGAGAGGTGTCTATTAGGGTCCCCCCATGTCCAAAGAGCAAGAGGGAGGAGAATAATGTATGGAAAGAGATAAAGAGTAAGACAGAGAGACTGGGGGCTGTAAGCACCAAAGGCAGTGGGAGAGCTTTTCTAACAAAGCCTCAGATGTATCTCAAAACATCATGTTGAGCTATTGGGCTGATTTGCAAGGCCTCTTAGTCAACATGATCAGCGACATCTTGGTAATCCAACAGCAATAACAGTCACACAAAACACCAAATAACGTGATCTTAGAGATGGAAACACTTTTCATTTTATTGTGCCATACTGTGGATCACCCTACAAATCTGTGCTGCACACCTGTTCTCACTCTCCTGGTGTCTAAATATTTATTTTTGTACACTTATGTTCATATGCATACTACATATATTTGTGTTGAAAATAATATCAATTTTAAAGGAGCCAGTTCATAACTTTTTTCTAATTTTTTAGTCACTTTGACTAAAAAGAAAGTATTTTTTACTTTAAAATAGCCTCAATAAAATCTGTTTGCCTTCAGAATGCCTATTCTATTTACAAGGATGGACATAACTGGTACACAAATACATACGTATTTTATGTGCATTTGCGCCGATATTACAAGAAATTATTATTGTCATATTGGCGCACATGCAGATAAAATACGTACATATCCGCGCTGTTGCAACAATCGATTTCCGCACGTATCGCTTTTAAAGGTGAATGCGTACTTCCGTACCAGTTATGTCAATTCTTGTATATAGAACAGGCATTCTGAAGGCAAATTTTATTGAGGCTTGCATACCAATTATGTCAATCTCTGTCTATATATGAACTTGCACCATCTCCTTTTTGGTTGGATATGATGAACTTACCTGAACACAGTCTGATGATACTTGGCCACTCTCTTATTTGACCTCTTCATGAATTTCAAGTTCCCATAATTTCTTCCTTCATACCAAATCATTTCACAAGCATATAAACTGATATTCGTACAAAACATTAGCATCAGTAATTTTGTATACTGTGTTCAATATAAATTTGAAGAAAACACATAACCCAAAGTGAAAATGTATATATTTTTGTTGAGATCCAGATATTTCAGCCCTAGTTCACCTTACCCAGGCAGTTAATTCTGTGATTACATTCAAAACACATTTTATGTTGGAGTGCTTCTTTTCCTTCCATAGATTACATTATTGAAGCAGTTATTTAGGTGAAAAGTCATCTCTCATGGTTTTTGCATGGTGATGCTGTTTCACATTAATATTAGTAACACATACGTGATGATAGGAGACTGACCAATGCTTAAGTGAAATCCTTCTAATTGAAATGGTTGAAATGGTAGTTTACAAACCCATTTCCACTAAATAAACAAACATCATTACTGAACCCTATCCCAGATAATTATGCACCTACAGAAACAATGATACACAAAGATCTTCCCCACAAAATACTTGTGACAGTGAATTACTGACTGCAAGCTCTAACGGCAGCTCAAATTAATATAAAACTATGAGAATGTATTTGCATTATGGGATCAGTTAAGTTTGGTATGTTATAATTAAAGGAAGTCAGAATGGGGGATTGAATTGATTTATGCTGAAGTCTCAGTATTCAGTGGCTCTGTTAGCACTATAGTATACAAGACATAATGACACCAGATGCCAAAACATCTTGCTACCTCCTGGCACCCAGACTCAGTTTGCCCACTGGATGTGAAACTGAAACCTAGTACATCAGTACCAACAGGTTTAATAGAGATTCCAGAACCAAAAGCAGGCCTTGGATTGCTAGATAATAGATAGTATTTTAATCTGAAAACAATGCAATGCATTTGTATGTCAGGGTGTGGTCGCATTTGATCTTGAAACAGATTGACTATTTCAAGTAACAAAAGAAAAGACAATCTGCCATCATTCATGCGTCAAGAAGAGTCTGCATTTGAAATGAGACACTAAGATGTTTTGCATTTGAACTTTCAATAAATGACAGTCTTAAGGCCCTCTTGAATTCCTGCACCTTCTAGTGATACCCTCTTGCCTTGGTGATACCTAACATATATGGCTCTTTCAGCTGGTGCCATTGCATCCATTTTGTTGGACCTCTGCATATTGAGCACACACAGTATGAGTAAGTGCTTTTCCATCTATGCATGGGGATCCACTTGTGTGTATTTTCTGTATTAGCGACAGCATGCTCTTTTCTTTCTCCCTCAGTGTAATGTCTTGATTTGTTGGATTGACCCCACTTAATTCAATGAAACAGAAATGCTGAGGCAGCAACACTGAATGGATTTTCAATGTGTTACACCTGCTTTAATAAGGTTACGGAAATAACCTCCTTCCAACCAAAGATCTAGGATGAAGCGGCATAGCTGGGTGACAACAGTGGGGTGGAGGGTTAAACCAAACCCACCGCTGATTAAGTTGGTAACCCCCACCTCTGAGACAGCAGAGGCCACAGGTCCTCATACAAAAATTACCCACATGGCACAAGCAGGTAGGACAGTGATTAGACACACACACCGAAGAAAAACCACAAAAATAAAGGACACATGCTTGTATTAACACTAACACGAACAGACACAAAGACAGCGCTGCCTGTGGAGAAAAAAGTATGGCTTAGTTGTACAAATGTAAACTCAGGTTAAGCTCTGCATTACATCCAGTCCAGCATCCAGTTCACCAATCATCTGTCGGAGGTGTGACCATTTTTCAAAGCCACGCCCACCTCTAGGTGATTTAAATGCATAATGACTCACACCTGCACCCTTGAGGGATGATTCTGCCTGCTCTATCTTGCTGTTCTTTTTCTCGGTTTATATTTCTGGCTTTCTGAATCCGTGTCGGTTCTCTGGTTTTGCACTGTGATTTGAATTTGCTTGGTAGTCCCTGGTGTGTCCACTGGTCAGCCAACCTTGTTTAATGCCTCAGTTTTGTCATTAGTAATATCCACTGTAGATTTGAGATTGAGTCCTGTCTTTACTGAATACTGATTCTTACCAGCTGAAGAGTATGTGCACAATGTGGGGTGTCCCGTTTTATCTAGGGCGGTGTACTATGTTCAAGAGGTGGGTAATAAAATTTGATTGTGTGTAACTGTCCTAATGTCTTGACTCTACATCATTGTGGGAGAGGTTGAGGGAGCTATTCAAAATCTTTGCACACTGAGGAGATAAACCGTAAGCACTTTTTCCCATATAGGCATTTCTGGGCATGTTATCAATGGGCATCTCAGCAGACTTGTATCAGCCTGCACCAGTAAATATGCCAGGAATGCTACTGATGTGGGAAATCTGCTATTTCTAACCCAAGTCAGTCAGCCAGTACAGCTGTCCTAATACACTTGAAAACTCTACAGTTTACCTTAAAAGTCCCCCTGGATGTGCTTTAAATGACATGTATAATCAATGTCAGCTGGCAGATGTGACTTTTCTTCAAGTACTTCATAAGAGCAAACATCACACTGTTATTATCCCAAGAGACATTAAAAAAGACTATATCCTTTTAAACACAACTTGCAACCATATTGCAGCAATTCCTTTTACCTGGAGGAACCAAAGGATGGGGAATAATAGTTGCTCACTGGATCGCACTATTGTCTCACACGTCAAGGGTAAGGGGTTTGAATCCTGTCCCAATGAGAACAATATTTCAGCTCAGTGTACATCATACATCTAAAGCTGACAATAAAATATATTAAAATAAAATAACCCTTTATTGTATAAGAGGTTAGAAGATAGACGGCACTGGAATACATCTCTGTGTTAAAGTATCCAATATTTTTACTTACATAGACTATTCAGAGTCTCCCTGACAAAATGAGTCATTTTACATTTAAACTTAAATTACTTTAAAGTAAATTTAAAAGTACTTAGTACTTTCACTTAAGTAAGATTGTTGATGTAGCACTTCTCCATTTACATGAGTATATATTTTGCATGATATTTGTACTTTTATTTACAGTAAGTACTAAGCTTCAGTACTTCCTCCACCACTGCTAGGGACCCTAAAATTCCTCTCAAGTCAAAATGTGACAATAAGATGATGAAGTAAACAAATATAAGAGGACAAAAATAAATCTAAGACAACAATTCAATTTTTTAAGGTAAATACTCCATAGTGTTACAAATATGCACCAAACGTCCCAAGTTCAGAAAACACCATGGTTAAAACAAAGGGGCCATGTTCTTCATGTATAAGGTACATGCTATTCTTTTTGCTTCTACTCATACAGAGTAAGCAGCTATATATCAGGTTAATACGAGATGTCTCACATCAGTAAAATGCATATGAAAGCCTGGACCTTGTAAAGACTGACTTGTAATACCTCCTTGTTTTCCCTATTTCATTTTTACATCCTTGTAATGGTGCTCAGAGACAATAGCCAAAGTGGCCATCATCTTCATCAGGCTGAGCTGAACCTTGTGAAGTTTACCATCCACGCTATTATGGCCAGTGCCCCTAATGGGCATGTGTAGTGTGTCTGTGTGTGTGTATTCCGTCACTGTCTATCATGATCCCACATTAATCCAGCACATGCTAACTTTCTCTTTAAGTAGAAGAGCAGTTACCATCCAGCCAGCCAATGGTGACTGCCAGGACCTTGTCATAAACGCATAAGGTCATACAATTAGACAGGTATGGTTACCTACTGGTTAGTATACAAACAAGAAACATTCAGCTTACTTTTTTTACCCAGTCTTGTTTTGTTTCCTGCAGTAAAGTCATCTCTCTGTCCCAGTTTCTTATGGTGGAATTCCATAATCCTGCTGCAGAGAGTGGTAGGATCCAGCCCTTCTTAACGATGCTATTACAGTTCTAGTTGTGTGTCGTGATGAAGCAGGCACTCTGGTTAGTTTGTTAAATCTCTCTATTAGGCTGGATGAGCTCATGAGAGAGAAAACTGGAGAGTATTAGATCCCGTGCTAATAAGAAGAGTTCATCATTCTCATCAGCCCCAATATCTAACATTTCTGTAGCAGAACCTATGCAATTAGGTTGGGGATGACTGTTACTAAGAGAATCAACCAGTAGAAAAGCACCCCTGTCTATATTGTGAGACTAAGGCCATTTATGTCAGCCATGCTCTGTAATGCTGGGAAACACCCCAGTTAGGGAGGGTGGAACATCTCAGTGAACTCTTCCTGTGATCACATCCTCACCAGTTCTTCTTCTCACAAGTGCTTCCCATTTACTGTCGGTATCATTTCTGGTTCATCTGGATGTTTCATTGATTGTCAGCCTCTGCAATGCACAAGGATTCCTGCAGAACACTGTCACACTCCTTTGCAGATGAGGGCCTTAGAAGGCCCAGGAGACCTCGGTGACTCATATCAGTTATCTGTCTCCTGGTGCTACAATTCAGTGTCCACTGGGAGCAGATCTGGCTCTCAATTATATACACACCATCCAATCAGTTTTAGGTTTGTCCTGACTGAAAGCCTACTATACCCACATATCACAGAATTCAGGTGATTTATTTGCTTGGAGTGATGAGGAAGGTGCTCAGCAAAGAAAAAGTTGCTGAGCTGCCTTCTAGACTTATACTCGATTGGGCTATTGGCCTATCGCCAGGCACTGCTCCCCCTAGAGTCCATTTGTATCCATTATTTGTGAGCTCAGTTTGTTGTTGGCCAACCATAGTTGACTTTCTGCCTGGCTGTTGCTACCTACTCTTGGTGGATGCCGAAGATTCTGCATTTTGGTCTGGTCACAGTTAATTTGCCAGTACACTGACAATGTCTGCAGCTAAGTCCTGTCAGCTGTCATTCACCCAAGGCTCAACCATCAGACACAAATAGAGTCACTGCAAGCAGAAAACCAGGCACCTAGAATTCTGGAGGATGTGAACCAATCCAAAATCTTACTGTTCTCATAAGTTATGTTTTCATAATGGACTGTCCATCTGCAGACTAATACTTTACAGTCCGTCTCACCAATAGGCTGAACACTTGTGCTTACTGTCAATCAATTTATGTATTTATTAGTGACACACAGAATAATATTGCTGAAGTAATGTAGAAGTCATGTCCACTTGTGTGCACCATGAGAGTGAGGAACAACAAATAAAAATAAAACGCATTTTCACAGTCTGTCAGTGATTTAAAAACGGTTGTAAAAAGTCACATTTTCAAAAGCTTAGATAAGCCCAGGAAATCTTTGGTACCATTCTAGTTCATAACAATGTCTACTGTCGATCCTCAAGACATGCACCTCAACTGACTGCTATGATTCAACCACTAGCCACAGATCATACAATTGCCTTGTCTACTGCCTGCATTGATATTCAATAAAAACTGCAGTTCTGAATCAGCAGTTCCTTTGTTTGGTTGTCAGTTGAGCCTAGTAACACACCAGCAGTGGAATCCTTCTAGCTTTGAAATGACAGGTTTTAAACTCCCAAGCCCCCCAAAAAGAGGTATGAGCAGCAAGAAAGCCAAGTCACCTGCAACACGGATTTCAGAGTCTGCGGTTGTCTGATTTGCCGCACTGATTCAGTCCCCTGGGTGGGGAGACGTTCAAGTAGACGTTAGTGGTGGGGAGGGGCGTCCACTGAACCTTTGCGATCATATATTGTGTAGAACAGTGCCATTGTCCCTCCCTACCTCTCAACTAGCTCTTTGACTTTTATAAGGTGAATGGAGGCCCTGAAGCCTAACATTAAAAAAGCCAGCTCATTAATTCCACTGCCACCCCTTTCCACAGAAAGACTCTACAACCCAGCAGGGCCAGCCTAACTGCTGAGAACAGTCTTCCCTGCGTACATTGATTTCTCTTCTTTCCTCTCTCTCCTCCTCTGAGTGTGGAATTCACCCGGTATTGAATCATCTAAATATCATAAGGCAACACTGATGAATACTAACTCGACAGCCCCCCCCCCCCCCACCCATTTGATTAATGGAGATGCAATTGCAGTTCGCAACAATAAACTAGAAGCTACTCTGCTAGGGCCTTTGGTAACTAGTGATGGGGTATTAATCAAAGCTAAATGGGATTGAGAACGTGTACTACATACGAGTAAAATGCATAAAGTAAATCAATTACACCTGGACAAAAATCTTCTCATACATTGCTTAATTTTTACAATTGAATAAATTTTCAAAATTAATATTTCATATACCCTTGAGGATTTAGATATAATTGTTTTTATACTTAATTGATTTTTCAAACTTTCCCATTAAAATTGCCATTTTTCTATGTAAAGCTTACTGTGAACAATTTTAAGATTATTTAAACTGGGATGTAGAATATTACAAAATATAGAAAATGTTAACTAGATTGCATAATTGTATATATAAAATGAGAAATTATAATTGATATGGTTTGTATGGATGTGAGTTCCCTCTAGTGGATTAATGAACAGTTCAGCACAAGGATTTATTGGCTAACAGCCCTCTGCTGCATTAACGTTTGGCAGGAAATTTTCTGAAATATAAATATAAAATAAAATAAAATTCCAAATTCCAAAAATCAATTCACTGAAATATCTCAAGCTGCTTGCACTTAAAAAATACCCTTGGACCAAATAAATATTTTTGTATGTAGTTGATGGGTTCAAATATTGTTCCACAATATGGAGTATGGACAATTTGATGTAAGAATATAATGCAGCACATTCTATTACATGGGAACTGGGAATGGTAATGCATCATTTTCAGAAACATCTCAAGACACTTATAGAGAAACAACCTAAATGCCAATCTGAGAGGCCTAAAGAGACCAAAGTACCTGGATAACAAAGTCATTCAGTCATTCTCCAGATTCCCTTTGCATACAGAAGCATTTCCATTGTACCTGTGTGTAGACTTTCTCGTAAATTAATTTTTATATAAAGTGGTCATTGGACGGATATATATACAGGAAATATGCAATTATGTAATTCATTTGTTAATTACACCATATTGTGTGTATGCTGTTTTTTTTTAATTTTACAACTTTTGAATATTTCATGCAGTTCGTGATCAAATTCATTTATTATTGCAGTGCTACCACAGTTACTTTGACTTTATTGCACCTAATTGTGTTATTAAACATAATTTTAAATCTCACCATATCAGAGTCTGGCAATGTTTGGTACCAATAGCAAACATGCTGAAAATGAATAATCAACTGTTTTGCAATTGTTTTAAAATATGGTAGTGCAGTCAGGAGGTCAAACACTTACTGCTAGCTGATTAAATAGAATGTGTGACATACCTTGTATAAATCTCTTAAGTCTCTCATGCAATAACTTATGCTTTCCCCTGCCAAAAGGCAGCTGGTATTTGAATTGACCCGGAAGATGTTTTTTAAGTATAATGTCGCCCTCTGCTGGTTCCTTTCATAGCTAAATGTTGAGCTGTCTCATTTATTGCTGTTACCATGCAAATACTTTTCACTTGTTAACTTTGATTCAAACGGCAAACTCAACTGGATCTAGATGATCGCGAAAAATTTCCTACTGATTTAAGTTTTTCAAACAGAAATTTGTTGCCCAGTATCAATGGGAAAATGCTCGAGCATCAATGGTCAGTAACTTTGACTGACAACATTGCTTGGAAACGTTGCCCTGTGTATTATCACCATAAATGTACTATAATAGAAATATATGACTCCATTGGTTATGGCGGTATTGATTAAAAAACTAATTCATCGAATGCACAGCACACAAAATACAGGGAAACCCTTTGTTTTATACTCTCAACACTACCCACTCTCATGCTACCCTGAATTTACTTCAGAAAACTATAATTTTGCCATAACGCTGCATATGGATGGATGTAAGACTACAATGAATTCACATGGTCATGTAATGAATAAGAAATATAAAGCAACAATTGTACAGTTATCCACCATAATTCATATTTAAGTGATTAAAAACTACAGACAGCATTTGACAGTTTATTATGATCCATTCATCTTCTAAATGCTCATCCGAGTCAAGGGTGCTACAGTTTATTAACTGAAAAGGTAAATGTGTAAAAAAAAAAAAGAATAAAACTTAAGGTACAGCAAGTCAGAGTTCCACATGTTACTTCCAAGCAGGCCATGTTCTGTCTTCCTTCAGTAACAATCAAATATAACCCTTCTTATATCCTCCTGAGACCCAATGAAAAAAGTCCCTTCAACTTTGGGTTATTTGTATTTGGAGGGAAAAAGACATGTTACAGTTTACAAATGTATTTTTATTTTTATTTCACAGCATGTCCTCTTTAGTCTACAACAGGAATAAATATGTTTCCTTACATCCTTACATCAGTGAAAAGATAAAAACAAAATGCCCACTACAATGGACATAAATGAATGGATGGGGTCTCAGGAGGATATTAATTAGGAAGAATATAAAAGGATGTCAGTCCTCTCAGTCCTTTTTGAATTTTGTGCTTGCTCTGCTGAACCACAGTTATACCTTATTGTATTTCGTTCTGAATTTCTCCTGGCTTATTGGCCCGGTGTTTGGATTACAGTTTTTAATTCAGAATCGTTCGTACTCGACCTGTTTACTGACCCTAGCCTTTCCTTTGGAATAGCGATAGAAGATTTTGTTCTTGTATTGATGAACGTTACTTTCCTTGCTCCACACTTGGATCGTTGGATTGATTCATTACAGAATGTTTTGCCATGCTAGATTTTCTTGCGGAGTTGTCACACTGAGATGTATGATGGCAATCCTGATGGATGTAAGGGCTTCTTGATATCAAGTTCCCTATATATATATCCTCCGTGTTTATCCCCCCATAAACAGCTTGTAGTACATTTTTGGTTGTCTCACGTTTCTGGATCAATGCACCTCACAGCACTAGTGGATTCATGGGTTGCAAGAAGTTGAATAGACGTAAAACTGGATGACAGTCTTAGGGTCCATCATCAGTCCAACTGTCCACTTCATGTACAAACTTTGGATGGCCAACCTTTAGTAAGCAGTCACGTCATTCACCAAACAGATTATGCATAACTACAAGTTGGTGTCCTAAATCATGAGATTCGGAATCGGATATGTAAAGTGTAAAGTGGCTGTCAGCCTTCGATTCATAAGAAACTGCCGGATAAGTTAACGTTCATCCTGGCATTAGAAAGTTGCTTCTACCCTCTACCTGGCTGGTTTTTGGTCATTTCCAGTATCTCCTGCCTCACTTTGTTCATCTGTACTGCTGTCTTAGAAATGTTGAACCTGGAAGTATCCTGCTGCTCAGCGTAGCCTCTGCCAGCAGAACCAGGATTAAATCAAGATTTAAAAATGCATTTTTTTTAAATAGAGTGGTCTCTTAGATTTTTTCCAAAGCTGTAGATGGGAAAAATTAAGTGCCAATATAGAAAACTGGGCCTGTATTCACAGAGCATTTTATCTTACCTCTAAGAGTATTCCCAAATCAGACTAAAAGTTAACAGAGTTTTTTTCCTAAAACCGATTCACAAAGTGGCTAAGAGCAACTTTTAGGTAGGAAAAGAGCCAACTCATAAGCTAAGAGTAAGACTCCGTCGCTATGGCTGAAGTCAGTTTTCATGCATGAGCTTCCCTGCAATAACCACGGGGATTGGTTGTAGTGATCATGGTTATAGTGATCTACCACTTACATATATATAATTTGCACAGAATCATTCCTGTGCAAATTTTATTTAAATAATTTACTTATTTTAATCATGTGTTCATTCCAGTGTTCATTTTTTTGATGAACACGTGATAATATATGGATAAAATTAAAACTACGGTTTTTTTTTTTTTTTACTTTACTTTACTTTGATCACCCTACTTTGCCTTGTAGTAACCCCCTCTGCTTCTGGCTAGCTACCTGAGGCTAATGCGGCGTGCATAGAAGACATGATGGGGAAAAGAAAGTCATTTTCTCTAAGTGACAAATATAGACTCATCAAAGCTTATGAGAAACTGCCAAAATGGAGCCATTGAGATGCAGCAGCAAAACTACAACAAGCTATATTTTATGTACAGTACTGTACTATATTATAGCATATTTGAATTATACACAGTTACGTAATTTTAAAACCAGTTTAATATCCAGTTACAGGTGGGTGTTGGTACTCCCAGGTCTCCCAGCTTAGCAATCAGCTTCATTGGCCTGATTGTATTAAAGGCGGAACTGTAATCTAAGAAGAGCATGAGCACATATGTTCCGTTTGTGTCTAAGTGTTGCAGTGTGTGACGAAGTGCCAGAGCGACCACATCATCCACTGATCTGCTTGGGCGGTAGGCAAACTGCAGAGGGTCAAAGTTGTTTCATTAGTTGACTAATACGAATGATAATATATTCATGAGATGGAATCATGTAACTTATTCACAAGCAGAGTGTGGTAAGCTAAGTAGTGCAAGAGGGTAGCAGGAAGGCACAAGACAACAGGAATTAAGTAATGGAAAGTATTTTCATACTTTCATATTTCATATTTCCAAAAAATATATAAAAAAGGATGCAGTCCCTTTAACAAAAGTAAATGGAGGGAGAACCCTTTAAAAATAATATATGTCCGCCCCACCCATAAATAGGAAGAAACATAGCCAATATAAACCCATGCGATCTCAAGGCATTGCAGATTCCTCCAACCACCTGACCTTGTAAATAGTCCTTCTACATAAAAGCGATGAGAGTCAACTGGGTTTCCATGGCTGGGTTGCCTCTAATCCCAAAGTCGACGATCACTCACCATGGCAAAATGAATGCTCAGCCATTCCCTTCCCTGTTTCTTCCCTGTCCCTTCCTCCTCCCATTGGCTCTTAACAGTTTTGCAGGCTACTGTATGATATCCATAATTTTATTAGTGCATTAAGATAAGGCATAAATCTAATCCGTACCCATATAAGGTGTTGCAGGGTCTGTAGTGAACAGGCCACTGGCCAGAGTGGTCTATGTCTGAGGTCCCTCTGCACTGGAATGGGCCTGACCCAGTCAATGCTGCACCTGGAAGGAAAGGGAGCACTGGGACACTCATGCCTCAATGTCTTAGAATAATTGGAACCGTTCAGTTGCATGGTTCCAGTTATGTAAGTTGCAGCTATGCTTTTGGGAGATATACCCCTGATCAGTGATCAGAACAAAGCATCTACATTTGATGGATGTTCTCTGAGGGTGTGTGATAGTTATATTTTTTAAGGTCTAAGGAGTTGCTATCTGTAAAAAAGATATCCATAGAACTCCAAGTACGAGTTACGGAATTCACACTTATCCTTATTGACTGTTAGCTTATGGTTATTACACCTGTAGAAGGCTTAGCTAACCATGTAGCTGTCATACTAAGAAATTTAGAGCTCATAAGCAGCTTTCAATTGCCAGTGAATTTTTGGTACCTGCAGTATAGGAAAGGCACTATATCTCAAAGGGATTTTATATATAAACAAAAAAGAATTTCTGAGCTCTGTAATGTATGTGTAATTCACACTGCAAATTTCATCAAAATCAAAATCGGTGATGCAAAAATATTTTTGGATATTTGTTGAATTTAAATGGGCAAACCCAGAGGCTGGCAACTTTTCTAAAGCAAAGAGCCATTCTATCCTAAATGGCTGACTCAAGATTTACAAAGAGCCGCGGAGAGGGTTTGAGATATGTTTTTCATGCGATATCAGCATGTATGCATTTGACACGAAAACAAAACTTGAAGTAAAATAAAGAAAAAATAAAGAAAACAATTATTTTTTTTTGGGGGGGGGGTTCGCAGTTTTAAATCACTCGGATGCGTAACAGCGCCAATGTGACTAATATCACAATATTGTTCAGTTCTGTATCAAAAGTCTTCTCCCTCACTCCTTCTCTCTTAGTAAAGTCCGTTTGGCTCTGCAGTTGTCTGCCCTTAACTCTCCACTTCACTACATGTAACTGTGCTGACCGAGCTGTGCGAAATATACTCACTACTCCGAACTCAACTGGCTATAATATGTAAATCAGAGAAAATATAATAATTTAATGAAGATCCGGAAAGGCATAGTAATGATTTACTACGAAAAGCATATTAAAGAATTAGGAATCCCAATAAACCACATCTACGAAAACCATACCATTTGACCAGAAACGTACACTTGTCATAAAGAATGACTTTGAAAAAGATGTAAATGATGCAGTTAATACATCACAGAAGCACGCGGCGGACTGCCTCATTCACATATATAGAAATATCTAAATGAAAACTAACATTATCATAGTATGTGATATGAAAATGTGAATGCGTATATCATTCTGAGAAGATCCACAGCCTTGTGCTCAAAGAGCCACGCATAAGCTAACCCATTCATAAGACACTGCCCGAACGCTGGCATTTGTGGTTAAGAGACAGTACATGGCTGCAAGACTATACTGATTCAGAAGAGGTGCAATGACGCCTGTTATTGACAGGGGTGATAATAAAGGCTTGAGTTACAGACTGAGTGATCATTTGAGGTTGGGCAGGCTTAAGCCAACTGGGAACGCTGTGATTAAAACCCAGATAACCCTCATTACTTTAAATGTTCGTTATGGTTGTTTAAAGAGCCAGTTGGGGGAAGTTATGAGTAGGGTTTCCAGAGACTGTTAGTGGGTTTAGGGCAAGTGTAGTGGAGTGGAGCATTTGGCTGGTTTAATTGCATCAAATGTTTTATCAGAGACAATCACAAGCAGAAGTAATTTTCATAGTTTTGGAGTCAAAGGTTTATTGTCATTTCTACACATGAACACTCAGTGAAACAGAACAAAATGTGTTTCCTTGGATCATAGTGCACAGTAGAAAAATAGAATATATGCCAAAAAAGGGAAAAGAATGGAATAAATAATAAAGATATAAATATGTTCAATAAATATAGAGTGCTGATAGAATGTGGGCTATAAGGTGAAAAAGCAGTCTGAGTGCAATGTTCATGCTGGGGCAGGGGGGAGCTGTTGTGTCATCAGTGGGAGGCAAAGTCCGTCAAGCTGTTCCTGACTCACAAGCAGACTTTCCCAACCCGGTCCTTGGGGACGGCCAAACAGTCCATGTTTAGGTCACTCCCAGCTCCCCGTCCCGTCAGATAGTCAAAATGAACGGCAAGTCTAAAATGTTAGTTGTTAATGAAACATTTGGTTTTACTGGTCTCTTCCAACACATCAATGGGTGAGTCATAGACAAAACAGAATACCTGTATTTAAATTATGTATTTTTATTGTATTGCATTCAAGGTGTTTATCACGAGGAGGGTGTGGCAACACACTGCACTAGTGTGTGCTCCCCAACCTGACCTGACCTGATATTGTATGACACTACCAGTGTTTGGTTTATTGAAATATTTAAATTGTTAGAGGAATTAAGCTGCATATAGTTTTTGCTTAGAAGTCTAACCTCTTATTTAAGGAGAATGGATTCAGTTATGTGGGGGCTGGCCATGAGCATAAATTTCATTTAAAAGTAGGGGGGGGGGGACAATAAATATAAAATATCTCATGAGCTATTTTTGAAGGGGACACAAATAATACAGTCAAATTGTACTTATAAAGATATGTCCTTTGCCCAATAAACACCTCGTGTGGCATAAGGCCATGGTCCACATAGCGCAGACAGAGAGTAGGTTCCTCTACTCTCACTATCTCAGAACAGTCTGACACCTGAAGCAGAAAAAATGCAGGAAAAGATGTTTTCCATACTAATAATAACTAACTTGTTTAAATTACACTTGTTAAATTGACAGATCATACTGTAAATTGGTGAGCCTGTGATGTTCAT
>JAODUD010000082.1:20758997-20770967 GCA_026784285.1 Stomatorhinus walkeri | reverse complement strand
TAACTGAGCAGTGCGAAATGTCCTCAGCACTATATACTCAGCTGGTTATAATATGTAAATTGGAGATAATATAATAATTTTACAAAGACCTGGGAAGGCATGGAGATGATTTACTACAAAAAGTATATGGAAGAATTATGAATCCCAATAAACTTTGAAGCCTACATCCAATCTCGGACACTGAAGAAAATTCCGGAAAGCATATCATTTTACCAGAGATGTACTCTTGCCATAGAGAATGACTTTGAGGAAGATATAAATTATGCAGTTAAGACATCACAGAGGTGTGCTATGGACCGCCTCATTCACATATAGCTAAACGAACATCTAAATGGAAAATAATATTAACCCATAAAAAAAATTATTTACATTTACGAAAGTATTATCATAATATGTTAAGACATGAGAATGTGAATGCATCTATGGTTCTGAGAAGAGCCGCAGCCTCATGCTCAAAGAGCCGCAGGTTGCCGACCCCGGAACTAGGAGGAGGCCCCAGACCAGATTTTCTCTCGCATGGTTTGGGGACGCTTTGGGGGGGGGGGGGGCATCCTTGCTTAGACTGCTGGCCATGTGACCTGACCCTGTAAACGTGGCAGATAATGCATGGATGGACTAAAAAATCTATTGATAGTCATACTCACATCATGTCATCAACATTATATAACTGACACCTTTCAATACAGCTTCAATGTCTAGGCTATGCTAGGATATATCGTCTTTCATCACACATACATTAATGAGTTGTGTGTTTTTAAATATAGACCTATATATTTTTTCACTGTCAAATTAAAACATTTAAGTTATAATCAACTGAAACCAAACAATCTATTATCGATTGCCATTATCGAAGGTAATAAATCTAATGCAGCGAGTTAGGGCTTGCAATAGCAGTGATGCAGCGGCAAAGTGGGCAGTGCGTTCTGGGCCTTAAACATCAACATGTCACATGTAAACTAATATAATGCTGAGTTCTGAGCCCTGCCCCCTTCTCTGAACCCAGAACTGATCCGTGCCCACCATCATGGAAATGCGGTTAGCAACAGGAAGTATCTACCATTCCAGAAAAATCCACACTTCTTCAGGGGTTCTGCCTAACTGTAAGTGGTTTGAACCACCCCCGCAGGAAATTAGTCATGGCTGACATAGCGAACTGCAAGCCCCCATTAAATGGATTCAGTGAATTCAGGTGAGAACCACATTCATTTTCATTCCAGGGGTGGGGGGCATCGTAGCAGGGATGCTGACCCAAAGCCCCTATCATTCTTCAGATGTGCTGGCCCCTCATTGTGTCTCTTGACACCCCAGCACTGATTCCACTACCCACTATGTCCCTAAGAGAACTTTCCAACCTCTTTCATGTTTACTTTGTGACGGGTGCTGCCCTTCAGACTTCGCATCAACTGTCACTCCTGTCACGTTGACGCCCGAGGTGTCCAGTCCTCCTAGGTAGGAAGACTCCTGTGTTTCTGAACAGCTACAGTCTGTCTTCAAAAAGAAGAACCCCCCCCCCCCCCCTTTCCTCATAGCCCCTGCCTTTCAAGTTTCTGAGAAATGGAGCATTAATTCAGAAGCAGTGAGCTGGAAAGGCTCGCAGCTCTGAACCGTGTCGCCATCCAGCTGTTTGTTCATCCATTATCAGAATGAACAAATAGCTGGTCCAGCTATGTACTGTGGTGACCAGGAGCCAGGCACCACGGCAACCAGGTTGTCCCTGCAGCTGTGGAACAGATGGGAGACGGGGCCATGACAGAGCTGTAACACCAGCTCATCCACGTGTTAAAGCAGCCTCAGGAATCAAACTTTCTCCAGGTGTATCTGCACTCTGTGAGTCACAGGGAGTGTGCAAAGAAGATCCACAGAATCGAGAGCGGCATACACAGCTGCAATGCAGGAAGAGAAGATAAGAACATAAGTAATTTCCAAATGAGAGGAGGCCATTCGGTGTATCAAGCTTGTTTGGGGAGAACTTAACTAATACCTCAGAGTTGTAAAAATCTTATCTAGCTCTGATTTAAAGGAACCCAGAGTTTTTTGCTTCCGCTACACTAGCAGGAAGACTATTCCATACTCTCACTACACTCCGTGTAAAGAAGTGCTTCCTCAAATTTGTTTTAAAATGTTCTCCCGCTAATTTTCACTTACGGCCACGAGTTCTAGTATTTAAACTAATATTGAAATAGCCATTTGGCAGAACAGCATCCAGATCCAGAATCTTATAGACCTGGATCATGTCCCCCCTTAGTCTCCTTTGCTCAAGGCTAAAAAAATTCAGCTCAGCTAATCTCTCCTCATAAGATATTCCACTAAGACCAGAAATCATTCTTGTAGCCCCCCGTTGCACCTTTCATGTCCTTCAGCCAACAATTTCCTTCTAAATCTATGGTGACCAAACCTGCACACAATATTCTAGGTGAGGTCTTACCAAGGAATTGTATAATCATAGCATCACCCCCCTTGACTTAAACTCCACATACCTAGAGATACAACCCAACATTCTATTGGCCTTTTTATTGTTTCCCCACGCTGGCGGGAGTGGGACATGGAAGCATTAACATACACACCAAGGTCTTTCTCATAATCAGGTACCTTTATTTCAGTGGAACCTATAAAATATCTGTACTTTATATTTCTGCTCCCTGCATGGATTACCTTACATTTATCTGTGTTTAATTTCATCTGCCAAGTATCAGCCCAGTCGCTAATTAAATCTGCAGTAGATCCCATTGTAGCCTCTCTGCTGCTAGATCAGTATCTGCTACACAATCCACCTTGGTGTCATCTGCAAAATGTAACCAGTTTACTGTATGTATTGGTGTCAATATCATTAATGTAAATTAGGAACATTAGTGGTCCTAAAATTGAACCCTGTGGTACCCCACTATGAATGCAGGCCCACTGTTCATTCGACACAAAGTCAAATCAGTGCTACTTAAGGATTCTCCAGAGAGGCAAAGTCAAAAAAAGGGAAACACCTAGACCCATAAATGCTTAAGTCCTCTGGCCGACTTAAGCTTAATTCAGAGATTAGTGCTACGTTTGAGCTACTCAAGTTAAATTTCTCTCCAGGGATTATAGCTGAAAAAAGCACTCCGAGAATCTGAGGCAGAAGACTTCAGCTTGGATATTTGTCATCTGCCTGGTGGAGTAGCTTGTTAGGAAACCAACAAAGCCTTGCTAAGGTTAGCAATCCCTAAACTGCATGGTTACTATGGTACTCTGGCTATGGGGCTGAGTTCATTCCCATCTTTCCCATTTAGTGAATCAGACAACTGAGCTGGGAACAGGACAACCAACAAGGGATGCTGGAGTGCTGGAGAGCATCAGCACCACCCAAGACTCTTACGAGATCGGAGGTGATAGAAAATCTATGGATGCCGCCATGGTCGATGCTGATGTCAAAACCTACATCCCTCTGTGTCCATAATGGAGGCTGAATAGAACAAGCGGAAGTCTAGCATATTAATACCCACTAAAGAATTAAACTCAGTAGAAAACCTTCCTGTTTTCTGATTTTCAGCAATTTGTGGTCAGGAAAGAGATGACAATTCTATCATTTGATGGCTCATGTCCTAATTTGAATGTTTTCACGACAGAGAAGCAAGGATTGAGAAGCAAAAAGTTTGGATCAAAAGTCAGCAAGTGCTGTAAGTCAGGAAGGGTGTGGAAGAGCCCTGGGGCTGAAACGTGATCCTGGTGAGCTGCTTCCTGAAGGGATCCCCTCACTACTTCTGTTTTTCCCATCAAATCCAGGGAATTTTGGGCCTCGACCTCACTGTCGTGCACATGTTGTACCTTACATCACTGCTTCCCAAAAGAAAGGCCCAGATCCATCATTGATGTCATGGTGTCCTGTCCAACTTCCAGGCCAAGGACATTTACAAAGAGGCTTATTTCAACTTAAGCAAGTTTAAACAAGGATGTATGCGTGTTTCCATGGAAACTTGGGTCATTTTTTTTGTGTGGTTCAGTGTTTCAGACATTCAGGAAAATAAGCTACAGCATGTTAGTCGCTGGGGGGGAAAAGCAGGACATATGGCAAGAACTCAAGAGTATAGTTTGGTATTTACAAGAAAATAAACCACATTCTATTTGTAACTTGGGTTACACACAAAGGGTTATCAATAGGAGGATTAACTTATATACCTGTCCATATATTTCAGCCCTTTATTAAAACAAAATTAAATCATGTATTAATCTAAAAACATGAACGGGACAATTAATAAATCAAGATTTCCAAGAATGTTTAGAGCAGGCGTCGCCAACTCCGGTCCTGGAGAGCTACTATCCAGTCAGTTTTCAATCCTGCCTGGCTTCTGATGAGTCACACCTGGTCTCAGGTAAATACCAGGGCCAGGTGTGGCTCATCAGAAGCCAAGTAGGATTGAACACCGACAGGATAGTAGCTCTCATGTCATGCTTCTTAGAATTAAGCAAGTCATGTCAGAGACATTATTTAAACAAATCAAGTCAAGTCAGAGGCTTTGACTTATGATACACAGGGCAACTAAATTGGGCAGATTGGGCAAACAATGCAATAACTACTGCTATATGTAAGGTGTCATTCACACCTTGCATGTTAGGGACTGGGAGTGGGGGCAATAAGGATAAAAAATATAGGTCAATATGAACAAACAGAAGTTTCTTTATTTCATTTCAATGATATTCTGAATAATTCAACATGGGGGAGAGGAAATAACGTGAAAAAAAAACACTTTTCGTCGCAGCACTGTTTACAAATGCAGCACCTAGAAAAACACACGTGAAAATACACTTTACTGCAACGTGGTATTTTATTTATTTATTTTGCCAAATAAATTACCACAAAATAGTTTAGGCTATTTTGCCATAAAGTTGGTAGTAATTTCACATTGAACCATGTGATGAGAACAGAGCTGTAAACTGATATTTTAATCAGGTGTATTAACTTTGTAGCAGTGCCAATAAGTGCAATCGTGAAGCCGTTGATAACCAGAGCAGCTTAGTATGTAACGTTATCCTGTGTCTATAGTAATTGACAAAATCATCAGTAAAATGGGAACATTAGCCTTGGTAGCTGCTAAGCTACCTTCGGTCATAACTATTAATTATGTTAAAAATTAACAGCTAATGTTGAGCACTTATAAAAACAAAATAATATTTAATATATTAATTATAGCTAATGAATTAAAAAAATAAATAAAAATCTGATATTTTATCAACATATCACTTAAACTGGTTGGTAAGCAATGGAATGAACGTGATCCAATGCCGTAAATTTCAACGTTTGGAGCTTTTCAGCATCCCATGGCCGGGAAGTTGGCATTGGAAGCTGGAAATTTCCATGGCATTTCTTTTTTTTTACAAAAGGTCCCTTTGGGAATGGCACCACTCTGTTGAATTTGTACTGATGATTTTTTTGTAATCTAGTCATTTGAGTTACTTGATGAATCGTTGCAGCCATATTTGAAAACTTTCGATCGGCAGGGGGCAACATTTTGCAATCATTGAGATCCAGATGATTTGCCCTTTTTCTCACCCGGCGTCTGTTTCCAAAAAGCGTAGTTGCTAATTACACTATGTTGCCAAAAGCATTGGGACACCTGCCTTTACACACACATGAACTTTAATGACAACTCATTCTTGATACATAGGCTTTAAGACAAGATAAGATCTTTATTTTCACTAAAACAGTGAAAAACAGTTTAGCAGCTCTCTGTTTAGCAGCATAATTTAAAGTAATAAGTAAGAACAATACAAAACAGCCATCCTCCATCCATTTTCTATACCCACTTATCCTACTGGGTCAACCAGAGCCTTTCCTGGAAGCAATGGACACAACCCTGGATGGGGAGCCAGCCCATCATAGGGCACACCCATACACCATTTACAACTATGGGCAATTTAGCAACTTCAATTAGCCTCAACATGTCTTTGGACTGTGGGGGGAAACCAGAGTACCTGGAGGAAACCCCACAATGACACAGGAAGAACATGCAAACTCCAAACACATGTGAGCCAGGCAGAGACTTGAACCCAGGTCCCTGAGGTGTGAGGCATCAGTGCTAACCACTGCACCACCATGCCACCCCAACAGCCATCCTTTTACATATAATATGGAGTTTGTCCACCTTTTGCAGCTATAACAGCTTCAACTCTTCTGGGAAGGCTGTGTACAAGGTACAGGAGTGTATTTATGGGAATTTTTGACCATTCTTCCAGAAGAGCATTTGTGAGATCAGGCACTGATGTTGGATGAAAATGCCTGGCTCACAGTCTCCGCTCTAATTCATCCTAAAGGTGTTCTATCGGGTTGAGGTCAGGGATCTGTGCAGGCCAGTCAAGTTCCTCCACAGCAAACTTATTCGTCCATGTTCTTATGGACCTTGCTTTGTGCACTGCTGCACAGTCATGTTGGAACAGGAAGGGGCCGTCCCCAAACTGTTCCCACAAAGCTGGGAGCATGAAAATGTCCAAAATGGCCTTGAATGCTGCAGTATTAAGATTTACTTTCACTGTAAGTAAGGGGCCAAGCCCAACCGCTGAAAAACAAACACCATAGTCTCCCCTCCACCAAACTTTACACTTGGAACAATGCAGTAAAGCAAGTACCATTCTCCTGGCAACTGCCAAACCCAGACCTGTCCATTGGATTGGCAGACAGAGTAGCATGATTCGTCATTCCAGAAACTATGTCTCCACTGCTCTAGAGTCCAGTAGCGACGTGCTTTACACGACTGAATCCGACGCTTTGCATTGAGCTTGATTATCCAGGTTTGGATGCATCTGCTCGGCCATGGAGGTCTGGGGCTATCGAGTCTCAGCATGCATTGTCCCCAAGCTGTGATTTTACGCGGCCTAGCACTTTGTGGCTGAGTTGCCGTTGTTCCCAATTGCTTCCACTTAGTTATAATACCACTAAAAACTGACAGTGGAATATTTATTGCTGAGGCAATTTTACAAATGGATTTATTGCACTGAATGCATCCTATCCTGATACCACACTTGTATTCACTGAGCTCCTGAGAGCGACCCATTCTTTTGCAAATGTGTGTAGAAGCAGTCTGCATGCCTAGGTGCTTGATTTTATACATCTGTGGCTATGGTAGTGTTTGGAACACCTAAATTCAATGATTTGGAGGGTTGTCCCAATAGTTGTCATGATATAGTTTATGTTAACTGTCACGTTGCGGTGGAGCAGCGTGCCTGGATGCAGGCGGCGTCGGGCAAACAAGGCGAAAGGAGGCAGGACTATCCAAAACGGGGTTTATTCAGGGAACACGCAGGGAAGACGCCACGACACATCACAATGACAGATCTCACGGGTAGTGCAAAGACGCGGACTAAATACGAATACTAACAAGAACTAAACCAAAAACAGATGGTCACAATAGACGACAGCTGGAATCCATCAAGGGAGAAACACGAGGTATCAGGGGGCGTGGCACATGAGGCTGTAACGGGCAGGGTGTGACATTAACAACTTGTGTAGTTCATACTATACAGGTGTTTCCCGAAACCATAGGTCGAACTACAGAGGTAACGATGTTGCAAACTTTCATCATATGATCTATCGTTAAAAGACACAGGTGTTTCCAAAAATCGTAGATCGAACAAAGGTTTGCAAACACTGTCGTTAAGTTGTGTAGTTCAAACTCAAGCTCTCTAGCTGAAGTTAGAAGCTTAGTTCCGGGTGACTAGCTCATCAATACTGGAAAATGCAGTGGTAGGAGAATAGGCACCATG
This sequence comes from Stomatorhinus walkeri, assembly GCA_026784285.1. NCBI lineage: Eukaryota > Metazoa > Chordata > Actinopteri > Osteoglossiformes > Mormyridae > Stomatorhinus > Stomatorhinus walkeri. Next base: position 20,763,242 of record JAODUD010000082.1, on the reverse strand, counting down.
CACATCGGGTGAAAATATTAAATATCCTAATGTACAGACATCTATTACGGCAAATGCTTTGAAAATGTAGTTGTAAGAGTAAAGTTTTATTTTTTATGTACTTCTCTGTTCATGAACATCATATGATGTGAGAGGATGCTGTTTACGCATCTTGTTTGTGCTACATGGTAGAATTAATTACATAGATAAATATATAATCATAGTTAGGGCTGCACAAATTTGACATTGCAATATCACATCAAGTAATACTGTGATAGGTATAAAACCAAAAATATGAAATTACCCAAATTAAACGACTCCTCTCTCCAGCTTTTGTTCCTCTACTTACAAACTTTCAACTTACAAACTTTCGGACGCTTGAAGGAAGAGGACTGTAACTCCAAATTGTGTTCATTGGTTTCCTGTCTTCAACATCAAATTTTTTTTTTCTGTGCGCCCATTCTGGGTAGTACGATTTCTGCCCGCTACTCCCGCCACGCAGCAGTGTAGCGTGTGTACTCCCAGCATCCTAGTTCTTTGTACTTGTGTATACCCTTAAAATGATGTTGAATAACGACTTACAAACATTTCAAATTACAAACGGCCATTCGGAAGTTGTAAGTAGAGGAGCGTCTGTATTGCCAAACAAAACTTATCTAACATTAAAGTTTGTCTAATAAGTTGGTGTTGTTGCTGTGAGTGTCGAGTACCAACAAATGTGATATAATTTTTATGCACGCGCACATCGCAATGTCGATGCTGAAACAATTTATCATTCACTGCTTATGATCACATGGTATTAAATAGGAAAAAAAAACATTGGGAAAGGAAATAAAACACAGGAAAATTAATGACTACAAATAGTGAATGACTTCTCAGTCACAGAGAGCTTTCATTGCAGTGTGACAAATATTTAAAAAGCACCACTGTCTGGATTCAAACCCCTGTCCACATAAGCAAGAAAGCTAATGTACACCACTGATGCCCTCTGAGCCATAAGAACATACACGAGGAATTTACAAACGAGCATAAGCGTATTTGGGGAAAACTTAACTAATAGCTCAGAGTTGTTGAAATCTTATCTAGCTCTGATTTAAAGGAACCCAAGGTTTTAGCTTGTGCTACACGAACTGGAAGACTATTCCATACACTTCTCTCTCTCTCTCTCTCTCTCTCTCTCTCTCTCTCTCTCTCTCTCTCTCTCTCTCTCTCTCTCTCTCTCTCTCTCTAGTCTGTGTGCTCAGCAGTGGATCAGGAATTTATAACTGTTAATAGTGTGATTAAATTGTAGCCATAGTAGTTCATTTTTTCCTCTACAAGAAGCATCATACAAGTACGATATTATTATTATAATTATATAGATATTTTTGAGTTTGTGATATTAGCGATTGTGGAAAATGCAGTCTAATAAGGCAATAGTCACCCTGTAAGTAAGAAATGTAATAATCTTTAATACCTAATAAGGAATAATTTAGCTCTACGGTCACATATAATGTGAAGTTGTCTGAAAATGTTGTTTGAAACGTAATTGTTGTGTGGGTCTCTACGGTAACTGTCTGTAGTGAGCAATAGGGACAAATCTCAGACTACAAAGTATTGATTAGCACAGGGGTGGCTAATTTTATCCAGAAAGGGCTGTGCTTAGAGTAGTACGTAGAGGATCGATCGACTGAAGAGTTCGCACACCTGGGTTTGAACAACTGATCGAACAGCAATCCCAACAAAACCAGTAAACACACTGGCCCTTTCTGGACAAGATCGCCCACCACTGTAGTAGCATATGCAGTTAGTGTGTATTGCTTGGTAAAGGATGTTGTGTACCCTGTGGTGCCGTATGGTATACTTTCCCATATATAGGGAAAGAAAGAGTAGTATGACCTCCATATATATATATATATATGTGTGTGTGGTGGGTGTGCGTGTGTGTGTGTGTGATTATTATATGATATTACACAGTTCATGAGTTTTTGTACTTGACCGGCTGTGAAAGTTGTTAGTTGTTGAGCATGATTCGCCGTGAGTCTGACCAATCAGCGCTGGAACCATGGTAGTCCCAACTAACTAACGTGTTTCGAACTACTGTGGTACGACGGTTTTGGGAAACAGTTATACTTTGGATGTTGGTTATTTTGAAGTACCATAGTACAATGCATTGTTAATGCTAACTTCCGTTGTTGTTTGGGAAACACAGCCCTGGTTGGCAGTTGCCTGGCAACACTGCTCACAAAGTGCCCTGTGTATCATCACCTTCAGTCAAGCATGTCATATGATGTAATGGTCAATCCCAATAGTCAATGGTAATTTCACCATGTGCAACTTTAATAAATTATAATAATTTAAGAAATTTAATAATCTTTTAAAATGTGGTCATACTCATTATTTATTTTCACTATTAATATTTTCAAGTAGAAATAAAATATCATGAGATCCGTTTTTGCATTTTCATAGTGTTTAGTAAAACATATAAAGCAGTTTCTATGGTAATACACATTTAAAAGTGAGTGATGTTTTAATTCTTTGTGTCACACATTGTATTGGTTAAAGAATGTTTGACAGAATTGTCACTTAGCTGTAGCTGAATATTAAACTTTAAGTACTAAAGTATTGTTCATACCTGTAAATGTCACAATAAATATTTTATATAAATATGTATTTCTACAACCCATTCAATAGCTCTGACAATTACCGTATAAAACTTCTTACCCAAGCAAAAATTATGTACACAATCGTAATGGTGTGAAATGTTTAGCATGATTTTGTAAGAAAAATAAGTGCATGTGTTTCACAATGTTAACGTATCAATGAACAGACAATCAACAACCTCAATGTGTAATGGAAATCCATACATAAGTGGTCTCCGATCCTTTTTTTCCTTTTTTACAAGGACAGCTACTTTTGCTTTACAAAGATGATCTGGGGGGAGCTACTGAGTTACAGGATAGTTTAATAAATCCTCTGTAGAATCTTCTGCAGACCATGATTGGTCCCCTCTGAATATACAATACGTTTTGCCCTTTGGGCGAGGGTTAGTCAAGGGATTTAGGATCGACTTTTTGAATAAAAGTTGCAAGCAGTAATTTTTTAACGGCTTTAAATGAGCACTGCATAGCTTAGCCTCCTGCCTTTATGGGTCTTGAAATGTTGAGTGAAATTTTAAGTTCTCAGTATGTCCGATTTTATTTTTCCCTGCATGTTTTACATTGATGTTTTTTTTTTTCTTCTGTCTGCATAAAAATTTGAGTAACCAAAATTTATAGTTTTTGGTGTCAATGTTTCTGTGGTTACTTCTGTGGTTACTTCATGCTAGCACACTGAACTGTGTTCACCAAAAAATCTTGTGGGCACGTTGTGCACCGTTCTATGCCACCGTTTCAGGTTTGGATAAGAAGATATGGATGTACAGCCAATAAGAACAGTCAGAGGCACAGCCAATGGGGGAGCCAGTGATGAAAAGGGAAAAAAAATCAAGGTGGAAAGTAATATTAATTTCATTGATAGAATGTGCAACTTTACAAATCATTTATAATCTAAGTAAATTCTCAACAATATCCAAGTCTAAGTCAAGTTGAGTCTTTTTCATAATTTGGAAAGCTCATCTCAAACCATAAAAACTGAGACGCAAGTTCAACTTGAGTCATGTGCCTGGAGTCGTCCTCCTCTGGTTCTAAGTGTGGCTTGTTCATCGTTTTCGCCAAAACAGTAGTATTGGAAGGAAGGGCACATGCAGAGGCATGAAATTCTCTTTCATTTTCATTCCGACAGCTGACAAATGTCAACCGGCAGCATCGCAAGTGAATAGGCTTTATAGATCATTGGTGCTGTAATCATGTGGTTCATTTCTAAGCTGGCACACTGGAGCTCCCATGTTTCCCTGGAGAAACATGAGGCACATGCAACTCTGTGTCGGGTTATAGAATCAGAATAGAGCTTATTGCCAAGTACGTTCATACATGCAAGGAATTTGCTTTGGTGGTTGGTGCCAGACATTGGGAGGTAAAAGCATATACAGGTACTAAAATAAATATATAGAAGAATGTGAAGTATGATATAACAGTGGAACTGAGAGAAATATATACATATTTAAGATTGTGCATGCTTGTACTAGGATGGGGAAATAGTATTTGAGTGAGTGTTCTTGGCCTTATTGATGACGCGTTCTGCGGTGGGGAAGAAACTGTCCCTACAGCGGGATGTTTTGTCCCAATGGACCACAACCTTCTGCCAGAGGGGAGAGTATGAAGGAGTGTGGCACCAGGGTGAGAGGAA
>JAODUD010000082.1:20746637-20758052 GCA_026784285.1 Stomatorhinus walkeri | reverse complement strand
GCAGTGGCAGCAGGTACCAGACAGTGATGGAGGTGGTGAGAGTGGACTCAGTGATGGCAGTGGCAGCAGGTACCAGAGAGTGATGGAGGTGGTGAGAGTGGACTCAGTGATGGCAGTGGCAGCAGGTACCAGATAGTGATGGAGGTGGTGAGAGTGGACTCAGTGATGGCAGTGACAGCAGGTACCAGACAGTGATGGAGGTGGTGAGGGTGGACTCAGTGATGGCAGTGGCAGCAGGTACCAGACAGTGATGGAGGTGGTGACTAGTTGGCCCCAATTGAAATTATGATAATGACACACCGTTTACAGCTAACTGACACAGCTTGGACTATTTTTGACTGAAATGACAAGATCACAGACAACAGTGTACATTCATACAGACTTTTATCGATAAAAATATTTTTGTGTGACTGTATACATATATGCACGATGGGTTGGTGCCTCGTCCTGGGTTACTCCCTGCCTTACGCTCATAGTTTCTTGGTTAGGTTCCAGACACCAGTGACCCTGAGCAGAACAAGTAAGTACAGAAAATGGATGGAAGGATGGATGGATTGATGGATGGATGGATGGAGGAATGATCCATTGCCTCACGTAAACATGTGCTTGATTTGATTTTTTCCCTCGAAACTAAGATACAGTACCAGGCAAAAGTCTCAACACACCTATGAAAATCATTTGTTTTCCAAAAAGATAACAACCCTAAACACACCAAACAAACGTTTTCTATGGAATGACAAATCACGCTTGTCTGTCTGGCAGTCTGATGGATGAATCTGGGTTTGGTGGATGCCAGGAGAATGTTAGCTGCCTGGATGCATTCTGCCAACTGTAAATTTTTGTGCAGGGGTTATTATGGTGTGGGGATGTTTTTCTGGGTTGGGCTTGGCCCTTTGGTTCCAGTGAAGAGATCTCTTAATGCTTCAGCATACCAAGACATTTTGGACAATTCCATATTTCCAGCTTTGTGGGAACAGTTTGGGGAAGGCGGCCATTTTCTGTCCCAGCATGACTGTACCCCAGTGCACAAAGCAAGGTCCATAAAGACGTGGTTGGGTGAGTTTGCTGTGAAAGAACTTAACTGGCTTGCACTGAACCCTGACATCATAAAAGTTCCTGTAGGTGTAATGGCCAGGTGTCCCAGTGCGTTTGTCCATATAATGCACCTTATACTCTTCACATCCTCTACCTATGTTCGATAGCTCCCCCTGCTGTTCCTGTCTTAGTAAACAACAATGTGCAAAGCACCGGAAGGCATTGACACAAACAGGTAACCCTCCAGGCCGTTTAACCCTTTGATTCCTCCCCTCTGGCTGGACCGCAGCACTGGTTTTTTAGAGGGTGTCCTGTCACCGACGTTTTTGATCTTGGAGATCACGCTACGCTGCATACATCCATCTACACAGTAGCGAAACTGCACATACAACACACTCTACAAGGACGGAGAGAGAGGATGTCCCTGCTTATGGTGTCAGATAATCAGTGACAGGGACAATGACACCAGCCCTTTAAATAATTAATGCAATGCGATGGCTCCATTAGCCGCGGATCGATTTTCTGGGATCTGCCCAATGAACACAATCCGTCAATAAGGAGCCATCCAAAGGAAATGATAGCGTGTTTAAAGCATCCCCGATAATAATAAAAATCCATACATCACCACTGTACATCCCCAGTACGTGTGCACCTCCAGGAAAATGAGACTGTGTAGCACTCAGTGCTGAATAGAATAGAGACACGCTATAGACGCAAGGGACAAACAGGTATTCATCAGAAGACAAGTGGGTCCAGAGCTTAATTAATCCCTTTGTTTAGTGTTCTGAAAATATCTCAATTTAAGTGGAAAAAACATTTCTGAGAAAAAGCACTTCAAGTTGAAATATGCCTGTAGCTTACCCAAGAGAAGAAAAAAATTAATCCATCCATCCATCAGCTGCTTCCCCTTTGTATGCCATAATGCTTGTGTTCAGCCAACATAAGCAATCACGCTTTGAAACGTCATCTCAGGTGCACAGGACCTGTGTGCTCGTACTTACTCTGCTTATCAGGTATCATGGGGGCCTCAGCTTTCTAGAACATTCTCGTCTTCGGTATAGTTTCTGAAGGTGTAGAATAAATAGCTTTGGGGGACTGCAGTGTGTGCAGGCAGTTTGGCGAGGGGGGGGGGTGGTTCCAAGGTCTTGCTGAATGCACCCATCACCCCCTTCTCCTCGGCAGCCTGAGAGAACGAGCAGGAACTCCTCGCCTCCCCAATCTATGCGGCATCATTCTAGCTGTGAGGGGCCACCGTACGGACCACTGCTTAATTAGCATAGCCGCTAAAACCCCCGCACTGCTTCATTACACCATCACGACAAATATACTTCCATGAGTATGCTTTTATTATATTCCTGTTCCTTAGTCGCCGTGTTATTATCCCGAAGTAAGAGTCTGGCGCTCCCCAGTTCGTCAGGTTAGTGATTGCCCCACTTTCCATGTTCATTTAAAAAGCCAGAAAGATGAGAGGGACTGGAGATATTAACGGAATTATTACGACTGCTGCTAGCGCTGGGGGTGAGTGATCGACAGGCTTTTGAAGCCAGAGGGATACTTAATATTGTTATACCGTCCAGTTTGTTAAAGTACAGAAACATTTTACCCTAACCCCCCACCTCCACTGATAAGTATGAACCAGAAAATTTCCTGAATAAATCATTCCTCATATCTCTGGTCTTCCCTTAACTGCTTTTCTGTGCTGGAGTCTATCATAGTTCACACACGCATGCATGCACACACATGAATCCACCTCAAGCATCTGTGGACCATGCAAAACCAGTGAAAACACACTGACACACGGGAAGAACATGCAAAATCCCACTCCAGCTCCGGAAGAACACGTAAACTCCCACCCCAGCTTGTGAAGAACACGTAAACTCCCCACCTACTCCTGTGCCAGGAACTCTCCACACAGACCCTGAACACAAGCCACCCCACAACCTGTGAGTTTCCAAACCACCACAAATTCATTTAATGATTATAAACCTTTTGTATACGTTAATGTGTTTACGACCACGTTAAGAGTGGTTAAACACTGTGATGAGTCTTGTGCCTGTAGCCTCTGGGATGGGCTCCAGACCCCTCATGACGAGTAGGACAAGCAGTTTTGGGGAAATGGATGGATGGATGTATTTACCCTCCATAGCATTCAGGAAATCTTATAGCAAAAAACCCATAAGCCAAAAATATACTAGCAATAAGTACTAAAGAACACATTATATAAACAGAAAGATAAAGTGTACATTTACTTACAACCATATGTCACTTTTTTGTGCTAATGCCTACGCAAACTCTACGAGCTTCGGCTATTTTTTGCAGTTTTTCCGCGAGTTGGTTATACTCGAGTTGAGTGATGCCTGTATATAAATATCAATCACTAACAGAACTCCTTGCAGATCACATGGGTGTCCATGTGTAACATAACTTCATGAGTCTGAGCTGCAGTTTTTTGCCTCACACCTAATCTCTGAAGGACTGTTTTTCCCGCTGTTTTCCCGGTTTGATCGGCTTACGTGAAGAGACACCATAAGATGCTGTAAACAGTTGGGAGTTGCGTCGGTATTCTGATGGTAATACCTCGCGCTCTTCATGACAGTTGAACGCAGGAAAGGGGCTGTTGGACCAGTGTGCCAGAAACACGTCTGAGAACAAAGGACAGGGTTTCAGGACGTCTTGCTTTCCATAACCTGGAGCTGCGTGTTTGTAAAATCCCACAAAACAAACGTAAATACACTATACGGCCAATGTATGTTGACACCCCAAGCCCACTGCTGGGACAAAAGTAATGTATAATTAAGTACATTCACGTAAACTGCTGCAACTTATATTGGCAGCAACGTGGGTGGCTGTACCATCACAGAGTGCCATCTTTCCAGTACATCAGTTTGCCACATTTCTTTCCTAGTTAGATACTGATTGTGAAGTGGAAACATCTGAGAACAAGTAGGTGACACAAACTCACAGAGCTGGACCAGATCAATTATCACCGTAACCATTTAATCCCAAGCAGGGCCACAGCCTCAGGGGGACCAGAGCCTATCCCAGGAGCAAGGGGCACAAGCAGGAACCAACCCTGGTCAGTCACCAAGACACCACAGGGCCAATTTAGACTCACCAATCAACCTGCTGTGCACACTTCTGGACCATGGGAGGAAACCATAGTCCCCGGCAAAAACCCACGTGAACGCAGGGAGTGCGTGCGAACTCCACACAGAAACGTACTTGCGCCCAACCTGGGGATTGCAATCAGGAATTTCTGGGTGGGAGGCCACAGTGGTAACCACTGCACTACCATGCAACCCCAGACTCATTCACGCAACATCAATATCCAACATACCCAACCTGAATGGTAGCAAATCCCACTGGCAATGTTCCAGCATCTAATGAAAAGCCTTACTGGAAGAGTTGAGGATATTGCAGCAACAATATGTTCATATGGACACCCACATGAACTTCATATTGATAACCTTGTTTTCAGAATGACATGTTGTCGATATTCTCTTCATATATATATGTGTGTGTGTGTGTGTGTATGTGTGTGTGTGTGTGTGTGTGTGTCCTATGCACTCCGGGCCACAGGAGAAAGCTTCACACTGTACCCCTTTTCTGCTATGTTACGTAGCAGTGACCCAGTAGTCTTTTCCGATATAATGAAACGTCTGTATATTGCTGAGGTGTGACCTAGCACACGGAAAAGGGAATAAAACGAGAGAGAAGCTGACGTGAAAATTGAGGGAGACGGGTCTCACCATCACTGAGACCAATCGAGCCTGACCAGGAGCATAACACGTAGATGATGTCGCAGGAAATGTTATGGGTACACTTACCTGCTGGGTAAACTGATCACTCAGACACTTTGACGGATGTGTTTGGGATAGGCACAGCTGCAGGAGAAGCTCCTGGGATGTCTTGTAGGAACACCAGCAGCGTCTTACCTCGGTTTTCATACGCTACAGGACCTCAGTGACTGCTGGTGTAACGGAGTGTAGTTAATCCATGATCTGTACACATCTCATCCCCAAAGGTCGGCAGACATGTGAACTGCAGATTATTGCAAAATTTAACCATAATACTACAGCTGTTAAAGTAATAATTCCCTACATCCCGTTGCTACGGAAGTCCATAGAGGATAGTGGGGGAGAATCCCCTTATGTGTAACACATGGGGGGAATTGTAGGATTTCGGTGGGAAAGCAATAAAAAAATGCTTGGATTCAATAGCATTAGCATTCCGCTTCCCTGTTTCTCTGGACAAAAGCTCTGTGTGTGTCTAATTGCCACTTTTGTTCCTCTGAGAAACAACTTATTTTGTGATCTCAAGAAAATAATTATTGAGAAAACCACTTTGGCTATGCTGCAATTACAAGAAAAATGAGTTGTGATCTCGACATTACATGAGAGAAAAATATGATGATGGATGTCCTTTATGGACTTCTGTATGATGCAGAGATGCAGTGAAGGGATACAGAAAAAGCTGGAGTATGTGTTCACGCAAATGGCTCCTAGCTTTAAGTGTCCTCTAAGTTCTTTAAGCAATAAATAGAAAGCAAAGTTATATTGGTCTTCATTTTTGTTTTTTTGTTGATACAAAAAATGATCCAGTCCAAGACTCAAAACCATGATATGATCCGACCGGTGAATTTTGTGATCCATTGCACCCCTACCAATAACATTAACCACCTCATCAACTGTAAGCCAATAGTTATGGGTCCGCGTGGAAAGTCTCAGCGCGAGTGGGGTCCTGGCAGCTCACCTCATTTCTGTGGAAATTATCAGAAGGAGTGAGGTCCCGGAAGCTTGCCTCACTTCTGCAGCTAGTATCCAAGCATGGCACTTGTATAAAGAATCAATTAAGAAAATAAATATTGTAGTTTGTGCTCCAGTTTCAGTGCCAGAATTCTAGAGAAACCGTGTCTTAATATGAGTCCTTTAAATGATAATTTAATGGAATCTATGGACTTTCTTCTGAATTGTGTCTATAGCTACTGGGGGGGGTGATAAATAAGACCACCCCGTTTTCTACTGCAGTGTAGCAGGCATGAGGCTGGTGGCTGGGCCAGGGAGATAACAGGAAAGCTGACCCAGCGACCGCTGGCGGCGCGAGGGGCGAGGGAGCCTGTCAGGTGGAACCTCGCTCTGGAACGGCCCCTCGTCACGGGCCAATGAACAAGGAGGGTCCTCTCCATTCGGATGGAGCTGAGAGAACCTGGAAGTCATCGAAGTGAAAGGGGCCTGTATCGCCCTTAAGTGTCACCCTGTGTTGCCATGGGAACATGCACGCGTTGCGGTGGTGTACCTGCGAAGGAAGATCAAGAGTGAAAAAGTGAGCACCGTTTGCCCCGTTTCATGATGGACAGATGGGGTTTAACCCTACATGAAATGTGGTGTTGGGTCCCACCTCTGAACCACAGGTTCAGCCATGGCCTTTCGTTCTTGAAAACGGGGAGGCATACAAATCCGAACAGGATGACAACAACAGGAAATGTCACACAGATAAGCCATCATGTCCTGTGTGTGACGCCACCGTTAACAGGCATAAAACAGGTTACGATTCTCTATCTGCCGTGTTGGGGATTTCCAACAGCACAACGTCTAAAGGCTGCGGGTTTGCTTTGGCTGATATTTTAGGGAAGGGGGAAAGTGTGGATTCATTTCTCTGGCTGGTGGAGATGCACAACTCTGCAACATGCATCACATTTTTAGTCATAGTCCAGAAAGCTACACCTTTATCGATTTCACCATTCCACATCTCATGACCCTAACAGTATCCCTAACCTTAGCTCTAACCCTAATTCCAAACCTGACAGCAACCTTAACCATAATCCTAAGAGTAAATGGCAATCCATAATTCCATTTTCCACATATGAGTTCAGTCACACACATGGGGATGTGAATTTTGGCAGGTTTGCCTCGAATGCCTGCAGATGGTGCATGTGTACCCCAGATTTTTGCGCTCGCCCGGAGATCATATGTGTCCTTGCATATGAAAGGTAATTGCCTGGGTGTTTCCAGTAGGTGGCAGCACTGATTTTCACAGAGTAGGAGTCAACCAAGAAAAAGTAGAGGGAGAATAGTTGTTGCTGTAGTTGCGTTGAGCAGCTGAATGAGGTGCAGCGGTACCCGCATATCTAGTTTTTCATACCGTTCCGACATTAAACCATGGTATACAAAAGCAATGCTATTCTGGCATTTTTAAATCATGGTGATAAAATTTGCAGAGCTGCAGGGCATTCCCAACTTTTTGTGTCATAAGGATTTCAAAATACCATACTGCCATATTACCTTAATAACGCCCAAGTCAAAAGCACTTTAAGACTCTTCATAGTGATCCGGAGTCACTTTGCATCCCACTAAGTGCCAAGGGTGACTCATGTAACTGGAGAATCTATGATTTGGAATTTCACAGCCAAAGAAGATGTCAGGATGGGCTGCTTGCTTCACAGGACCAGACAGACCTGGCTCAGGAACCACAATTGTCACAAGGTCTGCCTGCCAGGCTTCCTCTGCAACACAACAAGCCCGGCGAGCACGCCAAACGCATCAAGCGGCTGAGTCACTGCAGGAGCGTTAGTAACGTCCGCCAGATCCCCTCCGGTCGTACAGGGGATCAGACCAGATTTTTCCAGAAGGTGGATTTTCTTGAAACCAAGGTGTGAACAGTACATCTGAATGCTTCTTACAGTTTCCCTCCAGCACCCCCTTCCGGATATCAGCAAAAACAAAACACCGCAATTCCCTATAGACCTAATCCACGACTTACGTCGATGGGGTTATATTAGAATGAAAACAGTTAATATTTGTTTTCTTGGGTTCTGCCATTCTCTTGTGGTGTTCTGGTGGAATGGCTGCCACCTGAGAGGGGATTCAAAGTGAGGAGTAAGTCCATGAAGGAACTTTCACCTCATCACTTAAGTCAGTGCCTGTTTCGGCTACTCCTGTGTTCCTCTCCTATCTGCTCCCGGTTGACCTTTAGCCTGCGGGTCTGGAGCAAACCCAAAGGGGGCACAATCTGTGCTTCTGTTACACTCCACTGAGGGTAGACAAGACATAATGAACATTTTTTTTCCTCTTAGTCTTTTGTTTATAAAGATAAACAAGCTGTTGCAGCCAACAAGGGTATAAAGCACACAGCATTAGCCTCAATGTTAGTGTGTTTGACGCCGGTCCAAATTTACGTGGCACCATCTGGCCATTTTCTGGGGCCTCACTGGTACTGAGTGAAGTTGGGTCATACATCAGGGTCCTGCAGTTTTTACCTGTTCTCCTGGAGTGCAATTATGCCATATATTGGCTCAAAACCTAATTATAACTTTGACACAATTAAAAAACCTTTGAATGACAGCTCAACAGCCAATCAGGGGCTCTAAAACCATTCCCATGGCTACCATAAACAAAGCCCACTTGCCTGTTCTTTTGATTTTTCTCGTCCTGGTCCGATTCACATGTATTTGTATCAATCAAACTTATACCAAACTGGAACACATAAGGAGCAGGCAGCTTTATGCATCTTTGAATGCCTTTTTCCCATCATAAGATAGCTGCTTTTCTGTCATTTTAGCAAATGCTAAGGAGGCCGTATGCTTTTGATTAACAGCATGAAAAAGCATTTCCGCCCCTTTTCACAAATGTGCTGCATGAATCACATTCACAGCTCCTCTCTCCCTGGGACAAAAAAAAAAAAAAACAATAAAAAACAAACATGTACCTGTTCACCCGTGTGATCACTTTGTCTTTTTCAAATACATTTTTCTTTCATTCCTTCTTTCCCCCAAACCAGCAACATTACCAAATTCCTATGTCACATTTATGATTTATTTCCATTCCAGGACCTGGCTTGACCCATCCCAAGACCAGCCAGCCATTTCAGAAGCACGGGTGCAATTCAGAAGTTAACCTGCAGATGTCACCGGAGGCCCCGTGGGGACACAGACCAATACCCCACACACAGAGCCAGACCTGCCCACAAGAAGTCACACATCACATGAAGGGTTAATGGGTGAACATTTAGAGTGAACCCTCAACCTAGGGGAAAACACGATCATTTCAACCTGATTCACATACCTGCATCCTTTTACAGCTCATCGCACGTCTCCGGTAAAACGTTTCAGGAGGATTTTAATGTCGTCTGAGGAATTAGGTCGCAGGGGGTGGGGGGCACAGGGGAGTCATCTCAGGGGGCTGAAATGCAGCAGATCCTGTCTCCTGCCTGACATGACACTCTGAGGTCAGGTCTCCTGTCCCAAACATCAGGTTCTGTCCTCCTTTACTCCATACTCTGCCCTGAAGCGAGAGCCTTGGCCTGGATTACAGACTGTGGGATGCAGGGAAAGGGTGGGGAGGGGACACGCTTCATCCTGCCGGCGGAGAAGCAGGGCCGCTGCATCCATTAAGGGACACAGGCGGTGCTTATGGCGCCATCTGCTGGGGTTGGGAGGAGGGGCGGACACACAGCCAGCCGATTAGAAGGGATGGACGTCCTACAACAGGGACAGGGCATTTAACACCTCACAGAGTGATGGGGTTTTGGGCGTCCCTCCTGCATAACACGGAAAATGGGACAGAGAGGGTCTGCTACAGCTGGTGGCATCAGTCCCGGACTGTAACGAATGCACTCAGACTGCCCGCCCCCGTGTAAATCATAGGTCTGCTGCCTCACAGGCTTTGGCAAAGCACACGGCTGTGGGGTTTCATTTCTGATAATTAACAACAACATTATAATTACCCCCCACCCCCACCCCTCCGGTAAAGCACTGTTAAGCTTACGACCTCAGCTTATTGTGAGGTTCAGAAGCATGTTTGCCGCACAGCAGTAAGTGAGCGTCATGTAAGGAAGTCATTTTCATCACTGCGTTAAGGGACACTATCAAAAACACACTCACTTCATCATGGTAACAATCAGCAGAATAATATTCTTTCCAACTCTACACACTTTATGTCCTTTTGCACTGGACCTGTGCAGTGAAATGGTTCATCGTGTGTTAGGGCTTTGGAAGCTTGGTGCCCTCTTGTGGCTGATGTGGGGAACTGCAAAAGAAGTCAGACCGTGCTCAGCGACGGCACCAAAGCGAGCAGTAAGGCTAATTGCACGGTTCTACCCTCAGATCGAAAGCACAGTGCTGGCGCCCCGGTGTCACCTATTATCCGAGACCGAAAAAGGTGAGATTAGATTATCTTCATCATAATTAAAATATATTTACTCTCGTGTCAACGAGAGGCATCAACGCACTTGACATTTAGAGCACTCTTGACATTTAAAGGTTTATCAGTCTAGACCGCTTATGTGCGTAACGCGCTCCTTTCGACTTCCGTGGCTGTTGCCGTGACGACAGGCAGGCTGTCACCAGCTGGCACTGGTGTGGAAAGGGACAGAGTTTGCGGTTCTGTGGTCACGGTTCTCTGGTCTGGGAGACACTACAGCACTAATCTGAAATCCTTAGACTGCGATAACAGGCCACAAAATAAGGCTCAAATAACTGTCATTATTTTAATGCAAGAGCCTAAACATGCTTTTTATCCAACAGCAATAAAATGGTTTAGAATTTCTTCCAGTAATGTGCCCATGTTTTTCAATAGCAGAACCAGATTAAGACTAAGCTTGGAGAAGATTCATCTGGTTTTAGTCATGTAGTCAAAACAAGAAGCAAGATTTCTGAATACGCCTCCAGGATGGGCTCTGAATCCCCACAACACTAAATAGGACAAATGGCTATGAAAAACGGATGGAAGGATGGATCGATGGATGTTGGATGGACGTTGGATGTTGGATGGACGGACCCTGCATGTCGATGTCTGTAAGAGTCATGCTACAGCAGCCAATGGATCTTGGGCATAGAAATCAGCTCTGATGTTCAATATGCCTCCTGCCCATCTGGGGGCGCTGTGGTGGTCAGATCTAGGCTTAACAAGGAGGTGATGGTTTGAGCAGAAGGTGTGATTACAGTAAATCCCAAGCCGACAGAGGCCTGACAATGAAGGAAGAAAAGCCAGCGGGACGAGTCAAGGGTACTTCAGTCTCTAGCAGGCAAGGGAACAGGATGCGATGCTGGAGGCCATTCGACCTTCCAGTGGAACGGATCGTCCACACATGTGATCAAACCGTTATTCCGGGAATATGGCACAAGCAGAACTAATCATGTACATCCCATCCGGAGTGCTAAACCAGCCAGCCGTCCAGTACCGTAAGTCATGATTTCACACCTGCAGACGCAGAGGCGTGTTAGCAGAGCATATCAGGGCAGACGACTCGCTCCAGCATGCAACGAGCATGCAAGCATTATGTCGCTTGTTCACTTTATGCACCTCCTCCCCCATGTGGCAGTCTGGGTAGGCAGCAGTCCAGGTGGTGAGCCTCTTTGGGGCTTCTCCATGCTGTAACTCTCCC
>JAODUD010000082.1:20734512-20746400 GCA_026784285.1 Stomatorhinus walkeri | reverse complement strand
CCCCACCACAGATCGGACATAAGGTCACATAAGTCCAATTGACCAGATCCTGAGCAGAGACTTAATATTCTAATCTGGGCTGGCCGATTTACGCTCAGCATGCTAAACAAAAAAAAAAAAAAACTTGGTTTCCGCATCCTTCTGCTGACCACTAAATGCATTTTTCCATTTAGCATTTTTGCACCTGTCATGTTGCAGGAATCCTATGTCAGCAGGCAACTCCACAGCTCCTCGCATTCGGGGACATCATACTACTTGACGGGGTCATCTGCAGCGTCACCGACCTACACATGCCGCTTGTCGTGACACGGGTGCCTGTCATGGCTGCTCGACTCCAGGAACAGCATGTCGTAAATTGTCCGTTGTCACTGTGCTGCTGCTACACCCTCCCTGTCATGGCATTACCTGACAAATGGAGACTTTTATGATATTATCATACTTTGAGGTGCTTTCATTGAGTTACGGTTGAGGAGGAAACAGATGTTCATCCGAAGTAAGACAGTTACCACCTGGTGATCATCTCAGACAATCCCCTGTGGGATGGCTGAAGTGTAAATAAAAATTAATTTGATGAGAATAAAGCACATTTCCAGCCAGAAGCCTAGGAGATTCTGCTGTGTCGTTGGATCCTTTCAACCTTGACAAAGTTGGGGCGAGACTGTTAGTCATTCTAAACATACAGTCAGTCAGCGGTACTCTTAGCACCAAGGTTAAAAAAAGCTAAGAGCTATAATTAAACTATTCTTGTACGCTGATTAAACTAGGATACAAAAACCAAATGAAAATCTCCAATTAAAGGAAAAATTTGCTTCTGAAACTAACAAATAAATGTTTTTAATTACCATTAGAAATGCCTGGAACATGTTTTGCCCATTCTGTTAACATTAATGCATAATGTGCACTGTGTAATTATGCTAGACCCAAAACATATCGAACACATTTAACTTTCAGTCTATCACTAGAAACACAATTACTAAAATATATTTATATATTACTAAACAGGAATATCTTTAAAATAAAAAGTACTAAAAACAAACTGAATTAAAAAACTAAAGGATTTCAAATAATATAAAGTCAAAACTAAACACTGCAGATAAATATCAGTGTGCTGATGCTGGGTACAGTGTGCATGGGGATGGCGAGATGTGGTAATTACATGCCTGACTGATAGGAGGCGCTCTCTGCATTTTTGTGATGCTTACACTTATTGTCATACCTGCATCAGGAGGATTAATATGTTCGAAACATACAAAACATTATTATGTATTGTATACAACAGTTAAATAAAAATCAGTTTCCAATTAAAAATCCTTCTACCAAGATGCCCAATCAACAGCTTAATAAGACTACAGACACAGGGAGGATCTCCAGATCCTGCAGTTGGCATCAGAATTCCCTGAAGACAATATTATATTTATGCTCTGTCCTGGATGGGACATAAAGTCCAGGCGTTTTCTTTAAAACCCGCCATTCTGATACATTATAATTTAGTCTGATCCAAGCTGCCAAGAAGACCTTCAGAGAGAAATACTGGGAAATTCTAAGGCATTTTCTAAATGTTACACAGATAGTGGTACTTCAAGAATAATTTTTATATAGGCAATGGCCTGTATGGAATGCATCAATTTAAAAATCAATATATTGTATATTTTTGTATATTTTAAATATATAAAATGTGAGCATATTGAATTACTAGACATTCAGATGAGTGCATTATTGCACTGGAGGGAGGATGACATCGACCATGCTGACATTTCCCCAGGAACAGCATCTCTTAGCGAGTGCTGGATGAGATCAGTGTGAGATCAGCATTAGTAACATTTATCAGCAAATACTCACTGTCACCCATTTCGCTCCATAAAAGGCTTCGCTGTTAACTAACAGCACAGCTGATAAAGATAAGGGCTTTTTATGGCCTTATGCTGTCATTCTTTATAACACACTACTGACCAGTAGGGGGCATAGTGGTTAAAAACACTTCCATTATTAGTTGGATGAGTAACTATATAAAAATGACAGTGTTATCAAACCACTTAACCACAGAGCATTAAGGTTAGCCATTGCTATGTATGAGTGAATTATAGTATAATTAACTAGCGGGGCATTGTCAGTATTGTTCAAGGCCAAACCACCACAAAATATACTACAGATGTAGATTACAATACCTTAGAAGCAAAAGCCTGTTTTTCATGCTGGTGGGTGAAGAGCTCTCATTTGTGAGGGTGAACAGATAACACCTCTACGAAGGCGTTGGGAGCGAACTTCAGAATAGCAAATTATGTCGATAACACGGCTGCTGAAAGCCATCTCAATAAAACCAGGTGAAGGTTTTCAAGGAGCAGGGGGTGTTTTGTTAACTTGACAAACTCCAGCAGAGAGAACATATAGCCTAACAAACATTTAAAAAGGGAATCTTATTTAGTGACGTTTTGTAGTTCAGGAGAATGTCTCTAAATCTGAGCTGGAAAATCCCACCCAAACGCAACACAGCTATACTGGGTCATTCATGCGATATTCATAAAATAGGCAACGGTGGCAAAGGCTGACAGGATTAGTCCATGTTGAAAACCGCAGGATGAAATTGAGGAGAGCAGCTATTCTCAAGAGGAGCCCCGTTCTCTGACCTCGGAACCTTTATATTTTCAGGAAGACGGAGGAAACCCTCGGGGAGAAGATACAGGACAGAGCAGAATCTCAGGCTGGGACAAACACTGATACAACAGCTAGTCAAGGAGCTGGGAGAGACGCGTCGACTCAGCACAGAATCAGGGGCCCAGGAACGTGCGAGATTCCTTTCAGGGGAAAAGAGCCACCAGGAGAAAATAAGGCCTAAATCACTGAGCGACCTGGGCTGCTTAACCACCTATAAAACACAGACAAGCCAACTACTGATTCCTTAGGTGAGGTCACACTTGAATTCATAACCTTACCCTCCCTCAAAGAATCCCCTCACCACCAGAACCCAGGGCTGGGTGACAGGTAAGGCACAGATGCTCTCATTCATTTCCATTTCGATTCAAAAGTAACAATTTCATTCAATTCAATCTGATCTGATTCCATTTCAGTATCAATATGCAGTCTTCCATATTGGCCCAGGGGGTTAAAATGTTCTACATGAAACACAAATTTACTACATAAGAACATAAGAAATTTACGAGAGGAGGCCATTCGGCCCATCAAGCTCGTTTGGGGAGAACTCAACTAATAGCTCAGAATTGTTAAAATCTTATCTAGCTCTGATATAAATGGAACTCAGGAAGACTATTCCATACTCTAACTACACACTCATGTAGAGTCATCCTGCCTCTGGACCAGAGTCAGTGGCAAGATATGGAAAAAAAACCCAGCAGAGCCATAGGATGCACATATCTAAGAAGAATAGAATGCTGTGCTGCTTGAATATGAAGTTTATTTAGTGGGTGTGGCCTGAAATTGGAAACCTGTCTTCTTCTTTATCTTCTCCTGCAGAAGATCGGAGGGGAAATGAACATGGTTGCCCTCTTGTGGCTGAGTAGGCGTATAACAAGTGGCCTATGTCTGTTCGTGATTTCATTATCAGTGGCAGTTGAAGAATGTGTACTTCTAAATATACAACAAATGATACATCTTTGTGCAGATATAAACGACACACTCCCCCCTCATGTGGATGAACAGAATTGCTAGTTGACTTAAATCTGCAAGATGTCCAGTGTGACTCCAAGGAAAACAGAACTTGTGTAAAATAAAACGGATATGACCTCCATCAAGTTATTTTCCCCTTGAAAGTGACTTCACGCATGACCTAAGGGACCTGTCTCCTGCGATATTTACAGGGCCTGTGGGAGTGTTCCTGATTCTCCCCGTGAAGCATTTTATTGTGCAACCAGCAGCCTATAAACACCACAAGGGTCAATCTCCCAGTACACGCTTCTTAACCTTGAGCGACTCCTTCGACGATAGGTAAATATTATATTTCAGATTCTACAGAACCCTTTGCTTCTCCGTTTTCTGAGCGAAGGAACTGAAAAATCTCAAATCAGATTGTGTTTTTCAGGAGGGGATATGTTTACAGATGATGAGACAGTAAAACTGCAGTCAGTTTATTGTAGCAAAGTCATAAGAGCACAAATAAAGCATGGTAACCTCTTATAATCTTTTGAATTTGCTGTTGATCCTGGGATTTGACCTGGTGGCCTCCTGACCACAACCGCAGTGTCCTAACCCACCCAGCGACACATGCACCCCCATTCCACTGATGATGATTCTTATTATTCTTGCATGATTTTGAGTGGCCTCTGAAGCAAATAACCCCATCTGATGCATTATTATTATTATTATTATTATTATTAGTAGTAGTAGTAGTAATAGTAGTAGTATGGGGTGTTATTAGGCATATATCGTCCTGTGCAATGTGATGTTCTTACAGCATTATTCTGGTTATACATTAAACATCGTGGCAAAACGAGAGCCCTGATTTTCACCGTTATTGCATGGACGACATAAGCTCACCATCGGAAAGACGGATGGCGCGTTGGACGCATTGCAAATGAGGAGGTTTACGCTTGCATTCTCCTCGCTGAAGACCAAGACAAATCGATGCAATTTTGACACTGAGGGTGGTATTTCGATTCATCAGCGTTTTGGAAATGGGAACAATATCCGGCCATCATTTTTGATAACGCCTCTCTTCCGAGACAGTGTAAGGATATTATGAGAACCTTTCTCAGGATATCTACGCTGAAAATCTTATTGGGGATAATGTCACGCATGTCCCTTGTTCAGATGTGACACTTACAGTGATCTTCGGGTTTCAGACAATTTTAGCTATCTACATGTCAGGACTCAGACATTTAGACAAAAATCCAAGCAATGCATCATGGGAGATAGAAGTGACATCGCCCTAGTGGCTTCATGAGTGAAGTAAAAATTGGGGCCTTCCTCTGCCGTTTGTCTTTATTTGGTCGTTATTTAATCCAAAGAATACTTGATGTATTGTAGGTGGCTGAGTGGGTGGGGGGGTGACCTTATATTCGCATTAATTTTTTGGCATGGTTTTCAGCTGCTGGTGCAAGACCAAATGTAACAGATTAAGCAATTAGATCCTGCTATTTATTCATTATGAAACACACACACACACACACATCCCAGAATGGCTTGCATTGGTTTACTTTTTGAATCAACTAAAGCAAAGTTAGGAATTACTAATAAAATATTATGAACTGAAATTACTAATACTGGGTAAGTGAATTTGAAATGATTTCAATACAAAAAGCGCAAGGATCCACTCTGACTATTCAGCCTATAATTGCACTAATTTTCAGGGTCTGAGAAGTCTATAAAAATACTAGAGTGTTTAAAATAAAAGTCATAACGCAGAGAGGTGCAATCGAACTATCCGTGACTTCTATGAAGGAGTGGAGAAACAGTACAATGGAAGATTTATGAAGCTGTTTCTTCCTCAGCCGCAAGGATTGGTGCCGCGAGGGATGGGGGTCCATAGCTATTATAAGACATCAGCTTGTATGGAAATACAACATTTAAGCTAATTTGGCTAGTGGTGCTAACTAGCACGCTCACATGCATGAGAATATCAGAGAGCGGCCCTCCTGGGACTCAAACCTACAAGCTTATCTTGATTCTCAAGGATAGCATAGATGAACCCCTCCTGGGACGCAAACTTACAACCTCATCTTGGTTCTCAAGGATACCATAGATGGGCCCCTTCTGGGACTTAAACCTGCAACGTCCATCTTGGTTCTTAAGAACAACCAGATGGGACTGCTGGGACTCAAACCCACAACCTCAGGAGTTAACTCGTGAAGAGGCTGCGTACATTATTCTGGCAGTGCTGATGAAATAAAGAGGCAGGTAGCCACTACAGTACTGCAAATACATCTTTGAAAATAACTGCATGATTCACGGTTCCCAACTGTGCAAAATACCATTATGAAAATATCTGTCAAATGTCTTATAAAAGGCAGTGTGCAAGACAACTTCAAAGGACCCCCTTTGTAGAATGCCCCTGCCTCCTTTAATTTCATGAAATTAAAATCCCTTTAACTGTGATGCCGGCGGACTGCTAATAAGCCGATTGAAACGCCTGAGAGATTTCAAGACAGGTTGCTGCCTGAGACACCAGGGTCTAGCTCGTGCCATCCCACATGCTGTCTAGTGAAAGACGTCTGTGCCGGGTTGGGCGGAGCGTTGCAACAAGGTACAATCATCCATCCATCCATCCATCCATCCAATCATCCATCCATCCATTCATCCAGCCATCCATTATTCGGTCCTTCTATCTATCCATCTCTTAATCCTCCTGGATAAGTAGTGAGCAGAATCAATTCCATTTCTATTCTTTCTTTTCTATACTTCCCTTCTGGCATGCTTAATTAAAGCAATTAAGCTGTCCTAAAACAGACTAGTGGAACCATTTTTCCCATTGCAATAATCCAGACATCCTCCTGGGCTTCATTTTGATAAAAAAAAACATCCCTTGCTTGTAGTCCATGAACTAAAGGCACTGATATTCAACGAGCCTGGATTTCACAGAAATGAATGAGTCCTGCTCAGAAATAATAGCAATTTAAAGCTGCTGTCCATCTCCCTGTGTGTCATAATCCTTCAAACATCACATATCACAGGCTGTCCAATCAGACGGCAGATACCCTGACAGGGTTCGCAGTGAAGCCGACGATCAGGCAGCCGTTTGCCAAATCATCCGGTTTTTGTTGGCAGAAGACTTCAAGCCTGGACTGATAATTAGAGCACAGCTCCTGGTTTCGTACCTCCCCTTAATCCTCTTTGAGTTTGATAACCAGCCCATTTGTAAGTAAACGCAAAAAAAAAAAACCTGATATAACCATGCGGTAAATGTTTAGCCCTCAAACTGGCATGCAAATGCGGATTGGCACTAACTTCTGTGACTCAAAAATTATGTTTAATTGCCTTAAGGGGGAAGACGGAGTTTTAATGCACGCAGTTAATTCGGCCGAGAGTATGACAGCATGGTTCGGCATGGACCTTGAGAGCAAATCTGCGCTGACAGCTTAATTTCATATGTTTAGCAGGGGGGGATGACAAGATGAAAACAAGAGCAGCCAAAGGCGGGGGGAGTTGGAATCAGGATGTTGTGTATTTACCATTAATCTGTAGACGTGTGAGTACCATGGAAATTAAATTCTTAATCATGTTCAGTTTACAATGGAGCAAACCTTTGTGTTACGGCAACTTCATTAGCAGCAGGTTAGCACCCAAAAAGAGTGGGTGGGGGCCTTAAAGTGATACGACTCAAGCAACAGGCATTGAGAGTTGGTCATATGATTATATATGTGGCCATGAGTCTCAGAAGTGACCAGGCATTTTGAGAATCAAGCAATTTCAATTACAATTTATATATTTAGCAGGTGCTTTAATCCAAAAAGAGCAATTAGGGGCTACGGGCCTTGCTCAAGGACCCTACCTTGAAACCACTCTGATAACCCTGGGATTTGAACCAATTACCTTCTGATCACTGTGCCTGAATCCGCTGAACCACACACCCGCAGCACATTAAAAGTTTCAAGATTAATCCAACAGGGAACAGTAGCTAATCAAGTGTGCCATGTGACATTAGAAAAGGCCTTGAACCCCTTCCTCCTTGTCTGAGCCCCAATCTGCTGTCAGTTGCAGTCCCAGGTTATCTGAACAATTTTCAGTTCCCATAGCTCCAGACCCTAGCAGGATTCAGACAGGTAAGGGTTCTGAAGACTCCTCTAGAAGGTGTCGGATCAGAAAACTGCAAATTCGGTGTGATTCCCATGTGCAGAGGCCAATGGCCAATCACCAGAGATCATTTCAAGAAATCAAGTGGGCCAAATTCCTCAAACATCAGCACTGACATCCAAGAAGCTAAGCAGGACCTAAGCTAAGCTAAGTTAAGCAGATATAATGCTTGAAACTTAGTACAAATTATAAAACATATTACAATTTGTCTCACCTTAGTGTCCACAGCAATAAATATCCCCCAGATCTAGTCTGAGACTGTAAGGTTCCTAAGATGCCAAAATCACCAGTCAAGTTAAAAAATAAAATAATTTTAAAAGACTTAATCTGTTTCTGAGCACTGCTTTATGGCTGACATGTACCCACAGTGTAATGGTTAGTTCTGAGAAGCCTACAAGGTTTACCCAGCCTGATTCTTAACGCTACTTACCGCTATCAAATAAAAAGCACTTCAGCTCAGGAATCAAGATTTTCACAGTTGTGCGTTTGCAGCCATTATGCGCAGACAAAAACTCTGCAGACGGAAAGGGATGGCGAGACGCTCTGTGACATAAACCTTTTTCAGGGGGTGTTATCAAACGTAGGCCGTCCTGTCGGCCTTTCTGTTATTTTTAACCATTTTTGGTTCTGGGGAGAATGAAAACTACACCAATCAGAATGTAGATCAATCTTTAACAAGTTCCAATCGGCATCGTCAGACCCCCGCGGGGTAGACCTCCTCAGATCCACTCAAGACTTAATGAAGCTTAATGGTACAAGCTTGCGAATCGAATCGATCTGTGACTGACTTTCTCTTTTAAAGGTGTCTTTCAAAGACTTTTGCAAGCATGATGGTAATGACATCGATGTCAGCTACACATTTATTGAAATAACTTCTGTCCATAATTAAAGTTAACTGTGAAAATTTAGTCAAAAGGTAATCTGATCACTTATAAGCAAACTAGCAGAAGTGGTTCTCAAAAAAATATTTAGAGACCCACACACAGCCAGCTCTGAATAACATACTTAACTGTCACCAATAATAATATAATTATTCTATATATGTGACTCTGAAATAGTTAAAAAGATAACCACAGTAATCCCAAGTGAACCACCCACACGGCCCCAAACATCTCCAGTTCATCTCCCTGAACATCTCCCTGAAAGTAACCGACCAACCATGGCATAATGCCCTTAAGCTATATGAATAATTGCATAACACATGCCTTAATTGAAGATGAAGAGGACGGTACCACCCATTTTCTTGGCTGCAGCAACTATGAATTTCCATAAAGTTCTTTCCACAGTTCAGCAGCAGAATAAATGTACTCATTAATTTGTATTCCTATACAAATTACAACTGCATTAATACATCCTAACTACGACACAGAGGAATGTATATTTCAGAAGACAATTGCCAATATATTTCCAGCTGGTGTTTATTTAAGAAAACAGTGATGAATACATGACCTGAAACGCAATACTCCATGTGTAGCCCTAATTTTTTTTTTTTTTAATAATTTTTTTAACAACAAGTACAACCTTGAACAGCTGTTTGTCAGAACTGCCATGTCCGCTGCTGGATGGAACGTAAATAATTACGAAAAACCTCAAGTGTCTGTCAAGTTAACAAAAAAGAAGAATTCCTCATCTTCTCTTCATCTTTGAATCAATCAGTAAGCAAGTAAACCATTAAATAGACAATAAATAAATAGATAAATAAATAAATAAATAAATAAATAGTCAAATAAATTAACTGATAAACCGTAAAATATCTTTGGCCTATTTAGGGCCGCCGCGTCTTTGCCAGGTGCCTTTATTTAGCAGTGTTAATTAGCGATCGAACCGCCTACTGCTAACTTTACGCCACATTTCTGTCAACCCCAAATTCCAGCCTCTTTTACGGGCACTTGGAGTTACCAGCCAAAGTAGAACAAACAAAAAAAAAAAGAGTCTTTGTGGGAAAATAAGGAAAATCAGTCTCTTGAGGCACTTTAAAATGAGTTTAAGGATCGTTGCATTCATTTCCAGCCACGAGCCTTACTGGCGCACTGGCCTACATTTACAGAAAATCGGACAACCGGAAGGCTGGCCTGTCATCCTCTGACTCTTTCTCCTCAGATTTCTCCAAGGCAGCATCTCAAGAGTGAGGAGAGTGATAATATCCCTTAAAAGAGAAGCCAGTATTAAATAAACAGAAAACTAATCTGCCAAAAAAAAAAACAGCAACAACAAAACAATAAAAATGGACGCAAAGGTGCCGATCACTGGTGTTAATGCTTGTTGTCCGTTAACTCTGACTGGGAGTCCTGCTCTCCGAAAATCCCCGCCAGAGTCTTGAAGCGCGGCCCCCACTCTCGGAGGTAATCATAGTCCTCCTCAGCCTCCCCCGCCAGCGACTCAATGGAGCTGAGAGAGCCGGCGGTGGAGCCGTTACCCTCGTAGGCGTATGTGGCCAGCGAGTCGTATGGTGGTGCTGACCCATCGACATCGCTCTCCCGTAGTCGCCGGTGAATGAAGTCGCACATGTCGGCGCCGTCCTGAGAACCAGGGGCCAGCCTTGGGAGGGGGGCGGATTCAGGCCTGACGTCCCGGCGGGAGGGGCCCTCTTTCACTGTCTTGGGGTTCCTCAGGGCACCCATGTCGAAGGCCTGTGTGTCCTCTTCCCCACCACCTTCGTCATCGTAATGGATCACGTTGTCTCGGATATCCTCCTTGGAGGTCATGAGGGTCTCCATCTTCTTCTGCCTCCTCAGACCCACGTAGAGGACGACAATCACTGCAGAGGAGCACAGGACGGATGGACATGCACTCATGCACGTTTCAGATGCATATTCTTTAGCGACACGACCCACCGAAACTCAAGGCAAGTCTTACGGCCACAGATTTTTCAGATCAAACTCTCCCTACGTGGCTGTCCTGTTGAAAATACCTAGGTGTGTAACTAGAGATGTATGAAATGAGTGGCCAAGCCTGAACTTGGGGAACTTTCATGGAAATATGAGATGTTAAACCGAGGGGGATATGGGGCGGAATGGAGTTGTCTACAAGCTACAACTGAACCCCAGAAAACAGCTGTAGTGATGCTCCTGTTGTTCTGTTTGTTTTTGCCTAAATATAAAATACGAAAACAAGATTCAGATACAAATTCACAATTTTCTAACTCATGGAATGGGCACAGAACGTCCAAGTAGATATAAAATCTCTGCAGTCTTAGGGCAATCCAAGCTTTCCCTCCATTTTGAGTAAGTTCTGACATTTTTAAGTTTTTAAATGAATCTTTACTCTGGCTTGCACTGACCACACACCTCCATTTAAAATCCACAGATCTTCAAATAAAGCACTTTATTAAATGAAGTCTTGCAATCGTACACCTTGCTGGATTTTAAATCACTCTCCACACAGCTGCGACTGAGTTTGTTTTTGTCCTTGACCACCATCTAGTGGTAACTATCATATCATTTAAAAAAATTAATATCATCATAACTTGTTCAGCTATCTGTATGGTTAAGCTCAGATATGCGAGACTCTCAAAAATGAATACAAAAATAACATTTGCTATTTTTCAAGGGTCATTAATAATGTGACCATACATGTCAATAAATGTGACTCTTGACCTAAATCAGGCAATTGGTTTCCAACAATTGTGTTCCAACACTTAGCCCCAACAGATACCTGTAATTTTGGGAAAGGGTCACCTGGAAAATGCAAGAGAACAATTCCCAGTGTGTGATTCCTTCTTGCCCCCCTCCACCCCCTAACTCAACCCCAACACGCATCATCTCCGGCTGTGGTTTTGATGGCTTGCTCCAGCAGCTGACGGGATAAAATTGCAAGCAGCTAATTAAACGGGCAAGTAGCACAAGGCAGCTCGCTGGTTCCTGTCATGGGGACGAAAAATAATGGCCTGGGAAATTTAATTTGGGTTTAATTTGACACCATCGCGGGGCAGTCTCACATGAAGGCGAGCGGTTGCATCAAACGACTTTCTGTCTCCATGTTACTTCATTCTTATACTCACACTCGTCTATCGTCTATCCTGCAGTCCACTTCAAACGGGACATTCATTAGGGAGATGTTACCTCACTGACTATCTAACCAGTGGGGTTTATTGCCTGGGGGGGGGGGGGGGGTTGTCATAAGAATATGCTTATTGCAAACCCTTTAAG
>JAODUD010000082.1:20692182-20708405 GCA_026784285.1 Stomatorhinus walkeri | reverse complement strand
TGGGTTAAGGTCATCATGTTGTGATTTCCCATAGAAATGAATGGAGAGTCTCCTCAAAGATATAATTACAAAGCTCTGTGTGTGTGTGTGTGTGTGTGTGTGTGTGTGCTTGGACAGCTGGGGGAATAACATACTTCCCTGTTTCCATGTGACCTAAATCAACCAATTGCTAGCATGCACAAAGTCCACTGTAATGTACTAAATTCCACAGCAGGGGCATTAATCAATTTTTCTGTAGATGTATCCATGTTGATCAGGGGACTCAGCCTGTTAGTGGAGTAGCCTTAAATGTTTTCTGACCCATTTGGCCCAGGGTTCGAGCCCGTACTGATTTCTGTAGGTGGGAGGTACATTAAATGATAAAAAAAGAGCTGAAATGAAATGCACTGTTTCCTATCTTTATTTATGGCCGCCTAGCTGCGAAGCGTATGGAGCGTAGAATGAGGTTCAGCTGAGGGCTGCCACCAAATTTGCAGTCAGACGGAAGCCTGCTGTGGATTAATCTCACGTCAAGCGAGAGGGAAATGCACGCGGGCCTGACGATCGCTTATGGGGGCTCCCCTGTTGGGAGTGAGGCTGCCGGCCCATGCAAAGGAAGCGTGTTGCTTTGATGGGATGGGCTTGCTTAGTGGGGGGGTTTCAAAGGCCGTCATCAGGGTGTCACCGGTGGTTCCCAGTGGAGGATCTTCAGGCCAACAAAAAAAAATAAAATGGCTGGTGTCTGCTACTACTGCAGTGTGTGTGTATTGTGTTTGGTTACTTATGGGGGACGGTGGGGGGGTACCTTTCACAAGCGAAGTGGCAGTGTTACACACTGGGCCCATTTCTCACTCTGCCCCTCACCACCAGTACTTTACTTGACTATTTCTGATAGCCACCTGAAACTCAGAATGCTAATGCTA
Organism: Stomatorhinus walkeri; assembly: GCA_026784285.1. NCBI lineage: Eukaryota > Metazoa > Chordata > Actinopteri > Osteoglossiformes > Mormyridae > Stomatorhinus > Stomatorhinus walkeri. Next base: position 20,707,503 of record JAODUD010000082.1, on the reverse strand, counting down.
ACCCAGCACATTCAAAATATTCACAGACACCTCAGAAGGCGAATGAGACGGAGCATACCTTCTTCAGGACTATGATGCCCTCCTGGTTGTGCTCGTTAGTAGTGATGTCAAACGTGGCCCCCCCGTCTCCAGGGACGATGGTATAGTCCACCTCCGCGTTCTTCCCAATGTCCAGGTCGTGTGCCTTGATCCTGCCCACGGCGGACCCCACAGGGGAGGACTCGGGGACCCGTAGGTGGAAGATGCCTTCGGTGAGCAGGTGGAGAGTGAAGAAGAGAGAGGAATGATGGCTTTCTCTTTTTGTGAGGGTCGCCCATGTTTTATGTCAATCTGTTTAATGCTACCCAGCCGACGTCTATTCTTATCAGAGAGTCATGTGATAGATTTAATAAACAACAAAATAATATGCTAATACACACAAGAAGGTGCCTTGTAAGGGTCAAACATACAGTATGTGAATTATACTGAAAATAATCACCTTTTTACAGGTAAGATGCACAGAAACATGATCTTAGTATGGACTCCTTCATGACATAAGTTATATGCTAGATAGAATTCTCAAAAACTGCATAAATTAAAAGGTAATTTTGCTTCATTATAAAATCACATGAATCGATGCATTGCCAAGAAATTGTGGGCACAGTGGTGGCTCTGAGGCCAGGCACCTGTAATGGCATTCAGTAGGTTGTTGGTTTAAATCCCGTCAATGCCAGGAGCGATTCTGCTCTGTTAGGCCCTTAAGGAAGGGCCTTAACCTGCACTACTATCCTGGGTAATGATGTTAATCTACATCTAGCCCTGCCAGCAGGTCCTCCAATTTACAGGGACAATCTGGGGGTTGGAGGCGGGATTAACACTCCAGCCACCAGAAAAAACTCACACTGTTCCGTTCCATGTGGACTGGTGTGCTGCTGAGATAACACTCGCTGCATACGGGTTCTCATCCCTGAGGTGGTTTGTCGTGTGGTGGGTGCGGCAAAGTGCTGAAATCAGCGCTTGCTCCTTGCCACCTCCTCCAACAAGTCTCTGGTTGTCTAAATGCTGTTGAAGGTTGTCTTCTCTCAAACTGTAATTTATTACAGGCCTGATCTGCGAGTATTCTTGAAAAAGGCCACGTGATTTATTTAACTTACTGGATGAGATTAGACCCTAACTGAGGAGAAAATGAGAAAGACGGCTTACTGCTGTTTGCAGGCACAGCAGGACGGACAGTCGTGCAACGCCCAAATTCAATCCTAGCTGGTGCATTTAGCCCCATTTGATAAAGAGTTTTCCTATTACGATCCGTGTTGTGTTTGCAGGTTTATATAGCCATGCATGTCTGAAGGTTCAACAGGATAGACAGCAGTGTCATACATGACAGACAGCAGTGTCATACATGACAGTCAGTAGCGTGATACATGACAGACGGAAGTGTGATACCGGGCAGTTAACGGCATGATGCAGGACAGGCAGCAGTGTGATACAGGGCAGAAGGTGACGTGATACAGGACAGACAGCAGTGTGATGCAGGGCAGATAGCAGTTTGATACAGGACAGACAGCAGTGAGATACTGGAAAGACAGCAGTTTGATACAGGACAGACAGCAGTGAGATACAGGACAGACAGCAGTTTGATACAGGACAGACAGCAGTGAGATACAAGCCAGACAGCAGTGAGATACAGGACAGACAGCAGTGAGATACAGGACAGACAGCAGTGTGATACAGTACAAACAGCAGTGAGATACTGGACAGACAGCAGTGTGATACAGGACAGACAGCAGTGAGATACAGGAAAGACAGCAGTGTGATACAGGACAGACAGCAGTGAGATACAGGACAGACAGCAGTGAGATACTGGACAGACAGCAGTGTGATACAGGACAGACAGCAGTGAGATACAGGACAGACAGCAGTGTGATACAGGACAGACAGCAGTGAGATATTGGACAGACAGCAGCATGATATAGGAAAGACGGCGGTGTGAAGGATCAAGACAAGTGAAATATAAGAAAAATAAATAAGCTAAAAATTGGTGATGTATTTGGGATGTGCAAATAACCACAAATCTGTGAAATACTGATAAAGTGAAGATGAGGAATATTAACTACACTATTCATGCACCCCATATTGACAGTATGTGACAAATATTTTGCAGTAAACTGTTTCATACAGTATAATAGGAATAATTATGCTGCAAGAAAAAATATTTTTTTTTATTCTTTCGGCATTTCATATTGATTTGATGAATGATTTAGTGTCTCATTTTCCATGTTAATATTTCACCCATTTCTGGTTTAATCAGCACAGAGAAGCCTCTAGCGCTCCCTGGTGGCTAAAGGAGAAAGAGAGGTTCTTACTTTTGGAGAAGCGTGGCGGGTTGTCGTTGACATCACTGAGCGTGATGTTGACGGTGGTGGTGCCGGCCAGCCCCCCCAGCTGCCCCCCCATGTCCTTGGCTTGGATCAGGACTTGGTAAAGCTCCTTCATTTCCCTGTCCATGTTTGGCAAGGCCGTCCTTATCACACCTGTCGGGGGGGGGGATAATGCACAAGAAAAACTGAAGATCCACCCCATTAAAAAAAAAAAAAGCCATGCAGCTCAAATTGAAGCTGGACGTATAAATTGCCTCCTGGAAGGATGAAGCTTTGGAGAAGATCATTGATCTGAAGGAGCAACAAAGACAAATGTCCACAAAAAAATGGAAGGGGTGACAGTCCTTAATGGGAAGATCGGTCTTAATATCGCTCTTATCGATGGAGAGAAAGCTTTCTGATCAGGGCCAACACTGCCAGTGTCACGTCAGTTTTGCCACATTTGGTAGTCAGGAGACCTTATGAGCTTCCTGTAGCACCTGCTCTCCCTGTTTACCACCACTTTAGCTATGCATCTTAGGGAGGGGGGGGTGCAAGGGCCCCCTGTTGGCCACAGACAGTCGCTGCACTAGGTATTAAAAAAAACAGATTCCATATTTAGGAGATGCTGAAGCAGCCTGTTCTGCTAACCAGCTAGCTAGCTGTCTCTTGCTGTCTATCTTCTGACTCTACTCGCTAGCTACTCGCTCACCACCTCATACCTCCCGTAGTCCTTCAAACCAAGGGCTGTTCACCGAAAGCATCTGTAGCGAGAGATACGCCAGCTCAGCGGGACTTCAAGAGCTTGATGAAGTCGGATAGATTTTCTCTCATGCTGTTTTTGCTGCTGTCAGTAATGAAAATTGACAGCTGTTCAGTGCTGGGCTTTTTTCATTCTTGCGGTGTTACAAAATTCTACAGTTTCCCTCCTGGATCGATAAAGTTAATCCAAATTCTAATCCTCAATGGATGGTGATGGTTCATCCCTCTATTCTCTTCCCTGTTAAACAGAACATGCGGAGATCATGCACATGTGTGACAGGCTACAGTATATGTGTGACAGAGCTGCTTTTGCCCCAGTGGTAACTGTACCAGAATACTTCCCTCTCTTGGACTTCCCCGCAAAATAATTCCCCTGAAGGTTACCCAGAATTCCCAAGGTTAGACTCTCTCGAACGTCATTTAGCATTTCCTGCTTGAAACGTTTCTCCTCTAATCGACTGCAAACCGTAATGGAAACCTGGGACATTTCATATTGGGTCCCTGTCTCTCACACTGGTCCATAATTGTCTCTTGCAGCCCTATTACTATCAGCTGGCTCAGATCAGGGCACCAAAATCTCACTAACGAACTGTCCACTGGTGCTGCGGTGACCGTTAATGTGATGCTGCTGTGCCACCAGACCTGCACTGTCCCACTAATTCGAGTAATGCGGTCAATAAATGTGCAATTAGGCAGGAAATTAAATAGGCTCGCCCATCCAGAAGTTTCCGGAAATCAGCCACCGAGGGACGGAGCTCGTCCGGCGTGGTGTGTGGGAGGAAGGGTCTCCCTACCATTCACCCAAACATCTTAATCCCTTTTAGGGTGGCACACAAGTCCCTGGAATTGAGAAGGCCTTCCTTATATGATGGTCTATCATTGCACCACCACCACCCAGCTGGGCAAACAGTAGGATGAATGAATGGATGAATTATTTGTTGTAGGATGAATGATGCAGGATTCTGGACCGGGGAAGGATCCATTCACCCACAGGTGAGTCTTCAGTGCCTGCCGCCTGATCACAACGCAGAACAGGTCTGGAAACACCCCGCAATGTAAGCCTATCACTGAAAAAGAATCCGCATGAATATTCACATCCAAAATAACCCTCACTGCATGCACCTGGATCAAATTACATAACTTCTTAAGTGTTAATCCAGCACAGGGCTGCAGTGAACCTGGGGCCCCTTTCAACAAGCACTGGGTACGAGGCCGGCATGCCTGTTCACCACACTATGGAGGCCGTTTACAGGTGTCACTTCAGCTAAACGCTTGTAGGGGGCGCAAGTGAGCACTCAGGTAATATAAAGCAGAATTGAAGTGCACTCCCACAAAAGATCCAGCTGGACCTGGTTAGACACAAGAGACATAAACGAGCCGAATTTCACTTGTTTTTGTTTTTATCGCGTTTGCTGTTTCTTTTAAAGCCGACCACTGTTTTTATTCCGTTCCTTTTTCCTCAGAACCTTCAAAACAAACCACATCAATCGCAGACATTAAATGATGTTTGTGAAGTAAAAAAAATAATACCCCCCCCCCCTACCCATCGCTTTTGAGAAATTCTCAGGGGTACTATTGAACCACTGAACTCCAGAAGAGCTCATTTCGAACATGTCAGACGGGCGAGGTTTACATTTTTCTCAGCCCCTGGGTGCTGCTGTACGTAGTCAAGAGGTCTGATGGGGATCGTTTGTGGTTCTGATTCACGCCCTGGCCCCGCTCTCTTTAAATAAATCGATGCGATGTTTTATTCTATCACTCTGAATCTGGCCTCGGATTAAACTCAATCTGTTTCCGGGTGGCGCCCACATCTGTAAATCTATGGTAAACATATGGGAATGCAATTGGCATCCTCGCTAATGGTGCGGGAATTTCAGGCAAGGCCCCGGGGAGGTAATTCACCCTGAGTTACGGGCAGGTGCCCATGTCGATACCGGCACTTCCTCCACCTCCAGCCCCTTGCCCTGTTCCTATGGAAGCTGCTCACCAATACATTTTAATAAACTGTTTTGTCATAACAGAGATTCATCAAGCTTCTTCATGAACCACATCGAAGATAGGGAACTCAGACGATTTAGGAGAGAAGAGCAAAGGTGCTGGATTGACTGGAGTATCTGGCAGTGTTCTAATTTGTATACTTATTATTTGATGACTGTAAGCTTGTAGGGTTAGAGTTAACTGATGTCATGTGACCTTCTGAAACCTTACAGGGATAGGGTTAACTGATGTCTTAGCCCTAACTTCTGGGGTTAGTGTTGGGATCACAGTTCAGAACAAGGGTGGGCATATTTTCCAGAAAGGGCTGTTGTATATGCAGATTTTCGTTGTAACTACCTAATTAGATTACTAATTAGAGGACTGATTGGCTGAAGAGTCCTCTCACCTGGGTTTGAACAGCTAACATAAAGGTTATTCCAAAAACCTGCATACACACCGGCCCTTTATGGATAAGATTGCCCACCCCTGGTTTAGAAGGTGAGAACCCTGCAGGGATGATTGTGTTATGCGAGCTCACGTTTGGTGGCACACCTGTTTTGGCATCCACAGAGAAGTATGGCTGGCCATGCAGGATACTGTAGACCACCCGGGCACTGTTCCCGTAGGTAGGGTCATCCGCATCCGTAGCTGTCACCTGTGTCACGTAGGTACCTGGGGGGGGGGGGACAACAGTAAGTGTGAATTTAACCGCTAAAAGGGGTAACAAGTGACACAGGAAGTGGAACACTAAAATCTTCCTTGATGCAATGGATGATCAGTCATCTTTAACATCGAGCTGTTTTTGATTTAATAACGGGTATGTAGGCACTGCTACGCGATAGATCAATGGGGCCCCCAGACTTGAACAAGAGAGATTTCCGCTAACGGTTCTTATCACAGATCAATCGACGTGGAGGTGTCTGTTCTGAGCAGGAGAGGAGTGCCACATGCAGCACGTTCAGCAGAGTGATCCCAGGAAGATCTGCCTACTCGGATGGGTTCTTCTGATTGGCTGAAAAGTAGGGGGGGGGGGGGCTGGCACCGACAGTGTATGATTAGTGGACATGTAGAAAAACCTAGTACAAGATAGGTCTGCCATTGAAGCTGGACTGGGAACATCTGACAGATGGCACCTGCTGGAGCTGTGTAGCGTTACAATGACACCTCTCTGCTCCTAATTCTCTATTAATTTTCATTTAGCTGAGACTTTTACCCAAAATGACGTACAATTTTAAGAAATCATGGTCAGACTGTGCCAGAACAATTAGGGGTTAAGGACCAAGAGTAAGGGCAGAGTAGTGACACCACCCTGCTGACCCTGGAATTTGAACCGGAGTCCTTCTGATCACAGACACAGAGTCCTATTCCATGTGGAACTTATTTAACATCTGGGGATAATTACCGTCAATTGAGAAACACCTCAGAGGTAAGACTGACCTCGGCTGAAAATGTCAGTCCTGAAACAATGACTGACAAGAGTCAGCCCCCCCCCCCCGCCCCCCCGTCAGGTAAAAGCTGAAGGGTCAATGTGGCACACCCATCTCCCTTGGTATAAAAGCAACCCTTGCAACACAGCGACCCTCATCGAATTAGCTGAAGGCGCATGGACTGTGGAATAATGTTTTATCACGGGAAACTGCCTCAGCGGCAGAGTGAATATTAACAGAATATCCACAGACCTGGGACCACCAGTGACAGATAATTATGTCAGCTGCATGGAGCGTGACTCAAACGCCACATGCATGGCAGCAAACACACGCATAACGCTCCCCAAACCTTTTGTGCATTTCCTTAAACATTATTGATCGCAATATACAATAATTTTCAGCAAATTGCCCCACAGATGGTGTAATTTATCTAAGAACATTTCTCCTGCTATTACCTATTTACCTGGTGCACCTGCCTGTAGTAGATTGTGACAGGGAGGGGAAAGCGTCACAAAGAGAAATATTGAAAAAAAAAACATGTGCATCAGAGGCATGAAAATGGGCGCAAGAAAAGCTAAACACGCGCATTCTGTCTCAGACCTTCGGTGGACAATGGTAGACCTTGCAGGTCACACGCATGATAACAGTTATGACAAACCCCTCCCTTCCAGCACCACCCTTTGCTTCAGGCTCTTGTTTTCTAGACCGCATGAGGCTGGCTGGCTTCAGCAGGGGCTGTTCATCATAAGACGACAGGGTCCCTCAGAAAATAACAGCGGGAAAAGCTGCTATTAGGCTTTCTCAGGCACTGCCACGGCCTCCTCTTGGAGAGGGAGGACCCAGGAAGTGTGCTTGCCTTTCAGGCTTCATGTGAGGATGAAAGATCCCTCCCGAGTATGTTGAAGTTGAGAAAAATTAAACACACAAACTCAAAATCAGGAATAGAGTTTCTGTTAGTAATTTGATTCTAACCAAAGTCCAGAAATACAGAATCAAACAGCATCCAGGGATCCAAACCCATATGACTGACTTGTGTAAAGCAGTGCATCGTGGGAAACACGGGAGTCGAGTGGTACAAATCCTCGGTACATGGGTGGATTTGTGCTTTTGGAAGTAACAACTGCAGCCAAAGTGATTTAATAAAACACCTTCACTGGAGTTAAATCCTTTTCCTGAAACTATCAGACAGATTCACCTGGCCCGTATTAACTGTAGTATAGCCTCACCAGGTTTTTCATCAGCATAAATGTATGCCTGTTTCTCTGACCAGCAGCAGGATTGTAATTCAGGATGAAAAGTGGTTGAGCGGGAGGGCTGGGGGACTTTAGCAGAAAAGCCAAATTACCAATAAAGTATCAGAATAAAAAAAGATAAAAGTAAAAGTAAAGTACCTACAAGTAACTATATACCTTTGTACAGCTGAACAATACAGTGTACTGACTGTTATGTGTTTAAGTTTGCTGCCCTGAAGCCCTTACTGAGTTGTGAGTTAAATAATTCATTTAAAGACGGCAGGAGTTCTGGAGATTTCTCCAGAATAAGGACTGTTTCCACCTACATGCTTGCCGTTTAGGTTACGGCAGGGTCCGTCGGGGTCTGTATGCACGTTTTCTGTCACACAGAGCACGTGGCTTGCAGGAACTTGCTTTTCCTTTGGGCATTCATTATTTCCACCATCACCTGGAAGTGTCTACGAGGTCAGTGTTTATGGCGATGAGTGCATCTCCCCCTCACACGCTGGGCGCTAGTCTGTCCCAGATCAGGAGTTCCCAGCACTCGTGCTTGGGGAATTGGGTTTTTAGGGGTTCAGAAAGTGTGGAGATGAACAGGCAGAGGTAGCTTTTTGGAGGGAGAGAAGGGAAAAGCCTCCTATTTCCTGAATAAGCTCCCTGTGGACACTGTACTGCATTCTGATATAAAAATAGCACATTAACTGAGTTGTTCTTATATGTTCTGTTTTGCAAGCATCCAAAAAAAAAGGGAAACACAAACATGGACACCCCGCAGAAGAATTTGTGTCGGGGGGGCTTTTAAATCCACAGCCCTAAACCTGTTATGACTCATTCATGACTCGTCTGTGACTCGTCTGTGTCTGCCAGACACAACTCTCAAAGCACACCTTTCCTTCCCTGATGTGCATTCTCTGCTTATTTATTACTTATAATTAGTTTAATTACCATTATATAATGTTAAATGTTTGCTGCCTCATTTCACGTCATTTTATTTGCTTATTACATAACTATATTTAAATGTATTCATATCTTGAGAGTGTCTCATGCGTTATTACTGTTGCAGTTATTGTTGCTGTTTTTTTATCTCATTGTTACCTTTTATCATTTCGGTCACGTCCACTTTTCACCAAGCTCAGTATCTTTGAAAAATCACCGGTCAAGAAAACAGCAACGGATGGCTCAGGCCGGCCAGCCCAGAGGGTGATATGAAAGCCGGCATGTCATCGTTGGCTACGAGCGATACCTCACCTCCCCCCGCTCCCTGACCTTTCGCACGCGTAATCGTCTCTCCGGCTGAAACGGATGCCTGGCTAACCGGAGACGGAGGGCCTGGGCTTCCGGCGGCCGCAGCTCGGCCTGACTGATGCACAATTCAGCAGGTCGATGCTCCGCAGAAAAAGCAAAGCGTCAGCCAGTTAGGAAGATGCAGCAAGGCGCTGGGCTGTTTCAGGAGGGGGCTTTCACTCCAGGATGCTGCTTTGGGGCAACGGCACGGGTTGCAGGGCATGGGGGTACGTGTAATGGTCAGGAAGGACTACAGCATCCTGACTCAAGGTAATGCTAAGAGTAACAGCAATGGGCGGTGACATGCTATATCTGATTAATCATAACACTGTAACCAGAATGTATTACAGCACATCCCTGTCTGTTTAGTGTAATTGCCCATTTGCACAGCTTTATTTTTAACCTGTATATTTAAGTATATATTCCAGTCTGTTCCTCTTGTCCATGTTTCATGCTTCGGTCGTAACGCTATCTCTGTGTGTAACAAAAAAAAAAAAAAATAATACCACGGATTTGAGTTGTTAATGGGCTTTTCAGGTTACGTAGATTAGTTAAAGGTACTCCATGACTAAGAGCAGGAGTGGAGTAAAGATGGAGGAGGGGTGAAGGAGAAGTGTTCTTAAGAATGTGTGTGGGACTGCAGGCAGCCTCCAGCAGATAGGATGGGGTACGTGTGTACCAACCCCACCCTCCCCCCCCCCCCAGACACTCCTGATTGGATGGAAAAATGCACGGCTAATCTGATTGGCCGTGACCTGAGAAGGAAGGGGCAGTACGGAGCTGTTGTACTGAACAGGCTTTCTGTAGTGCCGCATAACGACCACTAGCCTGCCTGCTGGTTATGATGCCGTCAGACATTCAACCATGATGCAAAAAGCTTTGCTAAGCATCCATCTGCCTGCGTCAAGGGCGCAGTTGCATATAGAGTAGAGGCTGGATGAGTATGTAAATGATTAAAACAGAAAAAAACAAAGGCATTGCAATGGCAGTTTACCATGGTGGGAGTGTGGGTGTGTGTGCATTCGGTCACTTTGATGGCTGAAATCATAGGTTTGCTAACCCTCAGTGGAGGGGTCAATAGTAAGGGCGTTGGAACATGTGGGGAGGAAATAACGCAGGGGTTATCATCACGATCTGTCGCTCACAGCCGGGGGTGTGGGGGTGGTGATAGAAAAAAACAATAAAAAATCCATTGGCTCACACAAGGGGGGGCGTTCTTCCCGAATTGCGCAAATCGTGTTTTCCCTGCAGGCAAATGATAGCTTCATCTCTGACGGTGTACACAGGCAGCGCTGAGATAAGCCGGAGAGCGATGCCTCTGCCCATCTCTTTTTACAAGCCACCCGTAACTTTTCAATTCCCTTTGTTTCAATTTTCCACCCCTGGGTTGTTCCGTGTGAGTGGGGAGACATGCACTAAAGTAAGATTACGACCTTGTGAGCGAATGGCGATCAAATAAGACCTCAGAAAACTCCGCTGAAGACAAATACATTTCTTACAGATATTTCATGTTAGACATTTATGGGAAATGGAATTATTTTTAAAAACCCTACTATAATCCAATCAGTTATCTTGGTCAGGGTCACATGGGGGCCTGGAGCCAATAGGAGCCATAGGAGACCAGGCCGGGCTACACAATAGATGGGAAGCCAGTCAAAAGCATGGGAACATATTCGGACACACGTACATTACTGATTGGACGAAGAAACTCAATACTAACCTTATTGGCTGTGGCTATGTGTCAAGCAGCCTATGGCTTGAGAGGGGAGGACCACAACCAACCTGTAGCTGGGCAGTGCAGCTCGGTTCCAGTTGGACAGGGTTATTTTCCGCAGTAATAATGACCAGTAAGTGGCGTGGTGGTTCACGGTACCATCGTAGATTCAAAATCAGTGTAAATTGCTCTGCTAAATAACCATCTGCCGACAGCTACACAACAAGTAGCTGTCGGATGAATGAGTAAATGATTAAACAGGCAAAAAAAGGAATGCATCGCAGTCCCAATTTACCTTAAATGTGCATACCCAGATCTCAGCCAAACGTATCTCGGAGTGGCGCGCCGGTTCAATTTCGATCGGGCTGCCCAACCTCGAACGGAAGGCAACATCGATATACCAGCTGCAAATTTAATCCAATTTATTCTTCCGTTGCTGAGATGAGATGTGGTTGCGGCAGCGATCTTAAACTTGTGTAATTCTGAATCGATTTCTCTCCCTTGCTAAAAGCATGGCAGTGTCATACACGGACACGGGGCATAAATATGCAAAGGCATGCGACGCATTCCAATACGAGAAGTTTATCTCCTGTCTTGTCTAAACCCAGCACTGTTAATGTCCCTCCGGCAGACTCTGTACTGGGCCCAGTTCTCGTGATGCCCATCAAAATCCGGGTGTCCCTTATGCCTACTTGCTCACGCCGTTCTTCATCTCTGGAAGCTATTTTATTTTCTTATGTCACCCAGCCGCATTTACCACCACTCAAACCGCACATCTGCATGAGGCCCCTGCTGTTTTCAGAGCCCCCTACACTACTACACTACACTAAACATTAAATACACACGTTCCTAACCCAGAAGATGCTGAAGCAGCGAGTTCTGCTAACCATCTGCCTAGCTACAACCTTCTGCTCGTGTCGGCTAGCTATTTATCTAGTTTCCCCTTTCGGCTACAATCACTGCACTAAATATTTAATGAAGACATTTCCAAATGTGAGCCAGCTAACTAGCTACGATCTTCTGACTCTACATGCTGGCTGGTTAGTCTTTGATACATCTGAGTGGGTGCTGTTGGTGACAAATAGTCACTACGTTAAATCAATGCTGCCTTCCTTATTTAGGTGATACATTCCGGGTACCAAGCAACGGCAAACCTATTATTTACTTACTTTTTGAAGCATCTTTTTTTGAGTGAGCCCCCAGAAACAACCCCCCCCCCCCCCCCATTTAATCTGCTATAAAGTGGGAAGCCCCAAAAGCAAACTGCAGGGATGTTCTCCTTGGTTCCTTGTGGTTCCGGTTTCCCCGCACAGACGCGGAGCCACTAAACGCTGAAATTAGAAAGTCTTATGTAAACAGCGCTGGGAACAATGGTTACACATGACATTCGAGTTAATGAGGTAACTCTGAGGCGAGCCGACACCCCCCTCCCCGGTCGGCAGGAGCAGTTGAGCGCTGATTAAACGCCCTGTTTATGGGACGGGCGTGGCGAAGCCCCGTTAATTGCAGTTAATTTAATCATGGAACATCTGTCTGGTTGACGTCTGGTTTACAGCCCTGTCAATGTTAATGGGAGGGCAGCATGCCAATCAGGCGCTGCCTGTACACACAGGCAGGGGGCGCTGTGATTTCATTATGGTGAAATCCAATTAGGGGGGCCACTTTGCATGAAATGCTAAATCATCTGCCAGCTTTTCTCCTTCCTTTTTTGCTGTATATCGTCTACATAATCAGCGCATGTTCTGCCATGGGTCCTTGTCCAGATGTGTCCAGCTGTAAAAGCATTTTCATACATATGTAGATCCAGCCCCCGGGTGCAATTATCCTGCTAATTCTCCCAGGCAGCAGGACCCCCGAGCCAGCGGCACGTCCGCTTCTGTCCGATAATTCCCAGCGCCCCCTTCAGGCTGGTCTTTAGGCTTCGACAAGAAGGGCTCCCATAAAATCCCTCCTTCCAAATCATTTCTTGTCCTGTCCCTTAGCTAACAAAATTATTAAAGAAGGGGTCCAGTCTGCCTTAATTAAATTTTCCAGGAGAGGATGCCTGGGGGCAGTGCCATCACCCCCCAAATATACATGATGATATTCTGGAGAGCTAGCTTGAGATGGTGAATGAGGTGAGGAGGATGTGAGACATTCATTGCAGGCATGGTATACAAGGAGCTTCTGAGAGTAATTGGGGTGAGGGGGAGTGGAGCCAGACGGTGGGCGCTGGGGACTGCCAGGTGTGCGTGACAGACCACGGGGGACGCGCTATCACACACGTGCCGTGCAGTTAACACACTCACACAGCTACCCACATCTGCCCCCTACGCATGAACGCAGCTGGGTCTGAATGCAGCTCCTTGTCGGGTTACTTCTGTAACTAACTCTCATATTTGCTCCGTCACTGGTCCCCCTTTGAGGTCTTTCTAAGTCAGCGTCAGTCTCGGCAAGATGATCCGATTTCATGTTCCACACTTTATTTGTCACGCACAGACACACACTGTACATCTGTGTAGTGATGAACTTCTCCACTTGCCTCTAAGCCTTTAGGTGCTTAGGTACAAATGAGTGAGCCAAATATAGAGAGCACAGGGTGGTTCTTTGGCTTTGTAGCCATGTGCTTAAAGATTATAGGTTAAAGATTATAATTATGCACTGATTTACTACTGCGATTCGCCTGGCTACACTGCAAGTGGGGATATAGAAAATTAGCCCTTCAGACCAATCAGATTTGTGATTTCAATGGTGCCGTGGTATAAATTAGGTGCAAATAACACTACAAATAAAAGGAATGCAAAAGAAGACACTGAAAATAGAGAGTAGGAATATTAAGAGTTGTAAAATGAAAATGTACAATGGCTGTGTGGGCTGGTGGAAAGTGAGTACAGCGAAGTGGCTAAAGTTCAATGAGGATGATGATGCTGATGATGGTGAAGATGATGATGATGATGACTATGGTGCCCTCCTGACAGCTCCATCACAGAGGATGATGGCGGCACTGTCCCCTTACCTACGGGTGACATCTCGGGGACGCTGGCCACATATGGCCCCTCCTGAAACTTGGGCTCGTTGTCGTTGATGTCCTGCACCTTGATGATGAACTCGGACTCGGGTTCGAGCGGCCGGCCCGTCTCCACGTCGACGGCCTGGGCGCGCAGCGTGTAGAAGGCCCTCTCCTCACGGTCGAGGCTGCGCAGGGCATGAATGTCACCTGTGGTCTGGTCGATGGTGAAGATTGAGCCGGCTCCCTCCCCGGACAGGGTGTACTTCACGCCACTGTCGCCCTTGTCCAGGTCCGTGTGGAGCTGGGAGGAGGAAGCAAGCAGAGCAGATGGTCAGGATACGTGTCCTTCAAACCCGGGACGGCACCCCAAACCCTCCCAATCTCATCTCTGACCTACCACAGTGGCGTTTCCACGGACGGTGGTTTGACGACTGAAAAACTGTTAACTGAAACACTAAGTGTGACGATACAAAGGGCAACCCTTTGAGCAATGCTACTCGGGTTGATATTGGCTGTGGGCACATTTTCATGATCATCGAGATCCAGATGAGTTGTCCTTTGTCTCACCTGGAAACATTACCGTTCTGCCAATCATCACCTTAAGATATCGAAAAAGACCCTCAGATAACAAACTGGCTTTTGTGGATGGAAACAGAAAAGGATTTTGGAATTAGCAGATATGCAGGACACCATGATAAGGTCTTCTGTGGCCGCTGACTCGTGGAAATGGAAATCCATGCTGAAGTGTGAGGAGTAGACCTTAATCGCATGTGATGATGAACGTCAAGGTTCAGGTGCATACAATAGCAGACCCTTACTGTGCATCTTGGGAGGGGTCATCATAAAACTGCCCATCTTACACGATTCAGAAGCACTCCTCCCCCAGGTCAATAAAATTACAATTACCATTCCCACCCCCTATTTGAAGTATTACTATGTCCATGGCCACCTAGGCAACAACTTTTACCATCACTCACCCCCACCCACACACCAATCACACATGGACTGTCCCCCCACACTGCACTGACCTGCTTCTATGCTGACTCTCCTGGGGAGTTTCTCTCTACCTGCATACACTTCTTCTTCTCTGTCCTATGTTATTTATATGTGTAAAGTTATCTTTCATTCTTTCTATTCATCCGCCTACCCAACTGTGACCCGACTCGCAGTTGCGTCACACCCGTGAAAAGACATCTAGAAAGACTCGCCTCTTAAATGGTCCCTCAGAGCGAATGTGACCCTCCCCTAGCCCATGAATAAATGCCAGCCCTTGGGGATGAGTGTGGATGTGCTGTGCTGTGCTGAAACGTGTGGGGACTGGGCTAAACTGGAAGTTGGCTTTTTTGCTCTGGTATGTTGAAGGTAACTCTGATTGTAGGATGCCGGAGGTAGAATTTCACATCGTCTAATTTACATACAAGGTCAGTGCTGACAGTACACAAGAGAGGGGCTGTTTGGGGCGGAGGGAGGGTCGAGTTCCTAGGAGCCACTCAAACACACACGTGCACGCACACACACACACACACACACACACACACACACACGCACACACATGTAGGGTAAACATATCCTTATGGGGACCGCTCATTCATTTCTATAG
>JAODUD010000082.1:20661345-20676473 GCA_026784285.1 Stomatorhinus walkeri | reverse complement strand
CAGTGGGCTATGCCTGTGATCAGAAGGTTGTTGGTTTGAACCCCAGCTTTAGCTGAAAAGTCACATGTGTGGGGGCCATTGAGTAAAGCCCTTAGCCCCCGGGTGCCGCAAGGAGGATGCATTTTCATCATAACCCCTAAGTTTGCTCTCATCTATGTGGAGAGCAAGGTGGGGCAAACCAAATAGAGAATTTTCCCACAAGAATACATGGAATACCACTCCTCTCTCCCTCTCTTTTTAACAGCTTCTGTAAGCTGTTATCATGTATATATCTAACCTGAGATAATGTGCTGTCACTCTCATTGTACATCCCCAGTCGCGAGCCACACCACTATTTCACATTTCTTTATATTTATTCATTCATTATGGTGTCTAACTTGTCATATTCTATGTAAAAATCCCTTTTTTGCCCATGGCTGCATCTGAGGTTGTAAGGATGTGTGATTGTGTGTTCGTCCAAACTCTTCTCTCAGACATTTTGTAAGAAGAAAAATCAGTGTGCGGAAGTGTGCGGTCGTCGGTAGGTTGCCGGCTCAAATCCCAGAGTCGGCAGGGTGGTATCACAGCTGGGCCCTTGAGTAAGGCCCTTAATCTCAGCTGCTTTCATGGACTGTCTGATTGTGCTTTCTCAATTGTACATCACTTAGCATAAAAGTGTTTGTTGATTTATAAACAATATATTAATTCATGCTAATTTGTCATCTGAAGAGTCACAGTCATATATATCGTATTACCGTGTGGATTAAAATGAATGGGAGACATAGATACAGGGGATATAGGAATACATAAAGAAAATACACAAATACAACAAGGCCCTCTGCACTATTTACCGCCCTATGAACAGTCTTGACCTTGACAGATGTACTGGAATTCACTCATCCCAGTAAGGTCAGTGCTCTGGATTCAAACTCCATTTTTAATACTTCTGGCAGTGGATTCAGAAGCTCATTGTATTTGATGGTGTTGAAAAAAAACTCCTTGGGGTCTCTGGTTTTGGGAAAATAGAGAATCGATGTTTCACGAGCCGCGGGGCTGAAGGTATTCTTGTTCGACCACGAGTTAGTATCAGCAAGAGGTCTCGTCTCGAGCAAGAATCACAGGCTGGTTTTACGCCGGCTAGGAATTCCAGTTTTGTTTGGTAAAAGTCACTAGTCCATTTACAAACTGTGCTCTCTGGTCAATGGATCCCATGTGTACTGTTAAATATAGAGCCTCTAATAGATTTTCAGACAGATACTGTATTGATTTTGCCCTGAGAAAAAAATACTGCAGCACCAAGATAAAAAAATATAATGTGCTGTAAAACATCACATATACAAACAAAATGTAGGAATTACTGGACAGGGCTCCCCCCAATGTAAGATGGATGTCGTTGTTTAAAAATTAATAAAAACCAACAGGTAGAACTAGATGCCTCCCAATGGTGCCTGTACCATCTCAGGTGGGGCAGTGGTCCAAGTTAGTAGTCCTCTGATGGCTACATGGGCCATGTATGTTGATTTAATGATTTGATTCCTCCTCATTCAGGACTTTCACTGCATCTATTATGTAAAACCCAAAACTTGCCAAATAAGCATCCTCCCAGGAGGCCACAGTAGGCATGACAATAGGAAAAAAAAAAAAAAAAAACTTCAACCGAACTAACAACACTAATGTCAACTGAAACCAAGTGCTCAGTCTTATCCACAAAACTGTCAACCCTAATAGTAGAATAGTGTCAAATTGCTAAGATATTGGCAACCCTAACCTGAACCATAATGCCAACCCTAACTCTAATATCACCACAAATGCCAACACTCCCCCTAATACAGGTGTGAGTGATCCCAAAGCCAACCCTATCCCTTAGCCCTTGGCCAAAGTCTTCCTCTCTTCATCCTCTAGTTAAATCTTGAAGCATCCGACAGAGACTTTACTCAGCCATTCTGCTCCAAACCAGAAGACCCATGTCCATAAACTTCTACCTTCAACGTCACATTTGACTTAGTATATTTTCCACGCAAATGATGCTGCCCACATTGCCGTTCCTCATTTACAGAAGTCGAGGTTTAATGAAGCATCCCGCGTCGCTCCAACTGGCTGCACCCTGGCTACACCGGGACCTGAATCTGCACATTCTTATTACTTCATCCATCAATTTCACCTCTCCCCCGTCCCCAATCTCAAAAATTGGCGCAATTTCAGATTGTTCTTGTACTTCCACAAGGACCTAGATGTGCTTTACAAAGATCACAAAGTCATCTTACCTTGCCAACGTACTGTGGGTCAGAACCCATGTACTCCTCTAGGACAAAGAACTGGTTCCACACCCAGCCCCGCTTGACCCGCTGGAATCCGGGTCCGCCATTCCTCCTCAGTCCTCCGGGGCCGCGGGCGCGCTCCTTTCCCAGCCTGCCTTGGGAGGGTGGACGGAGGGGTGACAGGAGTCCTTCATTGACAAGAAACCAGAGCAGCAGGAACAGACAGTTCCTTGTAAGCATTGGCGATCTCGTAACGAGAAGGTCCAGAGTGAACTCAAAAAAGTTCCAGGTGCTCCGAAAGTGGTCCGGCGGGAGCTGGGGGATGAGGTGGTTGCTTGGTAATGAACAGCTTCCAAAGGTCAGAGTTGGATGGACAGATAGATGTTGTTCGGTCTGGTCTCCTCTGTGTCTCATGCAGATTGCCACCAGACTGAAAACACATTAAAAACTAATTAATAAATAGTGACAAAATAGAAATCTCCATTGCATGCCACACAGCGTATGAGGAAATTCAGTATAATGACAAAACAACAATAGATAATCCAATTCAATTATTTAATATACTGATATAGTGCCTTACACAACATAGTCACCCCAAGGCGCTGTACATGAGTGTGTTGGGACAAAGAAAGAAAGAAAGAAAGAAAGAAAGAAAGAAAGAAACAAACAAACAAACAAACAAACAAACAAACAAGAGAATGGGGCTAGGAACTAAAAATTTCCAAGTAGGGAGAAAAAAATCCACTCTGTCAATGACTTGACTCTCCAAGTTGCCCTGTGTAACTCAGAATTACTGAATGTAATTTATAAACATAAGTCAACGCGCACAAGCGGAAGTGAGATAATTCTGGGTTTTGACCTAACAATGTTCTGGTGGTCTTACCCAGAAGTATGTCCACAATCCAGAAAGCATTAACAGATCATTTCCAGCAGTCAACACTTTTAAAATTCAAAACTATTTACCATCTAGTACACATTCAAATAATTATGCAAAATATCCATCTCTTCATTTCTAATTTGTTTCAGCCTTATTGATGCTGATGTGTTATATCGAATAGGGAGGATCCAAGACAGTTCAAAGTAATACCTGAGAGAATGAATACTAATTCAACATAAGCACAGAGAAACCAGTTCCACCTGAATTAAGACTTTCTGTTATCATGATATATTTTCAAATGCAAAATCTGAATCTATCATTTTGTGTCAAACTCAACAAAGGTTCAAACACAACCGTTGTGCAGTCTTATTCTGCAAAAAGCATCTATTAAAAGGGGCAATCCTTCAGTGCAAGCTTTAAGAATGCCTGTTGTTAATTACTTATATGAAAACAACTTGTGTACTTTTTACTTATTTTCTACATATATACACTACACGTATACACAACGTGAACTGTCTTTGATTTTTGTCTTTTTTGGGACTATATGCCACTATATGCAAAAGAATTAAGACTCTTCTGAAAAACTCCCCTAATGCAATGCTAACATGTGACCACCGTGGATGTTTGCCCGGTTCACCGCATCACACTGCAGATACTCTGCTATTTTTGGCCCCAAGACATTAATAATTGATGACCTCCTTGTCATTTAACACCTTCACAGAAAATTAAGGGAAGTGATCCACTAATCAATAGTGACACATTTCAGAGGCTGCCCTGACAGA
The DNA here is from genome assembly GCA_026784285.1 of Stomatorhinus walkeri. Taxonomy (NCBI): domain Eukaryota; kingdom Metazoa; phylum Chordata; class Actinopteri; order Osteoglossiformes; family Mormyridae; genus Stomatorhinus; species Stomatorhinus walkeri. Next base: position 20,672,577 of record JAODUD010000082.1, on the reverse strand, counting down.
TAGGACACCTTGCACTTGGCGTAATGCTGTACCTGAACAGATTGCAGCCCATCGATCAGTTATGCTTCTCTTTTTCCTGCACCAATTATGCAATTAGCATTGTGTTATGAGTGTGTATGTGTGTGTGTGTGTGTGTGTGTGTGTGTATGTGCACGCGAGCGGGTATACCTATCCTTATATGGACACAATATGATTAATATAATGTGATAAATATTATTTTTTTTATTCTCTTATGGGGAAAACTCCATTTTATAAAAATCGGTGACTACTATGAAAAAACTAAAAATGTAAAAACTCTTGTATTGCTTGGTTACCTATGGTTATGGTTAGGGCAGGGTGGGGGTTAAGGTTGTCATAGTTAACATTAGCATATTTCCCGTAGGAGAGAATGAGCGGACCCCATAAGGACAGGTATGCCCGACGTGTATGTGTGTGTGTGTGTGTGTGTTTATAAACTGTGGAAAAAATTAAGACACCACACTATATTTTTAAGCAAATCCATTTTGTTTCCATAGTTCTACGTTGAGCAGCAAGTTGCTTCCAGGTCCAAAACTTCTAAGACAGGAGTACAGAAGAACAAGGTGAAGCAGGAGACACTGGGAACGACCAGAAACAAGCCAGCTAAAAGGCGGAAGCGACATTTTAATGCCAGAGATGACAGTCAATTTATCCGACAGTTTCTCATGAATCGGTGGATAACATCAAGTGACCTTCAAAAATGAATGGAAAACTTTAAGTGCAGGTGTGAAGTGCAGTGGTAGGACAGTTTGCATCAGGATCCTAAAAGCAGGAATAAAGACCCATAAAGCAAGCATAAGCCCTTCATTAACCTCCTGAGACCCAAGGAAAAAAGGGTCCTTCAATTATAGGTTATTTGTCTTTGGAGGAAATAAGATATCTTACAATTTAGATTTTTTTCAAATTTATTTTTTGCATGGAGTAGACATTAATTAAAAATGCTCTCACAGAGAATCACGCTTTTGAAAGGTTTTGATCAGATAAGTTAGGAAAAGTATAACACAATGTAATACAGCTGATAATTTTTACATTTTAACAATAAACTAAGTATTAACAGACACAATCATAATATTTGTCAGTCTTAATGACTGAAGACACTCAAAACTGATTACTTGATGGGGAAAAGTTCAGTGCAAAAAAAGACAGGTTCATATTATAATGCACAATGTATTTATGGGGCCAGCAGTCTTTGGATTTGCCCATTGGTGCAAGCCAGGTCAGGTGTCACGCCATCAACCAATAAAAATTCTCGAGCGGGTAGGAACTGTAGTAATGAGATGACTTTGAAATCTAGGCCGGGTGGGATTATGTATGCTGTCAATCACTTATTTTGACCCAGGGGGAGCCATCAAACCACCAAACAAGAAGTGGGATAAAGCAGCTGGTGATTGATGGCACTGGTTGAAACCACCCACAGTGTTTTTTTGATTAATTGGAAAAAAAATGCACATTGCACATATACAGAAATATGAAGAGCCATAACGGTCTATGTATATGTCTCTTCTTATGTATATGTATAGATAAATACAAACACACATGCTCGCAAGTGCACACACACACACACACACAGAGTTGTGGCTCCCCATCCACGCAGGGCCCAGGTAGAATATTTCATTTCTATGATGACATGAGTGCCGGAAATGTGCTGGTGGTTCTTGACCTTTCACCCTCCAATGAAACAGAAAAGAAGGTCTGAACACCAGAGGAGAGATGGATTTCTGTGAGCGCAATATAATGGGTGGGAAGTAGGTAAATGACATGCTGAGTCTGTAATGACTGAAATTTCATCAGCCACTCCCGCCTTTGACATCCGAGGAGCTGTGGAGCACTGTAACCTCTCACCTCTCTGCTCCTTGTGTGTACTTATCCTGTTCTTCCCATTTATTCAGCTCTCCTATGGCCTCTCTGCTTTCCTCCCAAGTCCCAAAGCTCATAGTGTAAGTGGATTTTTGGATTAAATCACACTTAGAGCATCTGTGCCTAGTAGTGGTCCTACACCCCATGCAGAGCGCCCCCTGCCTCGTACCTTGGGCTTCCCGCGATAGGCTCCGGGTTCATGCCGTCCCTGCACAGCATAAGCAGCTCCATGGATGGACAGCATCAAAAGCACAGAGTACGCCTGCGTTCTCCAGCTCTGCCACTGGGCCCTCTCTCCGATTGCCCCAAACGATTAATACCGGGCTGGAAAGCAGATTTAATAACCCTAAACGCAATTTGCTCCAAATTAGATTTCATAACTTGTTATTTCAGAAACGAGATATCTCAGCCAAATCGCTCGTAACTCAGCTATTAGGTGGAACGTAAAATAAAATTAAGGGAATGTATTTGGTGAAACAACAGGAAAGCATTTGTTGCGATTAAGCCTTTTCATATAAAGAGCAGTATAGAGCGTACGTCTTATAGCACAGAAGGCGTGGTAGGGGGTATGATTATATAGTGCTATAAAATGTGAAACAAGTTGCATATTTCTCTGTGGTGTTGGAGAAACAGAGTTGAGTTGCTGCATAATAATATACTTTATATCTGTTTGTTTGCTTCAGGATTATTTTTCTGGATGACAGCTGAAGTGCAGGGCGAGAAACTATGTGAAATACGAGCCGGTTTGCTATGGTGACACTGCATAGAGCCGGTTCACAGAAGGTTTAAGCGAGATGAAGGGAGGCTGGAGCAGGTCAAGAGTGTGGCGGTTTCTCCACATGTGACCCCAGGCAGCCAATCAGGCTCCAGCTCACCTCTTTGCTGCTCTGCAGCTTTTCAATGTATCTCCACATGGACCCAGAGGCTGCGACCTGAGCTTTTCTGTAAAAGGTGGGTTTTCTATAACCCAAGTGCTCACAGCCAGCACTGCATTTGGTGTGCGATTAATGACACTGAAGTGGTATCGTTTCACTTTGTAGAACTAAACTGCTCTTAAATGAAGAGTTAAGCTGGAACTGAGCACCATTCCTAAAGAAGAAATCTCTCTTAATATCCCTGCATGTCTGCCGAGGAGGTAAGAAAGTACCATCTATCGGAAAGTGCTATTAGACAGTGACTCCGTGCCAAGAAAAAAAATAGGAAAGGTACCACCTGATCTTCAAGGCATTCCTTAAAGACATTCAGGTTAAATGAACTAAAGGGACTTTTTAAGAGATGGCTGCAGGTGCAAAACCTAGTAATGAAACCAGTTAAAGCAAATACTTTGCCTGAATGTCTTCATTTTGTGCCCATGGGGAATTATGGGTAAAGTATGGTCCTAGTACACAAATAATGCTGCAGTCAAAAACAGATTAATAAATTTAGCTTGATCTTCTGACTACTTTTAGAGAAGGAAGAAAGAGGTAGATTCCTCACCATAAACTGATAAAAGCAGGCCATAGGGAGCTTTATGTCTACTAACCATGATAGGGATGATACACTAAAGATAAAGCCCCTACCATCTTCCATCATCTACCTCTGATGAGATTCACTCCGCCGAAGAATTATGCACCATTTCAACCAGTAAACAGTTACTGAACAGAAGATGCATCCAGTTGATATAAAACATTTTGGCGATCACATGACAGCAGTCATCTGAACCGCCCTTCTGATGATAATCTGAATATTCCCATTTACTCAAAATGCTGTGCAAATTCACTTTAATAACTTAGCCATTCCATTGAATAAATGTAATTACTGGACACGGTGATGACTTTGTCATCCTTGAATTTCTTTTATGCACAAAATGGCTTATGTTAGCTGCGGCAATGAAATGTAATGGAATTGAAAATCTATATAAAGCCATATTGTAACGCAGCTTATGCAGCGATTGGACATGAATCTGTGTGCTGCTGTAGCAGAATTACCCGTTGATTATCAGTGTGTAAATAAAACTGTCTCCCTGGCGTGAGTTATTGGTCCATCACGTTCTGACGGGCTTGCAAAGATGACAAAAACTGAAAGAGATAAATTAAATAAAACATTTTACTGTAGAACTCTCACTCTGATGAAGAATCATGCTTCATCACGGCTAATAAATAACCTGACTGAAAATAAGTGGCACTCTGCTGATTTATTCCTGGTAGGAAGCTTTGCGGCGGAAGACGTATAGATTTTTTTATAATTATAAAATTCTCGACCTGCTCTTCAGAAAGTCCGGCCTGTGTTCATGAACCAGACAAGCATTAGGTGTAGAACCAGGGTCTGCCTAGAGACCTTCTTTCTCAGGGATGGGGAATTCCAGGGACCAATCAGCTTTCAGCTGGAGACGGTGCCCCTGTGACACCACCAATGACTGGGTTGCAGCCTTGTCACCACAGTCACACGGAGGCAGTGTGGAACGGCAGGGATAATACAAATCGCTCATGAGACCTGTCAGACACACAGACTACAAGCAGACACCGAGGATCCGGCACGACACTGCAGAAACAACAAAAGAAAAACGAAATAAAAACCCAGTTGTTAATCTCTGTCAAAACCGTATACAAACACCCATTCCCTCACCTTCTCAAGACTTTTCTCCGTCACCTTGTCGCCCATAAGACTCATCACTCCGACCCAAAGGATGAGAGGTGATAACAGCGTGAAATATCGTTCAAGTCCACGCCGTCGAATAGCCCGTTGCCACAAGCCAGTGATCCCAGAGGTGACTTTAGTGTCTAAATGAAGTACACATTGATGCAGGGACCAATTTAAACCAGAAATACATCCTGTTAAGTGATTATGGGACAGACCTTAACAAAAGCCAGTGAAACGTCACAGGGGGGGGCCAGCGACCTGATTATATGCTCATTGATTTGTTGGACCACACCAACAAGGATAATGCTATAGATTTTGGTTCCCCCAACCAAGGCCAAGATAAAGATGTCCCTAATTCTATAAGGCCTAACTTTTCCCCTTTCGTGGTGCCCCTTGCTTGACGAGTCATGTGGCCCCTTAGTTGTGTTTCTCAGGAGTGATGATTCGGGGGGGGGGGCTTGGACACTCAATGCCCCAGAATTCTCATAGTGATTTACAGGATTTCACATTTGCTATGGGGTCTGTTGGGATTTGTCCTTTCTGGGCTCAGATAGTTGGAGGGGTGGAATACAACATTTTGCCATTTTCCCTGCAGACGGTCTATGTTGTTGTTTAAGATGATCACCCCCCCCCCCCATCTGCCCCCACTACAGCTTGAATATGAGCACGAGTCAGCAGGAAAGATAAACTGGATAAGAGAAGGTTCCGCCAAGGGAATCTGCCAGGCGTGCGCTATGGAGAAGGCGCGTAAGCAGAGGGGCCGGGAGATCGGTCGCCGGGGAGCATCACTGACACTCAGGCTGTTTTCACTCCACACAAGACAAATTCGCATCTTACGCCGTTGTGACTGTCTGCTTATCCCGACGTACTCGGCAATTCCCACTGGAGGGAGGAGCAGTGTTTCGGCAGCGACCTGCTACTCACCCAGAGACCGCTAGGAGGAGAGGAATGGGGTGTCCACCCTATCCTACGGGACCCTTGAGGTTTTCAAGGTTTGGAACAGTTCCGGGATCATCATACCCATACGGCTACAGGAGGGGACAATGTTCAGAAATGGGCAGAACATTAGCCTGCATTGTTCTTCTCGTCACTTGTAAACTATCTTTCCATCCATCCATAGATATTTTCCGGTTATCTGGTACTGAATCGTGAGGTCACTTAGGGTGATTTATGATATTTACCATTTAGCTGTTGCTTTGGGTTACGGGTACTCCTCTACTTGCGGCAAGAAGTGTCTTTGCTCATTTTAAAGATTAGGCTTAAGCTATTTCCTTTCTCTGCTTCGTGTTCCTGAAGCAGCGCTGACGGTACAAGAGCATTCCGGGGTCACCCTTGCCACACTGCCTCCTCCGTGCTCTCTGCTGGAGGGGTGAAGAGGTTTATGGGCTGCAGGACAGGGTATGCCAGACAGCTGATCTGTCTTTAAATGCTTCCTTTAACTCCTCCACCGAGCTTCTCATCCAGAACAATCCGTGTGGTTGCTCTGCAAATTCCCACAGCTTGCGAGTTTGTTCCAGAATTTGCCATTTCATACCTTTTTAGCTAGGTGTTAACCCTTTATTAGTATCCGCTAAACCCCCTCTGGCCGCTGGGAAGATGAGCGTTTTGCTTTAATCCACAATGTTCTTGCACACATCAGCGATCCCGAGGCACGATGTTAACTTACTGAAATGGGTACATACATCATGTTCCTCTTAATCACCCAGAGTTTAGCAGAAAAAGAGAGCCTCTCTCATTATAACTGAACACAGAAGGAAAGCACTCCACGCTACAAGCAGTCCAAGATCCCGCGAGGCAGAATAAAAGAGTGAAAACAAACAGAGCTCAGCAAGGCAAATGAAGGATGAATGACACTCACGCTTGGCCTGTTTTACGCTACGGACATTAGTGGGCTGAATAGTACTCTCTTGCGAGCCGCCAGCTGTCACCAATAAAATATGTTATTTAAAGTGAGAATTTTAATAGAATTAAATTTTGCCCTTTAGATCTCGGAAGCAATTAAATGTAATTTTGTGTTTGCGGTTGCTTTGTGTGATTACCGAGGTCAGATGTGGAAAATTCCATGGATCTGCACTTACGATTTGTTTGGCTACCGAAGGACACTGTGCCTCAAGGGAACTGGAAAGAAAACATGAAAGAAAACAGAGAGCCCCCTCTCTGCGAGGTTAGATGAAAAACAGGGCAAGGCTAAAAAAAAAAAAATACAAAAAAGAACAATTTCTATGAATGTGTACATTCATTGCTCTGTGCGACAAGGTGTGAAGGAACAAACCACTTCAGCGCAGGGGTGTGCGTTTTCCATCCTGCACTGGAGGCATTTTCAGAGAGCCCAAACCCACTTTAGCGTCAGTGATAGACTCATCCAGAACCCTAACCCTAACCCCACAACTTCCCTGGAAAACATGCACTGAGGAATAATCATGGAAAAATCACCTACAAATAACCTAATGCAAACCGATAATACTTTATTAGTAAAAGCCTGAATTATACTCATTTTTAAATTTCATTTTTAACAAATAATAACAAAGGTTATGTCTGAATTTTTCAAAAGAAAAAAAAGAAACAGACATTTGGATGTGACTTAACCACCCCCCCCCCCCCCCAATTCAGATGTACCCCATGGTCCTTGGATGAAAGCATTTTCTCTTGTTTGCTTGTTATTACACCCAGAAATACACATAATGTTGCTTTTACATCACAGACTGATGCGGCTGCATACACCAGTACAGATGTAATTCCATTACACAAGGCCCAACTGCAATCATCAAAATTACTCCATAAACTATCTCAGAGACATGAAGTTGTCTGCCTCTTGGCCATTCTTCACAACAGTAAGTGACAGCTTCCGTAATTCCCAAAACCACAACACATCCTCGCTGCCAGCGCCCCCTCAAGGCCGTGCTCCACGTCGCACCCCGAGATCTTTACCTCCGCGTCAATCGAACTCGCAGGAATAACTGGCTCGCAGCTCTCATTGCCTGCGATAATCAAAGGGTGCGCTCCATTCCACCAGCCGAGATTAAAAACCGTTAGACTCCCACAGAAAGTTATTAGATGTCAGCGTGGCGCATGAAACACAAACGGATGGTTCGGCGCCATTAACTCGGACATGTATGTCGATGAGTAACATTTCCCAAATCGTCTTGGAATAGCAGAGAACTTCCTTTCTGCTGCTATAAAAGCTAATGGTATTTAACTTGGTGATAGTCATGCTGTTAAACTTAAAAATAATAATAATAATAAATAAAAAATAAAAAGAATGGATAATAAAAGAAAAGTTTTTTATTAATTTGAGGACATCTCCTGCTCATGAATTTCTAATCATGCTCTTCAGGAAAGTATTTCAGAGAGAGACCCTTGAAGAGAGGTTGGAAAAAGACTGGCAGCTCTTAGAAAAACGAGTAAATTAGCTAGTACCTAAAATAAATGGCTTGTTATTTTTTTTTACAGTCCCAATCAAGGATGCAATGATTTATACATTAACACCACGAGCGCTGCAATTGCACTGATACACGGAGAGCCACTTCCAATCAATCTAATTGTCCCTTTTTCTGTGATTGTGAATGGATTGCAGGACTCCTTCCACCCGGATGCTGAAATCAAGGGAGTCTCACTGCTCAAACGGGGAGGGGACTTCTGAGGTTAAAGTTTGGGTTTCACCAGCGGGGAGGGAGATTAAGCAGTCTGAGGAGCTGGATAAATTTTCACCGAGACTACATTTGCATGAACCAAAAAAAAAAAGGCAAAAAAAGTAACTAGATAAGAGCCCCTTGGTTAAAACCCCAAAATAACAACAGAGTGGGAGACACGCTATGAATCCTTGGTCTAATACAGTGAATTTTCATTCCGTCACCGTTTTCACCTCTCGACACTCTCTTTTTGTTTTGATGACTCTCTTAGGCAGGGATCATCAGGTGGCTCAGACACGTGACATGCACCGTCTGTTTACCATTCAGCGGATATCCATAATCTAGAGAAAGGGGGATAATATGAAAATGGATGAGACAGAAATAGGTATGAATCAGCTGATTATATACTTCATGCTCATTGGTTCTCTGCAGGCCATGGCTAAATCCTCTCTCTAAGACCAGAAACTTGCATTAGTCTCAAAAAGCCCCCGAATCACTTTCGCTCACATCATTGTCTCTGAAACAACACTGCTTCCACGGCAAGCCGTCTAACCACTTAAATCGGAATGCTCTTGGTTTGCCTATATAGCTACAGTCCTGGCCATCTTACGAATCCTTATGAAAGTCACTAGGTGATAAAAATCTTGCAGCAGGACCTTTGTAGTCTCATTACTAGCAGCTGGGCTTTCCACACTAATCAAATGACTCAGCTGTACTTCATGTATCCTTTTATATATCTGCTAACAATCTGAGCACTGATCCACGGCCTGTTAAAACAGGTCAGCTTCCTGTCAGTGGCTAACGGCTCGTTAAAACAGGGCAGCATCATCGATCCGAGTCCGGCGCAGTGCCGAATGGACCGCTAATGCAACAGGGGGCTCGAGATTTGTCACGTTCAGCATAACACTAAAGATCGCCTGGCCGGCACTATAAAGAAACACCTGTGAGACCAGCAAAATAAAATGTTATACTGAGTGGAACAGAATATGGAATATTGATACTTTATTGATTCTCATGTGAAAACTGTGTCTTTGCCTTTTCTTCAGGCACAAAGACATATAAACGGGGGGAGCGAGTTTGGGGATGGGGTGGGGTTCATAGTATACCTGAAGAAATTGGGGGTTAAGGGCTTTGCTCAGGGGCCAAAAGGTGACATCACACCGCTGACCATGGGTTTTGAACCAGCAACCTTCCAATGACTGGCACTGTGCCCTAACTCACTGAGTAACCCCAGAGAAAAATGTCACTCAGGCAATGTCACAGCTGAGTGAGTTCAACTCAACATGAAGACAGACAGAGCTCTTGGAAATCAAGCCCCCCCCCCCACCCCCATCCAATCAGTCTGGGGGAGGTGGGGGGTCAAGATCAGGAGGTGTTTATATGAGAGATGCTGCTGTGTTTTGCTGGTAATTGCAGATGCAACTGTGGCGGATGGTGCCCACAAGAGACATGGAGAGTCACCACTGGGTCACGGAGGACGTCACCTGATGCTTGATTCTCTGCTCACACCCAACAGGGGCAAGTGTCCATGGTAACATCATCCACGGCAGAGAGGTTCAAAGCCTTGAGCTCCAGACGGTTCCCCACCTTCTGCTTCCTGTTTCAGGGACTGCCTTTTGTTTATCCAGTCACTTCTTATTTTTCTCAGATTTCAGGTAGCGGGGCTCATCCATCAATAAAGATCTGGCATCCCCCAGGTATAATTCCCTAATCCCCTCTCTGTCTGTCTGCCGGTCTTTTGTTCCTCTCCCGACCCGGATTCGGGGAGGGTGGGGTAGATGAGTGAGTAGTAGGTGCAGTAGGCCCTCAGGCTATGAGCAAACAAACGAAAGTTTCAGCCTACGGTGGCAGTTAGCATACCAGAAGGTTACCGGGTCACGTCTCAAATGACCAGTGACTAGTATCCGCATGAAATGACAAGAAATCAATTGCTGTTAATTAATAATTGATGGATTAATGGCATTAATATTGATGACACCATTACATGCAAATTAACTAAGCTGCTTATTCCTTATTGTTTCCCCCAGCATTACTGAGTCACCGTGGCAGCCCTGGTGGCTGGCAGACGGCAATGGCAATCTGCCAGGGGCGGGGCCACTGGAGCACTAGTCCCAGCTGAAAGCTGATTGGTCGGCTGAGTGCCCCTTCCTCCATCACTCACCAATTCAAAACACATCATTGGCTACTGATAAGGCCGACCCTGGCCATTTAGCCCCCTATGAGGAGCGCTAGCAGATACAGTGTGTGACCAGTGAACACTGCAGAATGTAGGCGGGGCCACATCCCTCATCATGATGGGGATAGCCAATGGGAAACCAACTGAGACCCGAGTTTCAGGGATACAGCGTGCATTTTTAGTATTGTTTATGGTTATTTTTAATTTATTGGGACTGTTTATTAATGTCTACGTGTCATTTTCTGCTATCTAAAAGTATGTGTTGTGCGATATCCTTCAGGAGTAATAAAATAAACACATATGAACATATGTATGTATGTATGTATGTATGTATGTATGTATGAATGTATGTATCTATCTATCTATCTATCTATCTATCAAGACAGGACATGAATGGGAGCAATAAAGGACCCTTGTGCATTGCTTGATACATTCAATTATGATATTCACATCATGAACAATGATTTTTCATTATCCACTGTCTTGAAAGTGAGTCGTAAACAGCAGTAAGTACAAAATTACAAAGCTGCCATTTATTTCTGCCAGTGTAGTCAGCTGGACCTTTACATTATCTCGGCAATCTGTCGAGTGGGTTTACAAACCCAAACTGTGGTATAGGGGTCACATGACCACATGTACAAGCTGTGACGTTGACTCTGATTAAGAGAGTCAACAGGCTGGTTGTTAAAATGAATTTTAATCAGCCCCCCTCCTGCAAACTCTACATGTGTAAGTGACATGCTAATTAAGCTTGCCAAATTCACAAAAATGGATTTGGGTGTAATTTCATCACAAAGGTGGGATGTTTGCCGAGACAGAGAGTAAATAAATGTAGAGTAGAAACAGCATCCAGGGTCAGAGTTACGCAGAGCACAGCTTCATTTACCCAGCACTTCAGATTACTTCACTGCATTCAGGGTCAGAGTTACGCAG
>JAODUD010000082.1:20612259-20622513 GCA_026784285.1 Stomatorhinus walkeri | reverse complement strand
GGAGGGGGGGGGGGGCTCTGCTTCCACTAGACTGAACAGCGGGGCTGCCTCATTATCAGGGAGGAACTGGGAGGGGGACGCGCTTGTTTACATCAAAACACCAATTTATGAATTTATGGAAAGAAAATGAAGAGCAAATGAGCTGTACGTGAAGTCCAGCAGCTCAGCCTGTGAGAGAGGCATGTGACCTGGCGCGGGGGGCTTAAAAGAGCAGGAAAAGAGTGCCACACAGCGCATGTTCAGCAGTGGATGATCTACCTACTCAGATGGACTCGGGGGTGAGGCAGGAGATGAAGCACTCATCCTGATCAGGTGCAGCCTAATTTTGGGGAAAAAATCCAGCCCAGCTGTTATCCTCGAGTTTCTTAGGTTTTTTTTTTGCCTACCCATAATGCTGTGCTGGGTACATTTATTTGACAGAGCAGGTCACAAGGTGTTACAAGGCATCCTGAAAACATTCTCTCCCATCGTACGTACTAGTAGCATGGGACGGCATGCAAATGTAGCCATTGGCGAAATAGGTCTCCAAATCCACAATGAAGTCCCCCCCACAACAAACACGATCGATATACAGCGACAAAGATAGATAAACCTTCAGCCAGAACGATCTCAGGCCCTGCTGTGATCAAAGGGCGTCCGCCAATGAAAGCGGGTGCATGAGCCGGATCGCTGGGGGACATTCCGGACACATAGAAGCTATTCCGGGGCCAGCCCCACCTCCAATGACAGTTAACCCCAGGGTGCATGAGATGCATATTAAGCCACGCATTGAAAACCAGACACGTGGGACAGACGGCAGAGGCTGATGCTGAATTGATAAACAGTTGGCTTTAGAGATACTAATCATAATAATAATAATGATGATGTAATAAGAGATCCTGATTCAGCAGCAGAACAAAATTCGACCTACTCTTTTTCTGTGAGAAACCCTACCCTCCAGATCGGCTAATGTCACCGAGAGCGTCCATCAGCAGTCGGCCTTAGATCCAAATCGGCAGTTTAATACACTCTGAGGCTCACTGAGCAAGAGCCTTCCTGCCGAGAGTCTGAGCTGTGCGGTTTTAATATCCAATCACGCAGCGAACATCAGGACACATCGTTCATAGGAAGAATCCTGCAAAGCACCTAGCCAAGATGCCATTTCCACATTTACAAGAACGTATCAGGCTGCAAGAAACTGAGTTTGCCTGGGAAGGAAATCCCTCCCCTAAACTGGACTTTCTCCCCCTCTGTGGATTTAATTGTCACGGGAACTCTCCTTCCAGAATTTCGAGCGGGTCCTTATAATCACAGAGCCAGGGCCTTAATCGCTTTCTTGCTCCCCTGTCCGTTAAATTAAGAAAAATCTCCCCGCCTCGCCAAGCCCCCGACTCCCCCACACCTTGCCCCCTCCCACTCGGAAACGCGCCTAAGCCGTCCGTTTTGATGGGAAGCCTCCAGCGCGATGTCATTGGCCTCTGTATGGCTTTTATATTTTTTATGTGTTGCCTGTGGCAGATTCCAGCTTCCTTTTGGTTCTATTTCCTTTATTTTACACACAGGGAAAGATGGAGCTATACGGAGCTATATGGAGCTATACAGAGCTATACGGAGCTATACGGAGCTATATGGAGCTATATGGAGCTATACGGAGCTATTCGGAGCTATACGGAGCTATATGGAGCACAAACACCACAGATACATCAACTGTTTGGATGGAACTGAGCACATATAGATTACGTTGCCTGTACGTTTTACTTGACTTCGTCAGGGGATCCTTGTGGAAATGTTAGTTTCGGCTCCCATGTCCATCGGAGCAGTTATGTCCCGATTACACGTCACTCTGATGCCACATAAGGTCATATGGCCATCTCCTTGGGAATACAAACAAAGACGGAACAGCTATCCGTTGATGGACATAATCACTTAGCAGGGGGTCGATACCATCCCTTAAAAATCCCCACTTTCAGAACTGATTACTCAAGCTGTAATTAGTCAAGTGACTCATTCCCGTGGCCTTATGGGGACTGAAGTGCTGCAGGGGAGCATTTTTGTAGAATATCAATATGTGGAACGGAGTCTGTGGTTTTGGGTTGAGCAACGCCTGCCGATGCAACTGTGCTTACCCATGGAATTCCTTCTTCTTACCACGTCGACATCATCACTCTCTGTCGTAATTATGCTTCAGAGCTACTAGGCTGAAGATGTATATATCAGTAACGGATGATACCATGATGTGTTTACCAGGCTCGTAAAAGGAAATACACTTTTTGGGACAATTGGAGGTGAGATGAATGGTGTTACTGACATCTCAAGTCATAAAAGCATAGATATAAAATACACCATTAAGCAAAATGGCAAGCTGATGATTCAGCGGATATGAAAGCAGGGCACAGGCTTAGCATCATTCATTTTAATATTGCAAGAAACTTGCATGGGAAGAGCTGTGTCTTTTGCGGTAATTAGCTCGCTTTTGTAGATGGCTGCTGATTCGTCCCTTTTGATCTTACAGGCTGGTTAGTCCTTCACCAAATCAAATGATAAAGAAAAAAAAGCCAGACAGACACACATCATTAATTTCATTTGAACAACTCCATTTTTGGAAAAAAGAGAACTTGGCTGCGTTATTATGATGTCTGAAAATTACATTACTTGAAGGAGAATGAGTCAGCTTTCTCAGAAAGCCAAAGGGAAACACTCTTTCCAAGGAACTGTAGCATGTTGTCTTATTAATAGGGTAGACTATGTGTGAATAATGCTCATCGCAACCTGATTATCTACTTATACGAAGACATAATGACTCTCAGAATCTATTCCGGGTTGGAGGACAGCAGTAGGTTCAGACAGGGATAGATAAAGTCTCCTTTGAAATACAATAGAATAGATCTCCTTATCCTCAGACACTACAGGAACCCCAGTACCCAGGGAAGAATCACCATCTCAAGTTCAAGCTCACCGCTGGTCCACAGCCAAGTGTGGTCTTCACCTTCAAATCTAGTTAGTAACTTTGAGGCAGAGAAGAGTGCCAACCAACAGATTTCCTGCTCATTTATCCAGTCCAATTTAATAACTCCTGTTGCAGTTATATTCCCTTCCAAAATGTTTTGGCCAATGAAAATCGTTTTTGAACAGCATGCTTTCCTGCCTGTTTTATGTCAGACATTTCTATTGGCTGAAAAGTTAGAAGTGTCAGCATAATATTGTCATATCATGATTGATACATCTGTATGATTGTATGTGTGTATAAATTTTAGTCGCGGAAACTATAGGGCTATTAACACAGTACAATTATTCATTTTCTACTAAACATTCAGATTGAAAGGGGTTTGCTTGATGATTTTCATGCTAATTTAAAAAGAAAAAGATTTCACCGACATTTCACAAACAATTGAGAATAAAAACCATTCAGGGCAGCAAAAGGAACCAAGTGACTCAAAAATGCAAGAAAGGGTCACTGACAGTTAAGAGAGAAAGACCCCAAACCAGATGAACAAATGACGACAGCTTTTAGAGAGCACCACTGAGTGTAAGCAGAATGTCTTCATTGTGCTGCGTTGACAGAAATTTCTAGACAAGGACAGAGAGTCTTGGTGGTGATGACACTATACTGAGTAGTTCAGGAGTGATGCTGAGTTCTTTTCAGGAGATGAGGTACAGGCAGAAATGAAGAGAAGCGCTGTCTTGGATGAGCTGAAGTTCAGGCGATGTTTCTGCGGGGAACTGATGCCAGGAGACAGCCTGGGTGTCTGAGGGGGTGGAGAAGGTAGCTGAAAGGTAGATTGCGAGATTAGATATGAGCGGAGCGAGGTTCGGGAACACAAAGCCCGGCACATTCCTGCAAAACATCTACCAGACTTTGGCAAAGAGCAGGTGGAGAGTGAGACTTTCCTGGTTCCTGGAATGAGGTAGGAATTCTCCCAGAACATCTCAAGGTCCTACTGCTGCATTTAGACAGGACTGCAGAGGGCTGATGGGCAGAGAGGGAGAAAGCTTCACCAATGGGAAGGGGTGGACGTACCACTGGAACAGTCATCATTAAAACCGGTAAATTTACACTCAGACAGGAAGTTACATGGAGGGCAGCAAGTTCAGAGCTTATTGTGGTAAACAGAAGATGTAGCTGGGTATTTATTGTTCAGTGTGGGAGTCCAGGAGAGTTGTGACTCATGCTGGTTTGAAGGGTTTGAGGGGAAAAAAATGAGGATGGGGTTTAAAAATAAAAGGAAGGGATGGATTTGGGGATTTCCTTAGGGAGAAGAAAATGGATAGAATGAAGAGGACCGCTAGCAGGATGCTGTAGAAATGAGAGCTAGGAGATGCTTCTGTCAGAGACACAAAGGTTGAGGTGTAGGCGCCGCTGGAGATGGGATGGTCAGGAGATCTAACTCCTGAATATGTCTACCTTAAAGTGGGATGTGTGGGGGATTCAGAGTGAAGAAACAGCATAAAACAGCTTCAGGGGATCATGGGCAGAAAGAGCAACATTCATTTTGAAATATATTTACTTCATGGAAACTAGGCTGGGGAGTGGAATGAAGATAGTAGGAGAGACAAGTCAACAGTCAGTATGGACCTGGAGCTTTGCCATTGGCGTTGAGCTGCCTGGTTTATCGGGAGGAGCTGAAGATGGTAATCTTTGCTTTGAAGTTTAAGGGCAGTAAATGGAAGGGAGAGTGGGGAGGAGGTGGGTGAGTTAGCTGGAGATTGAGATGCCAAGCGAAAGACATCTCAATGAGAAATGGAGCGCTGAGAGGGGGTTTGGAAGGAGGTGACGCAGAGGCTAGAGCAAAAGGGGCCATGTCAGCTCAGAAGGTCTTCCGGAAGATGCTGAAGGAGTTCGCTGGCCTTGTATGTGTGGAGTTTGTAGTGAAGCAATGTTGAAGGAGAGAAGTCACCCGATAGAAGCCAACGACCCTTTGACGTGAGATCTTCTGGTCTGGTACTTATAAGCGTGTGCTTCTCATGCAGTCTAGGGGCACTGTGTGGCTCAGTGGGTGCCTGCAATCGCAAGGTCATCGGTTCATATCCCAGGGTTTGCAGAGTGATTTTACCGTTGGGTCCCTGAGCAAGACTTGCGGGTTCAGTAACAGAAGACAATGTATGTCTCACTACCCTAGATTTTAATCTCAGGCTATAATATTAAAAGAAAAACCCAAAAGAGACTCTTTCAGAAGAATCAATGCAAGATAATTGTAGGGTCTTCCACTCATTATATTTTTAATTACCTTAAGTAAGTAACCAGCTAGCAATTCGTCTCATGGCCCAAACGCTGTCAGTAACCCCACCTGACTGATAAGGTGAAATATGTCAGTGGAGGTAATCTGTGAAGAGAATACCAGCGGGCTATTCCTGGGGGAACTGACAAGGAGATAGGGTTTTGGCAGTAAATTAAAAAGTCGATAAATCACCCCACCCATATTCACGTGTAATTCTCGTAAGTGATGTGCAGTCAATAAAACGTCTCCACCGGTGATAAATATTCAGTTGTGTTGCTGTGGTCACTGTCAGAATCAGCAAAATACAGTTTTAATAACAGCCGTTGCCTTTGTATTCTC
The DNA here is from genome assembly GCA_026784285.1 of Stomatorhinus walkeri. Classification (NCBI taxonomy): domain Eukaryota; kingdom Metazoa; phylum Chordata; class Actinopteri; order Osteoglossiformes; family Mormyridae; genus Stomatorhinus; species Stomatorhinus walkeri. The sequence goes on along the minus strand of JAODUD010000082.1, from coordinate 20,616,979 downwards.
TGCAGGGTGAATACAATTGATGTTTATTTTATTTATTTATTTATTGCGGTTGAAGTTATGGCAATGAAAACCATACTGTCTGCATTGGGGGTATTCCGGGTGGTAAATGAATTTTTGATCAGCACCTTTCTTTAACTACAAAGTTGGCTTTTCTTGGTACAAATTGCATTTTAAGGGAACGTAGCCTGAACTGGGTGTGATTTTTCACAGTAATGCCAGGCAATTTGTATAAATGTACTCCGTAAATGTTTTAGTGGGAAGCTTAAACGGTTAGTTCCCAGCGTCTGAGCACCATAAGGGAGGCACTATTACAAAACGTCCTCATATGTATTCTTTTGCTTAACATCTTGCCGCTGCCTGAAACATGCATTTCACAGCTGGCCGAATAAGGCTTCAATGAAGCTGTGGTGATTGTTGCAGGAGTTGGAACAATCTATCTTCTGACCAGAGCAGTGGATGGTCACTCGGCCTGTCCGTCCATCTGTGTGTCCATCCATCCACCCATCCTCTATTTTGTTTTCTGGTTCTGTAATGAGCTTAGACCCTGAGATTGGAGACCCAGGCGCGAAGCAGCTGACACCTCGTAATTACAGTGAATTCACCATGAGTGTCAGTGTCTATCTAATCTGCTTTTAATTTATCAGAATCTGTTTCGGTGAAATGCAGGTGTCTGAAAACCCCACAGTCTATAAGGTTCTCTATAGACGCAGCTGCATTTTTGTCCCGTCATTATCAGAAGCAGGGAGCTGGACCCAACTACCTTATGCAGGTCCGTAGCCAGAACCAAATTTCTCAGTGGGGGAGGGTCTCTTCTGTAGATTTCACCGAGAGGGACTATACCTGGGGTCCCTTGCGCCAATCAGGCCATAGTCAGCTGTCTAATTTGCCAATGCCTACATCCTGATCATATCATCCTCTACTCCAAATTTTTCATGTTCCTCCATCATCTTGACACCAAAACAGGAATGTCCCAGAGCCATTCAGGCACTAAGATGTCTCAATAAGTCATTCAAAGCAAGCCTGTGATCTCTGCATGGTCATTATGTGAATTTCCCAGCATTCCTTGCTGCACACAAAGTTAAGGGCGGGATTTTGACCGGGTAATATTTGTCACTGCTAGGGCAATTCTAGGATTTTTGAAGGTGGGAGGCACTAGGGCGATAATTCATGCAGAGAGGCCAACCAATGATATGTCTCAAATGAGTGAGTGACAGGGGTGAGGTACTCCCTGGGCCAATCAGCTTTCAGCTGGGTCCAGGGCGTCTGTGCACCACCTCAGTATGTGCGCCTATGTGATCATTTTTGGCTATGAAAACAGCTTATTGCCATTCCAATCTGCAAACAGACCAGGCCAGGCAAACTCACAAAAGTGTGAGGAGAAGAATAATATCTCACAAGTCCCCTCAGAAGGACACGAAAATGGGTCTCGTTTCATCCCTCCTCAATGTGTGGCTTTGTTGCTGCCTTTCGCACTCTTTAACTTAGTGTAACTGACAAAATACCACTTCTTATTTCTTGCCAAGGACACAGCTGATAGCAGCAGCACGAGACGGGCATCAAAAAACCGTAACCTGCATAAAAAAAGGAGCCCTCTAATTTTCACCCACCCACCAGTTATTGGCAAACTTAAAGCGGCCGATTCCTAGGTCACGAATGCCACCCGTCTACACAAGCCGGATGGGTCCCTCTCGAGCGGATCTCCAGTCATCATGCTGCGCTTCTGAAATTCCAGACCACGGTGCATTACATCATCCGCCTCTTTTGAAGAGCGAACAAAGCATTGATCAGTCAGGACAGCGCAAGTTTGTACTTGGTGAGCGCGGTAGGTGCTCGTCTGGCTCCCTTACCGAAGTTCATCTCCAGTTCACATTCAAACGCTTTGCCTTTTCACATAGTCAAAGTGTGAATATTAATTACATTCATGCATTTACCTGACGCTTTTATCCAAAGCGACTAACAGTGCCATCCAGTGTAACATTTTTCCCTATGCTATATGCCTTTCTGAATTTTGGACAGAGGACAGAAAGCACTTGGGTTCGAACTAGCAACTCTGGTTAAAAGTCAGATGCTGCACCAGTCGAGTCACGAACATAGTCGGTGCAAACAAAATAACAACCTTCCGAATAAATATTTACTTGTGGAACAATGATAACAAGATGATCAGCAGGGGCAAGAGAGATCTTGTGTTTGTAGAAAGGTGGTAGATTGACATAGTGCAGCTAAATCTGTCGCATGCATGTTACATCAGGAATAACTGGGAATCAATTATTAATCGATAGTGAGAACTTGCTCTGCTGCAATGTGGATGTGAGGTGACATCATAGTCATCCAGGATTTCACTGCAATTTATCTGGATTTAAAAGCACTTGCATTTGTGCATTTATTTACCCATCCATCTCTGACACAAACTTTTTATGTATAGAGGAGCATTCAGCAGTCTAAGGAATGAACATCTATCACATTGTGGCCTTGATTCATGGATAACACTCTGCTCTGAGCACTGAATAGCGGGTGACCTCTCTCATTCAGCTTCCTGGATGTATCTTCTAAAGCCCCGATGGCACTGAACCCGTCACGGCTGTCATGGTCCTGTGGTGACCAGGAAGGGGTGAATCAGAGGGTGTTTTCCGGAAGAGCAATCTGAGTGTTGGACGTTGTTAATTGGATTGCCTGGGGGTGTATGGTGGTGGGGGCAGTTGGGTGAGCCAAAGACGCCCTATAGTGAAGATCAACCTCTGTGGAGCCAGGAGAGTGGGAGGTGACAGGGACTCCGTGGTCACATGTTTAGCGCAAATGCAAAAAACAGGACATTGGAGTCATTTGGAGGAAGAGGAAGGGATCACTGAGGGCTGACTCTGAATCCATTGATGCTGCTTTTTTTAAATGCTAATCATCAACACTCACATACTATAGCTGGTAAATAAAGAACCGTTTCTGCAAAAGGGGGCTGTGCCTCTTTTTGCATAGATCTTATGTTACGATGTGTTGCTGTTTGGCATGAAACGTTTGGCAGACAGTCACGTGACGGGGAGATGACTCCAGCCCCCTCTGCGGAGGTGAGGACGGGGTGTAGCCCTCGGGAGAGGTACAGAGTTGTCTGAAGATGTTCTTCCTTCAAAGGAGAGGAAGGGAGAGCTCAGCGCGATTCTTATCTGGCTCTTCGGAAACAAAACCTGCCATTTTTCTCTCCTTCACTGGGAGCAGCTCCTTTTCTCTGCCTTTTTCTTACCATCCCAAAAAAAAATGTGAATCCTGCAAGCGACGGACATTCATTTATTTTTAAACAGCAAACTCGGCACAATCTTCAAGCATCGTCCGGGAGCCAGACTGGGAGAAACTTTTATAATCCATAAAGTCTCATTCTCAAGCTGTTTGCAGAAGAAAGTGTGTGAATCAGTATGTGTATAATTATAATCTTTATAATTATGTCATTGTTTTTCCTACTATTTAGAGTTTGGGGTACAATGTATAATTATATTTTGGGGCGGGGTCACCTTGTTTTTTATATGAATTATCTTTTTTTAAAAGTAATTAACATGCAATAATGCTGGCAGAATGATGAGGAAATGCTTTTTAAAGTAGAAATTCAGATCAAAAGAAAGAAGGAGAAGAAAAAACTAGCAGACTGAGATATCCTGGGATTATAACACACTCATGTTCTTCTAGTACAAAAAAAGACAAAAGCAGGAACGTTGCAGAGGGCTAGAATTTTTACGACTTGTGAACATTGAGCATAATAATTGCAGTTTACAAACTCCTAGGTCGAACACGTGCTGACATTTTACATAAAGCATTGCTTCACTGTTTGTCTGTGTTGCATGATTAACGTAGATCAGACCATGGTCTGATCTTGTCTGAGATGTAAGTTTCATTGTATCGAGTGTGAAAGGGCAGCTTTCAAACTCCTATGTCAAACATATGCTGACATTTCACATAAAGCGCTGCTTCACTGTTCCTCTGTGTTGCGTGATCAACGTACATCAGAGCCTGTTCTGATCCGATCAGAGAGATTCCATTGGTTCGAGTATGAAAGGTTTTCATTGCCGGCTTTCTCTGTCCAAGAACCCAAAGCCAATGAATCTAAAATGGACGTTAAAGATGTAGTAGATTCCTTCCTCACCTCATTCTCTGATTGGATTATACAGACGAGTCCCTGAGAGGCCACCATTTGCTTGGTAGGTGTTTCCGCAATGCATGGGTATGTACTTATATATCCACCACAAAATGTCTCCCACCCCCACATACTGTAAACATTCCCGCTGAAGATCCGTTTAAATTCTCACCATAAAAATGGTCAACAGAATCATTCTCTTTGAATGTGATTCAAAGCATACTGTGACACTTACTTACGGTGCCTCACAGCAGGAACATAAACACGTTAGAGTAAACATCACCCACAGGGAATTCTGGGAAAACCCTGAGAAGCACAGCCACACCAGCCCCCTCCATGTGACCCACCCATGTTAAGGACTTACGCACATGACATGCATGTCAATACATCAGAAGGGACAGGGTCGTTTGAGAATCTGCACGTACACACCAAACACCACGATTGCCACTGTTGTTTTATGATGAAAGTGCTTCCTCCCTGCTGTTGAGTGAATTAACTGGGGTTTGGACTGGTAACACAGAACAGACTGAAAGAGAGAGAGAGAGAGAGAGAGAGAGAGAGATAGAGAGAGAGAAAGGAAGAGGGAGAGCAGCAAATATTCTCAGCCAC
>JAODUD010000082.1:20556954-20567746 GCA_026784285.1 Stomatorhinus walkeri | reverse complement strand
GCAATCTTCTGAGGGGGGGCCAATTAACTTAGCAATCTGCCAATGTCACCCCCTCCCCCCCCCCCACTACCACCACTGCTACTGCCCACCACGTTGGATCCCTGCATCAAGTTCCTAAGAAACACAAGCATAACTAATTTGTAATGACTTTATGTGTCCCGCAATAATATGTCTGTTGTTATGGATCCCATTCATTAATACTCTTCTTCTACAGTAGGATTAAAAAGCAGCATAATTGGACTCCATCTACAGCAGCTAATGTAGCTTTTGATGGTTAAAGATTTTCTTCGAGTGTCAACTCAGTCCTTTTCAATTATACCAATTGCCAAACCTTCACAAAAATCCAGTCAGCCAATAATATCGATCATTCAGCCTAGTAGGTGGATTAACCTCCGCCAAACTACAGTCGCAGCATGTCGGACAAAAGCTTTAGAGCACATGTGGAAAAAATGGAAATTATTTAGAGATGATACTTTTTTTCCAATTGTTCTGCAAATAGAAAATTTACCGTTATCAAAATTATGGACTAATTTATAATGCTAACTGTATTTCAGTTAATTCTGATGCTTGTAAAGAAGAAATTTATTTATTTTTTATCTTGATAGGTGGATCTGTATTTTTTTTATTTTTCCTGCAGAAATATTGTAATAAAATCGCACTATATTTGTAGCATGGCATTCCTGTTTCTTTACAGTTATTACACAGACACTGCTTTCTCCATTATTCTATATTAGTGCTACTCCCTTTTTTGATATCCAACAACAAATAAAGAAAAATGCAGTGTCTCTGAATAAGTTAAAAATAAGCACATTGCCTTTCTAAAGCAAATACCAGATATAGCTACTAATGACATCATAGGGTTATTTTATCCTTTATTTTTTCCAGGTCTCTGTTTACAGTAAAAGAACTTCTTTTTGATACATGAAATAGTGTGCAGTTTATTACCCAAATGAAATATCCTGGGGGGATTCCCTTTCAGGATCTGTGAGCCAAGCCTGTAGCGGATTACGTGGCAAAACGCCAGCTGATGTTTCGGTGAGCTTCGAGATTGCCGCCATTGTCATATCCTCTCAGAGCCGGCTGAGCAAAGCCTCCTGTGTCACTTTGATGCCGCCACCGTTGTGTAACACATGCTGTCAGCGCGGGACGGGGTGTGGTCAAATTCATGTTTTGATCTTCTTAATATTCATTTACTCTGATATGAAGTGTGCAGTTCACCTGACAGCTTACAGACTCTGAAATGTTTACTTATGTATGACATTACTTTTGCTAAAAAATAAATATTAATATTGGCACTGTAATCATGTAAAGATACATTTTAAATAAAACTGAATATTCAGCATATCACTCATTACCACCTTATTTTCGCTTGTAGAAATGTATCCAGATATCAACCAAGTTTGATTTTGGTGTTTGAGCCTGATAATTTTCACATTTGTTTCTTGTTTCACACTGTATTTCTCCACCAGGGCCATCCGATAAAAGTGTAAATGTGAAAACGTAGAGCGGGGTCTATTTTTCTGCCACTCGTTTCCTTTTCTTCCCAGGAAGGAGAGGAGACATGACCCTCATGTCGAATCTCAATTAAACTACTTGACAAACACTTTGTCCTATCAAAACAACTTCCCCTGTATTAAATTCCTATGCGCATTTTCAGTAGGTCACATGATCAAGCGCTCGCTGTAGATGAAATAAACAAATAAATAAAGATGCTAGTCTGTACATAAGCTAACAAACTATAAGTAAATCAGTGTATCAGGAGATGCATTCTACGGTGTTTCATATGTTGCTGTTCTCTGCGAGGGACTTTCAGTAATCCAGGCTGCTCGGAACACACGACTGTTAATATAAACACGTAGTCTTAAACTATCCCCTGTGACATTTCAGGGATACTTTTATTGTAAAGTGCCATAGCAAGCCAAAGATGTTTCAAATTTCAGCTAATTTGCTAACGGATATGTAGCACGGGGTCTGAAACTGACAACCTTCTGGTGACCTTGGTCTCATCCTCAGGCCATTTCCAATTGTCATGTGTCCCTGTCCTGTGTACTTATGTGCTTCTGTGTGTGTGAAGCCTTCAAAATTAAAGCCACACTTAATATCGAGATAAACAACTCCATCGTCCCAGAAACCACAATCAGGGCTTCACCGGGGGTAGGCTAAGACACAGTTAGCTGTGTCAAAAGCTTAGCGGAGCTCGATTAAATTTCATCACCCCCCCATACCCCCCCCCCAGCCGGAGCGGGCACATGCCTACGATGCTGACGTCTGTTCTGATAATGATAAAGCTATTTCCACCCTCCTGTGGCTCAACAGAAACACATAATCAATGACCTTCCAGCATCCTGGTGACCGGGCGGCTCAGGGAGAGAGCCTCTATTATGATGAATATATCACCGGGAGAGTAGATTGTGTCCAAACTCGGAGCACAATTATCGCCTTTTCTCAGTGAGGAATCCCTGACCCACGGAATAAAAACAGGAAAACTGAAATACGCCTCATGCAAAATGGCTGACGCTGGGCACCAAAGCATCACCCAAACATGCGCCAGAGAAGGAGTCAGGTGACGCTCGACTATATTAGCCTTTCCCGCAAAACCCAGAGGGAGTGCCTTGAGAACGTATATTCTTTCCAGCTATCAAACTGACTGCTCTGATCTCCATTATTTTATACGTTTGCCCCCAAATCTCTCTCGTACTGCCAGCCGGGGTGTCCTCAGATATCTGTGACCACCACTTGCCCAGCAGCCCAGTCTCCATATTCTATTATTAAATTTATTAGTCAATCTGATATAACTGCAGATGGGATTTCACGTATGGACTCTCATATCTCATATTTGTCCAGCCCCTGTGTTCATTTTTGTTTTATTCCATGGATCCCCAGAGATTCTTAAGAAAGCCAAGAAAACAGACTTCATCCTCTCTTTCGGCTCTGTCGGTATTTATTTTTCCCCATTTCACCAAAAAAAAAAGTCGCCGCAAACTAAAATAAAAATAAAAGGGAAAGACAGCTTGGTAACAGTGTTCCGCGCATCTGCGCGTTGCCAAGCAAGATTGGTTACTTATAGCGTGACACTCACAGCAACAAATTAATTTGGCCATTTAAACATTCATGTGACATTAAAAATCTGATCTGCAGATTCCATGAAACTCTAACCTGCCTTTACTTTAAGAAAATATAATGCATTTTATGCATTTTTGTCCTGTATATAACAACTCCGCACACCCCCCCACCTTAAAAAAAAATACAGTGTATTAACTCTACAGCAACCATAATCTTTATCTTGGGTGATTTAGAAGACCAGAGAAACATATATCCCTCAACTCAGAAGGATCCAATAACGTTGGACCAGGATCCAACTTACACTGGACCAGAGAGTCTGAATGGACCATAGGTGTGTAGCAGAGCAAATGAATGGGCATATCCTTGGACAACCGTGAAGTATCGTCTATGTCGTGTGCAGCAAGTGATCGTGAATATCCATAGAAGCATAGCCTATGATGTGCGCCTCCTTTCAGGTTTTCAGACTGGTACCCAGCAATTTCTATAAGCAGTTACTGAAAACGGATGTGTGGAGAATGATCCAACTATACAGTCTCCGTGCCTCGTAGTGAATCTTCCGTCTCGGGCTTATCAAAAACCTGCTAAATGGAAACGCGGGGGTTGTAGGGGTTGATTTTATTTGATTTTATTTTATTTCACTCTTGCCTACATAGAGGCCCACGTCTGGAAGGGCCTGAAGGCTGAACCTCGCACAGGAGGTCAGGGAGATCAACGACAAGGCGAGTAAGTCAAGTGGAGGAGGTGGAGATGACTGGGCAGGGCGCCCCAAGCCGCAGAAAAAGAGGTAAAAACCGCTGGACTGCGGTTAAGGAACACCATTACCTGCAAGCAGAATATAATGGCTTGCGGAAGGCCTTTAAAACTTAGAGGAATTTCCGAGGCAGATGGTGTTTTTTTTAAGCGTAACGTACAGAGTTTTTGATGCTATTTTTTTAAATGATAAAATGGCTTCACGTCTCCCTCAAACAATACCTGCCTAGCCCATGGGTCCGGATTCGGGGACCGAAATGTACATTATTATCAGGTGCCGGGAAGTAGCTCGGGGATGGTGACATGGCTTCAAGAGACAGGAAAGATGAGTTGGGTTTGTGACAAATTAACAAAATCAGCTATGCGACGCACTGTAAATAACGGTGTCAGTCATATCCCAGTGAGCTGTAGAGGGTGTGACTGGAGATACAGGTGTGCTATGCTTGGCTTCCGGACTCTTGTGGATGAACACCCCATAATTCAAGCATATTTGCAAAGCTCTTGACAATAAAAAGAAACAAATTCAATATCACAGTTTACTTCAGTCTTGTCACTTTCCCACTTATGTTGTGAAATCATTTGCAATAACAGACAAAGAGGTTATGCATAATGCATCCCTTTGATGCCTCAGAGTTATGTTTGGTTTCCTGCCCAGTTTATTAATAGGACTGATGTTCACCTCCGCAAACACCATCCAGGGTGCCAGCCCTGCCTTAGTTCCTATTCATGCTGGGTTCAGGGGCAATCAGCTCACCCTGGTATATAACGTGAATGTTAGCTAGGGACGATAGCTAACGGTTAGAGTCAGACGGTAGATCTCTAGCTAGCTAGCAGAACGTGCTGCTGCGGCATCTCTAAAATAAGGAGTGCGATTTTTAAATGCGTAGTATAATGACTGCTTGTGGCTGACCTTGGAGATTTACGTGCTTTGAAAGGTGGCTAAGACCACAGCCACATGGGATAGGCCACAGGTTCGCCACAGTGCTGCACAAGGTATTGTTATGGAAAACAATGCGGTTGGTGAATAGTGTTCGCCTAAATAAAGGATTTCTGATGGGAAATGCAGTTAAGATGTGGAGGGAGGTTGCAGAGATGGGCTTCCCCGCGTTAGGTAAACGGCAGGGTGGTGTCAGGAAACGGCAGGAAGCGGCAGTGGTGGAGAAAGAGATGGAGCTGAATGTGCAAGCCGGCCCAGCGGTGTTGCTTAATCGCCAAAGACGGACGAGAGGGGAGATCTTAGATCATGCGAGGGTACCTCAGAAACTGGGGTCATGGAGGAGTAGTGATGAAGGAGACAGGAAGCCCTCCCTGCTTGCTAGATGTATAAAACTGCCAAGTCCCGAGTCGCACGCACCACAGCACATCTGAGAGCTGATCCCCCGTCCCCGGCTGATCTCAGATCAGCGTTTCCTTTATTATCTTCAGGGGAGCCTCTAAGACTGAGCCAGCATCTGGGTCCTTTAAAATCATGTAAATAAATGTTAATATCTGCGCACTGGGTACAAAGTAGAGGTCACCCTTGACATACATATGCAATGTATATGAATATAACAGGTAACTAAAGTAGAAAGTTAGATGCAGTTAGAATGTGTGAACTCTTCCAATTGTGAATGGCAATTATTAACAAAAATATTTAGTTTATTGTGTTACGGAATATCGAAGGGAATATTTTCACAGGCTTTTCTTTCAGTTTCTGGACCAGAAACCTAGAAGATGCAAAGGGCAGCCATTTCAGAATAAATATGCCCACTTATTTTGTGTTTCCTCCTTTAAATGGATACATTGAGCATATAAAACTCTAATTACGACACTTTCGCTAAAGTTATGGTGACATTTTCTGTCCTTGATGCACAATCGAACCTCAATTTGTGGTGATGAGGCGTAATTGTGATCCTCGTAAATTGTTATCGCTACTGCAGTGTTGCCATTTTATTTATTTGTTGTTTATTTCCCAGCATAATGAGAGTAGTTTTTATTTGAAAGCGCTCCATTTCCTTTATAAAGCCAGCCAGCTGTGTAGGGCAGGCAGTACCAGGCGCCTTTTGAGGAACGTTCTAGAAAGTTCTTCTTAAGTAACTTGGAGGTGACGATGCCCTCTGGAGGAAATACTTAAGGTAGCTGCTGCCTTAAGTGGGGGAATAAAGTGTTGTGGTCACACAGTTAGACCAAACACAAAAATAGCATTTTGTTTTAATGTGACGGAGCTTTATACCTGACCTTAAGGCAAGTACGGGCCTGTAAAACCTCCTGAAAATGTTGCGAGGCCTCAAATATTGGGGATCTCCTATCAAAGGTCCAAACCCTTACCCAGGAACAGTGTGAGAGGTAGCAAGTGTGTTGGGTTTAGCTCCTGAGAGCGAAACGGTTAACTCCAACTAAATTTAGATCATAAAGACCAGAGCTACCAGACTTAATTCAGCCCAAACAGACCGGAGTTTGACTTTGCAGCATCCCATCGAAGTACAAGGTGCATTTATAATTCACGGCCATGATATATAAAAAGCGCACAGTCGATGAAATGAGCTTTATGCACAAGTTTAACGGGGAGTATTATTGAATAGCGTATAGCTGAACAGCATGATGGAGCTGGAGAGTGTGAGTACAGGCTGCATCTGAGTGATTGTCACGGCCGCGTCGCCATCTGTTAGACATTACTGAGTCGTAAAGAAAGTGCATTATTGTATTGTTTTATGCCTTTGCATTAAACACTGCAGGAAACTAACCCTGGCTTTAACTTTGGCACCGGACTCTACAATTTGTTGTTCCATCAACAGACCGCCGCGAACATGGTGGGCCATGATTGGATAGTTTTAGGAACAGTGTCAGTAAAATGTCTTTGAAGTTTGTAGTTGTTTTGGTTCGGAAAGGACGGGATTTTCTAAGGGAAGTGCATCCCAATGACCTGCTGTAGTGACGGGGACACTGCTGTGAAAAAGTTGCCATCCTTTGGGTGAGATGTAAAACCGAGGTCCTGACTCTCGGAGGACATAAAAGATCCCTTATCACCTTTTGAAAGAGTAGAGATGGTACCCTTATTTTCTGACTTAAATTGCCCAGTGCACCCCTATCAAATCTGGCCTCCTAATCATCCCCTATATCTAACTGGTGAATTCTCCCCCGCCCCTTCACTGTCGTAGCTACTGTGTGGTGTGTGTACTGGTGCAGATTGGCTGCTGTCACATCATCCAGGTGGGGGCTACACAGTGGTAGTGGTTGAAGTGGCTCCCGATTGCTTCTGTAAAGCACTTTTAGTGACACGAAGAGTGCTGTATGAATGTGATACCCGTTCATTTATTCATGTAATTGATTTGCCATTATGTTGGATGTGTAATGATATTTATTTTTACAGCCTGTCCTTAAGTCTATGAATATATTCAATTCATTCACTTCCCTTTTAAGTTTACAAAACAACGAGTAGTAGACTCATCATGATGTGTCTTGCATTTCCAGGCGTTACCGTCGAGGGGAGTATTATTGGAGAGAAAGTGTAGAGGAGCATCGAGACATGGATCTCAGGTGGAAAAAGGTGGCCTCTGACTTCGCAGAACAAAGAGGGGTTCAACTAATTCCCCCTGACATACAGGCAATTAATTAATTGTCAATTTTACGCTTACAGGGACATCTTAATCCAATGGAAACAGAACAATAGGAAGGCTCGGCGCAGAGCCTTATGGGTAATCAGCGGTAATGTGAAATGCTCCAGGAGAATGGCTGGCACATGGCAGTCCGGCCACGTACATATCAGCTGAGACGTGTTTCAAGATTCCCACCCCACCGGTGTCCTCTTCATTTCCTTGGACTCTATGACACTATATAAGATGCCAAGGTTTTGCTTATGTCTGCAGTTCAGATAAAGCCAAACATGGAGCATTATTAAATTACCCTGTCAGAGCATTGTCTGACATGCTTACCAGTGCTGGGAAAAAGGGACAGGACTTGAGGGAATTGTACAGAGCCTTCTGGATCGAATGCGATTGTCTGTCCAGGAGGAGAGTCGTATACAAACAACCATCTAAAGTACAGTGGAGATAATACACCTTATTCTCTTGTACATTGCTGTTTAATGCAGTGTGTTTGTCACATGACTATAGATCACCTGACACCCAGCCATATATCTTACCCGACTATACTTTACCACTGAATTAACGGCTTGTTTTAATGAGTCTTGCGTGTGTCACTTGACTGCGGATCACATGACCAAGGGTTCTCAAAGTTGTGCTTTTGGTTTGTACCAAGTTATGAAAATCCCGTGCTGGTACAGCAAATAAATAAATAAACAGGAAACAGATGAATAGATCAGCCCTTTGAACGGGTACAGAAACAGTGTGATCCAGATGGCAGATTGTCCCATCTGAACCAAACACATCACCCGGGACCCAGAGAAATGTGGTAATTGTCATTTACCATGAAATAATTTGTAATTACATGTGAAGGGGAAATTATTCATGTTACTTCACATACGTGATTTCATACTTTTGCCAAGGTTAATCATTTTGGTTCTTCGGTCTGGATACAGCACATTACCTGCTAGTTTTATTATTATTATTATTTTATTATTTTTTTATATAGCATTGGTGGGGAAGCAGACAGAATTTAATTGCCCATCTACAATGGTAACGCCGATATTCTATTCCATTTTTCTATTCTGTTCATGTAAAGCTGTTGAGTTTCATCATCTTCGTGAATCTAACCCTCTGAAACACCCGAGCTACTTCTGCCCAGAGCAAATATTACTGAATCATACAAATGGACCAGGTCCTAGACAGTGAAACAGGCAGCGTGGAGGACGGCCGTCCTGTCTAATCGAGGGCTTCTGAGACGTGAGTCGGCGTACCATGGAACAATGATTACGAGCTGGCAAGGGTCTGTAATCCCGGGCTTTGCAATATAGCTTTAAGAGGTTAGCAAGATGAATGCTCATCGCCTTTAATCCGAGAAGTGATTTATGGCGGGGGCTGGACCCCCCCATACCTAGCCACCGCAGGCTTCTCACTATACCAATGCGGCGCCAGCTGTCTAAATTACAAAAGCCATCGGTGTATAAATCACGTCTTTTTTGTCGTTTCAATTCTTTTATGTGGAATCCTTGCCTTTATGTCTCCTGACGTGCGATTTGCACATGTTGAGGCTGCATCACTAATTGGGGGCTCTTTGCTCACGTGATCCACTTTGCACATGCAAAAACTGCACTAAGGGTTAAAGAATGCGACGTGCAGTTTTCACGAACAATAAACTTAAATAACCTTTAGATATATTGATCTGGGGGGGAAATCTTTCCGAATGTTATGAATTAATCAAATGCGTTCTGAAAGCCCTATTCTATTCCTAGCGCTGGTCCGATTCTACTTTGTTTCAGCAGAGAAAGTGAATAAATCCAGTTATGTCAGAATACTGTCGATATAGAAATGATCGTGTTTCATTTTTTTTTCTTTCTATAAAAATATGTGGTGCAATATGTGGTATCGATCTCTCTCTGACAAAACCTGCATGATGATCTGAAATCGCGGTTGGGCAGTGAGGATTATTATTATTTTTCTTTCTGCTTTTTTCCACTTAACGTCCACTGGACACTTTACAAAGCGGTTCTTAACATCTGCACCATTCTGGGATTGAATGAAGCAGCTGGATTTTGAAGACATCGCTCACTGGACCTGAAAGGCAGCTAACGATTGAAAGCTGGAGGTTAAAAATAAAATTGCACGTTTGGCGGACGTTAAACTGAAGAATTATAGGACCCAGAATACTTTTTCTCCATAGCAAGTTACCTTCGTTTTTCTCAGTGTCCTTGGCGGTAATTGGGTCCCGACTGGGATGTTGTCCTCCATCAGTCACAGTGCTATCTCAAGCAGCTTTCAGGTGTCGCTGCTTCATTTTCACTGAACAAAATAATAATAATAAAAAAGAAAAGTAAGAAATTGAGAAGCTAAAGCAGATTGAGGCCACACCTCGGCATGAAACACTCTGTGTACACAGGTCACATGTCCAAAGAGGTCGTTCCTGTTGACACCCCGCTGGTTTCTTCTGGCTTCAGAGTTCAATCTGGCATGTTCAAATTTTAAAACATTTGGATAATTAATATACAATTTTAACAAATATCTGTATAATTTAAAATTTCAGGCTTCAAACTGCATTTTTTAAATATAATGCAGGCCTACTGGAACAAACAAAATATTACAAATATGTGAAGGATATTCTGCTTGTCCTGCTTTCTGGGAGTTTAAAATATGGAAAAATATGAATGGTAATATTTTATTTGTTTTTTATTTCAGATCTGACATCCGTTTCTTAACTATGGCACTAGAAAACATGGTCCAAAGCTTCTGAAGTCTACTCCATCCATCCATCCGTCCATCCATCCATCCTTCAGCAGAGCTCTTCTTACTATAGGGGTCTCACTATCTATCTGATGTCCTTTACTGATTTGATAGTAAGTGGTCATTTTTGAATCTTCCTTTTTTGAAAAGGATGCTATTACTGGTAAAGTGGGCCTTTAACTTGACCTTTTCTCTCTACCACAACTGAATAGAAACCCTTTATGCTGTATTCTGATTAATGCAGATATATGCTTAGCGAATAGGAAGGCAGTCAAGTGGGAGATATATTTTATTAATTCGACATAACCTGACTGTGACATTATACTTGCCCTCATATAAGATACATTTGCACTTGTAAACATTAGACTTAGCGGTCCCAGTGCTGTTAGTGAAGCTGAACCCTGTTACAAGAGTTTATTTCAGTGTGCTCAAATCAATTATTCACAGTTATACCAAATAATGAACCGAATGATTAGTTTGTACATTATCGATTGGTTTGTCTATTCGAATTTCTTTGAGATCTCCCTTCCCATCATAAATCACCCTCGCTGAGCAGCAACATGGATGTGTATGCATGTATGGATTGCTGGTCCATAAAGGGTCAGCTTTCCTTCAAGCATTTTTGGATTTGATTTATTTTTTTGTTTTGTTTGTTTATTGGGTGG
>JAODUD010000082.1:20500170-20513125 GCA_026784285.1 Stomatorhinus walkeri | reverse complement strand
TATGTGTGTGTGTGTGTGTGTGTGTGTATGTATGCAGTTTCACATATGTAAAGTGACGATAAAGTGACTTAACAACACAGCCTGAAGCTATTTCACAGCTCTTGCTCTGGTCTGTGTTTGGATTGTGGTGCAATAGGCTGCTGACGGTCACCAAATGGCACGCGTGCTCCTGCCCTTTATTCACCCCGGTATGGCAGACGCGCGTGTCGACATCCCGCTCAGTGCGGTGTAACGCCACACTGTCTTCTCACTTTTATTCCGTGCCGTATCTTACTCATAACGTTGGAAGCACCTGGATAGGGCATAACGGTAACTTTAGGGCTTGGGCATAAAACATTTACTTCTACCTTATATTTTAATTTAATTTTTCAGGAGCCTGGAAACAACCGAGAGGAATACTTCAAGTTCTCATAAATATTTCATGCAAGTAATTTAAGTTTCTCCATTGGGCCATAACTTCTATATATAATATATAGCTTTTTTTCTTGTCACTAAGTTTCTTTGTCAATTTATGTATTTTTTGGTCTCTTAGTCCTGATCATTGATGATTATATGATGATTAGCTGTTATCAACCAGGGGAAAAATATAGACTTGCTTGTACTTTTTAAGTTTTTCAGTCAAGGGGGGTCTAGTCTGATCAAACAAAGAAGCAAACAAAATGAACAGATGGATACTACCAGTGACATATATGCACGGGATTATAGGAAATGTAGGAACTACGTGCTGTAATAGTGTAACCCAGGGCTATTCAATCAGCTGATTTTCCAGCATTCCTTCACCTGTGAGCCAGGTGTGAAGTTTCTGACCAATCAGAATCGGTAATTATTAAACTAACTACCTGGGAGAACTGAAAACAAGGCCTGGATTTGGAATCAAGGGCCTGAATTGAATAGCCCTGGTGTAACTCATCCATTCATCTTCTGAAATCCTCTGTCCTATTTGGAATTGCGGGGGGTCTGGAACCTATGGGTGCAAAGCAGGGAATAACACTTGCAACCTGCAAAGCAGGGAAGCGTACTTGTAATTGAAAGATTGGTGGTTCGAATCCCCGACCAGCAAGGCACCACTGAGGTACCCTGAACAAGGTACCGCCCCCAAGCACTGCTCCCCGGGCGCTGAATTAATTGCCCCCTGCTATGTCACGAAAGTCACATACGGGTTAAATGCAGAGGACACATTTCATTGTTGGGCACTGTCTGCTGTGGTGTGTTAACAATGACCACTGATCACCTAATTGTAAATTCTAACCATGATGGGGCGCCCATGCTAGGTCACATGCACACACATCCCACTCACTCAAACATGCACACTTATGGGCAATTTGGCAACTCCAATTAACCTCACATGTTTTTGTACTGGGGTGGGGGATCGGAGTACCTAGAGGAAACCCCATGACGACTCGGGGAGAACGTGCAAAGGCCACACACAGAGAACCCTGACAGGAACTCAAAACGTGGTCTCAGAGGTGTGCTAACCACTGCACACTGCACCACCCCATAATTTGTCTTAAAAACGGTTTGGGAAAAAAAGACCATCATTAAATAAAATGAAAATGAAACTGATGACAACTGAAAATAATGATGGCTGGAGGGTCACAGGCCACCTTGGTCAATGTAATTTTAAAAGTTTCATTTGGAATCTCTGTGAAAGGACTGAGAAACTGGTGTCTGTTTCTTTAAGAGCTCACGCTGCTTGCCTTCAGTCTAACCAGTCAATGACTGCCCTTGATCTCCTCAGAAATTCCAGAGAACTGAAGGCATTGACCAAAAAAACCTTCGATCACATTTTAGCTGCTGCTGGAGGGCCCATAAACAGCTGTAAGCATTTGTTAAAATGCAGGGCCTAGGGGCAGATTAATGCATAGTCTGTCCTAGGGTATACAGCCCATAGGGACCTGGCAAGTATCATGGCCCCATCCTGCCTCTGGAAAAATGCTGCGGTTAACCTTATTAAATCTGGCCCTCGGATCGATTAGCCGGCATCCCCGCCCTCGGCAAAGCTTTACCAGCATATTCCTGCACACTGATTAGCAGATTATTCTCGCTCATCTCTCTTTTGGCCACCAGAGTATCCAAAAACAGTTGAATTCGCCGCCTAGGAGAACAGCTCCTAGCCAGTGACCCCCAGCATATTTGAGTTTCGGACCCCCAGGTTAGATAATCGGCAATCGTGGTCATGCTGGCGTCAGCTTAGGGCCCCCAGATAAGTTAATCCCCCCTGTAGTGTGACCCCAGTATATTTAATGGAATGGGCACAGCCATTTGGTGACGGGTCCTGGGGGGTATCGCTCCAACGCAGGGCTAAAATTCCCCTGCCCGTCCACAGTGATAACTGTCTTCACTTGCCACAGATTTCGCTCAGTGTCCAAATATATCTGTTTATTTCACAGTCTGCCGTGACTGAGGAACAGAGCCAAGACAAATCAGCTGAAGCTGCCGTTATCTGCTAATCCTGCACATCTGAATAATACACAGGAAATCTGCTCCCTCTCTTCGCCTCGTTGCCCCCTCACTCTCAGGGGAAATAATCAATAACACTCATTTTCTTTTATCCTTCCTAAAGTGGACTTTTTTAAACATCAGTTTGTGCATTCTGCCTCTCTCTGACTCTTAGGTCCGAAAATCCTTTTTTTTTTAAATTATTATTACTGTCGTATTTGCGAGTGCTGGCTATTCGAGGTAGGCCCTAAATGGGGAGAGGGTGTTTCCAGTCAGTAACGTAACACATAACAGAATTAAGACAGCGCTAAACCAAAACAAAGGCATGCAGAAAGCATGGAAGTGGATGTATAACTACGTAGGTTAAACGGGACTAGGTCGGTCTTTGTTATTGCAGCTTTTATGGTGTATCGACCCTCAACCAGACGGTTGTTAGTTCAATGAGGGCAAGCACTCGAGGAGCTTTGATCTATGCATCTGACATTGAGATACAGGAAAATATATATTATTTTCATACCAAAGTCAAAAAAATGTAGCTAAATGCAATTCAGAATGTTCTGGAAACTTGAAGACTGTGAAGAATTTGAGACAGCAATCATGCTGGGATCTGCTGGCTGCTGTCCAGCAGACTGCTTGATAAAGTGCTGCAAGGTGCCCCCCATATTACCATCAAAGCAGGTGTGCCCCCACGCTCCCTCTGACCCTGTACTTTAGAAACCTGTAGATCTACCATTTATCTATATAGGGTAATACAATGATCTTATTTTATTGATCGGGGGGGGATTCTCATACAGCAGCATGGTAGGTAATTTTATGCCAATAAATGTTAAAAAAAAACACCAACAGAACATTATGAAAAACAATATTAACCCTTTGAACCATATCCATTTTTGAGTGTTTTCTATCCCTTTGATTTCAGGCTCATAACATGGTATGTACTAGAGATATATGCTGTATGTTCCATGGTATGTACATGAGATACATGCTGTATGTTTTTGTTTTCAGCACATTCTGGGCTACTCAGATATGTCATAATTTGATACAAAAATGCTGACAGATATGATATCATCCAATTCATAAGAAATATAATTTCACATATTCAAATTCCTCAGTAATTCTAATTTGCCTCAGTATGTTTTTAGACTGCAGGGGGATAGAGTACCCGGAGGAAACCCCAGAACACAGAGAGAACATACAAACGCCATACACAGATCCCCCGCAAAGACTTGAACCCAGATCCCAGAGGTGTAAGACAACAGTGCTAACCACTGCACCACCATGCCACATAAAATAATTTTAAAGTCTCATAATGAATGTTTATTGTATCATTCTACCGTTGGCTAAAACAGTTTGTGGCTAAAATGCTATGTATAAAGTACACTATGATTGGTAAAGTGAAGTTTAAGAATGAAACTTTGTCGCATTTTAGCCTCAAACAACAAACCAACGTTGTAGCACTTCATCGTGTTTACATGTAGGAGGTGTTCCAGTTACACAAAAGTGCATTCTGTTTCAACTGTTTTGACGGAGCTCAACATCAAACATGCATATACAAACTTTTATGAATAATTATTATACAAATATCTAGTAATTGTCTTCCTAATAAATAGAATGCTGTATTCTGTTGGAATTTCTAGTAGAATTCCAGCCAAGTTTGAGTGTTGTTCCATCCCTTTATTTATAGGCATATAATAAATGAGTTACAAAATAAATATTTTTCTCCAGAATTTTGTGGATCACTGCTGAAGCAAACATGCACTTTCTTTTCAGTCTAACGTGAATAATGACGATGTTTTATGGATTATTAGGGGTGCATCTTGGTGGGAAACGTTTAAAATATTTGCCTCATTGCGCACGGGATTACTCTGGAATTCTTTAGCGCACAATATTTCAAACTTAGACGAGTGGATCAAGTAAGTTATCTCAATTCCAACTATATGTCTGTGTGTTATACCTATCTAGAGCTATGTGCCTGAGATTAATGAGATTAATTAATTTATTTTATGTTTCTTGGGTTCTAGGGGTTAAGGACAGAAGTAAATATTAATAAAAACTTAATTAATGGAAGATATATGTGCAATTTACATGTTCAAACGAATAGAGGCAGTCAGTGCTTACAACAAAGATCCTGATGTGTTTTTGGTTGTGGTTGGGTGTTAAGCCTAGATACTGGGACCTTTTTAACTAACTTGTATTCATAATCTATGACTTTCCATAGCACTAACATGTGGCTATTTTGCTATACTTAAAAAAGTGCTAATTAGCCTCAAACAACAAACCAACGTTGTAGCACTTCATTGTGTTTACATGTAGGAGTTGCGAATTGCCCAAAGGTAAGAGCAGAGAGGCAGGAAGAGCAGGCGTCACCGAAGGACCACATGAAGCTCTGATGACCAATGATGCAATTAGCACTGGATTTCCTAGCCAACCGCTGTATGAAGAAAAAAAAGAACTGTATTCTTGTTACAAGTCCACAGAACACTGGAGACAGAGAAATGCAGTGTTTTAATTAGCAGAACTTTCAAAATGTAATTTAGTTTATACACACCCGCAGTTATTCGTTTCATGATTTTTGGAGAAAATGCAGAGCTCCTGAATACCTGGAGCCACCAGAACATACCCTTTATGTTTGACCGTATGCCAGCATGCAGATTTTAATTGGGGTATAAGCAATAACTTAATAATTTGACCAATAAAAGGAAATTCTCCAGTGAATGCATTAATTTATAACTTTTTGGCATCTGAAATACATTTTCTAAGAATAATTAAAATCTGTATTTTTCGCTTTATTTCATCCGAGACTTCAACCGAAGAGAAGAGACTGTCTTCACAAAGCACACCCCAGGAAACAAAAACAAGTTGATGATCACACTGTGTACCTCTGTCAACCTCCAAAATATCCCAGTGGATGATGGGTACAGTTTGAGTCGTTATAAAATAAGTCACAGGCCACTGGAAAGTTCAAGGATTTTGAAAGGTGGGGGCATAAGGGGGGGTCATAATTCATAAGGAAGGGCCTACCTTATTAGCCAATGATATGTTTCGAATTAGTGAGTGACAGGGGAGAGGATACTCTGGTGGCCAATCAGAAATCTACCATGCTTCCTGGGGAATTAAATCCTGAGATGATCCCCATTGTACATCAGAATGCTTTCTGGACAAAAATTTGTCATTTCTACGTGTATTCAGTGCTTTGGTCCTCAAGTCATTCACTCAGAAGTCACATGACCTCAGTCACAGTGTTTAATCTATACGATATGGACAGAAGGAGCAAGCATACAATGTGATTTAATATTCTCAAAAATCGAGAAATGTTTATTTGTGTTACTCTGTACATGTTAGAATAATTACAAAAGACATCAAAACCATAAAATAACGTGGATTATTTACCAACCAAAAAGCATTAAACAAAAAAAATGTTGGGGGGGGGGGGGTGTGTGTGTTGAGAATTGATTGGGAAAGAATTGTTGAGGAGGTTGCCGGTTCAAATCCCTGGGTTGACAAAGTGATCCCACCATTGGGTCCTTGAGCGAGGTCCTTAGCCTCAGTTTCCCCAGGTACTGACTGACCTACTGTCTCCTCTACACCAGTCTCATGAGGAGGCCTCCTGAGATGCTTTTCCAGCCATTCTGCAGGAGGTGCCACATATATGCTGAACTCTCATTGGCCGCTTTAACTTCACTCTCTGATCAAACTCTTCCAAAACCATTTCTACAGTGTATAGTTCAGGTGGTCTGGTCATGTGATGCAACACTGTATCACTCTCTATTGTAGGAGGCTTGGTGTGTTTAAACTTTTGACTGATACTGTATTTGCTACATAAACAATGTAGACATATATTATGCTGACAAGTATATATCAGTGTATTGGTATATTGTGGATTGTACTACCTTTCAAGCACCAGTACGCCATCACATGATAAGGGTTGGATGATTTCCACACACAAATATAGATGTTGCTCAATATCTGAAATATGCTTTCCTCACGAGACTGCTGAAGCCCCCCAGCTGGGGTTATTATGTACCTGTCAGCAAAGCCCTATTAAAGAAGAATGATTACGTAATTACACTGTGGGTCAGACACTAGCGAGAATCATGTCTGATATTCTGTAAGGTTCTGGAATCTGTGGGTTATGAGACAGATTCGCAAAGTGGTGGACAGTGCTGGTCACCTTCAAGCAGGACAATTGTGTTTCACAAAGGACACAGGACATGGTGTTAAACTAATTTTTCAGATAAAAGGACCTGGATTTCACTCTTGCTGTGTGATTGATCAGTCTCCTATAATCATGCATGTGTCACTAATGTTAATATTATGAGTCTTTCAATCAAGGAAAGAGACCAATCGAAGCACAATAAGAATTGAAATATTTAGCCAGGCATAGAAGCCCTTCAATTTTAAAGTAGTTTGTAAAACCTGAAGTAGCTCAAAGTGAAATGGCTCATCATACAGACAGAGAAACAAACAAAACTAATCATTGGAAATTGACATATAAAGAACCTCTATGGTCAATGGCGGTTTGATTGTTTCACGCTAGTAACCTGTGAAGACATGAACGTGAATCTTCAGTGAGGGTTCTGTAACCTGCCACAAACTCAATCAGGTGAATCCTGAAGACCTCTTCTGCCCTTAATTTTAGTTAGAGGTTCACAGACCTCCCGGGTATCCATGACAGCTTAATCTATCATCTAAAACAAGTTGAGTCAAAGAAAATTGATTTGTTTGTCCGTACAGATAATCAAGCACAGGAAAGATGCTTTCGGTTAGTAATTAGCAATCTTGAGTCGCCTTATATAAGCCCGGAGCAGTGCAATAGTCCAGGCTCTGATCTGCCTTGGCTGTCCAATACCTCAATCTAGAGAAGCACGCCTCTATGAACTGACTGTGCTTCCAAACTTACATACATCAGGGCTTTTGGGATTTTTTTCCGCATTCTTTGGCAATGCTGTGACCTACCCTTCATTCCTTGTGGGAAGCGAAGCAGGCACGCTATCAGCAGAATGCCCCCAAGAGGTGACTTTGACAAAATAAAGAAATAAATGAGGCCCCTGTGCTGTGCCTCTCAGATAAGTTCGGATAAGTTTGTGCCTTGCCGAAACACCTCTACTTGGGTGTAAGGCGCTGGCTTTAGGAGATTGATGTCATGCGTGAAATCTGTGTGATAAACCTCCTTGCCCCCCTTAAGAAGGCACACAGTGGGCACCCTTAAGTAGGGGCTTCACAGTTCCCTCTGGCCCATACGAAAGGTTTTTTTCAATCCTGCAAAGCTCTGATGATCAGGATGCAGGGATGCATAGAGTAGCAGAACCCTGGGCCCCACCTGAAAGCAGACTGGCCCCTTTCCGTGTCACTCAGTGATTCAAAACATACCATAATGATAATGTATACCCCTCTGTATAATTTATGGTCCCTTTTTTCGCCACATGTTAAAACAGCCCTAGAATCAGCCATGGGGAACAGTCTGGTAAACTAATTCTTAAAGAGCAAACTCTCTCTCAAGGTGTGTGTGTGTCACGTTTTAGTCCATGCCCATTTCACCTGAACAAGGTCATGTGACTACACACCTTGAAACCACATACAGTTATGGAATAAAATCCAGCTCACCCAAAGAGCTTTCTCCATTCCTCTAATTACATTTTACTTTACTTGAAAATGTGAGGTTTGTGTGTGTTGTCCATATACCCACAGACAATCCATGTGTTCAGTTCACCTGCCTCGTTAAAAAGTACAGTTTACAAAACAACCCATTATAAACTGAATCCTGGCGCTTTGGACTACCCCAGGATATGTCACCCATAAGTCGAAATACCTTTCCGATGGAAGTACGCGCTCTCGGGGTAATTGTGGCTTGTTTTGACCCTGCAGATGCGAGCGAGGACTTTCGCCGCTTCCCGCCTCCGGCTGAATGCCTTGGGGCTGTAGCAATGCCACCTTCAGACACTTTCAGGTTTATTTTACCTATTAAGATGATCCGTTCCTATGTCCAGACGGTGGTTGCACATCGACTGCATCATTCCTCACCTCATCAAAAACTGCCGTCACTCCGTTTTGGCAAATATCCCGGCCCGTGAGGCGATAATCGATCGTGAATGTAACAATACCTCTAACGTTCCGTTTAACTAAGTGCACAAGAGGCCATTTAATTATCTATTATGGCCCGGGCTGTCGCTCAGCTAATTCAAACCGATGGCGTAGAGTGTTCTCGTTGTCGACCATAATAAGCTATTTAAAAATGAATTACTAGGCAGGACACACTGGCGATAAGATGAACGACGAACAGTTTATGCCATTATCTCCGTCACCCTTTTTTCCCCCTTTATTGAAAGTGCATTAATTCACTGTGAGATTACGTCCCAGAATTCAATGGGAATGTGTAGCAGTCATGTAATGAAGCAATCTTTTTGTTGATGAATATGAGTGTAAATATGCCCCAATATATATATTTAATGCAATTTGCGGGTATATATTTATAGGTATGAATACGCCTGGAAATGACCAGCAGCTGTCCATCCTTCAGCGTGTCTTGCGGTGACAGCACCATCCCTGTGAAAACGCTTCAGACGTGTCACATTGCCGTCCACATCCTGTCAGGCTGACATTTAGGGGCCCTGCCTCACCATCATTCTCAGCGCTGATGTGACATGCAGCTCCCATTGTAAATAATCTGGCGTGAGTTTCGGAATCGGTCGACCGAAAAAGACCTCCCCCCCCATCCCACCGCCCCCTCCAGCAGTCATGCTTCTCTTGGCAGCACTGGGGGACAGGTCGACACCCCCCTCCTCCATCCCCTGAGGCAGAGATGGGGAGCATCACTGATGCTTTCTGCTTGGTGGGCAAGCCAGGTGATCATTTGGACACACACATGTGGAAAATTAGGCCTGAGATGGAACAGCATGGTGCCAAAGTGTGGTAGGGAGTCAGTGAGGATTGAAAGTGGGTTTGAACACTCCAGTATCCCACACAGAACCCCAATATCCTACACAGAGCTCCAGTATCCCACACAGAGCCCCTGTACCCTACAAAGAGCTCCAGTATCCCACACAGAGCCCCTGTACCCTACACAGAGGCCCAGAATCCCACACAGAACCCCTGTACCCTACACAGAGGCCCAGTACCCTACACAGAGCCCCTGTACCCTACACAGAGGCCCAGTATCCCACACAGAGCCCCTGTACCCTACACAGACGCCCAGTACCCTACACAGAGCCCCTTTACCCTACTCTGACTGTCACTGCAGTGTTAATCTGCCCCAGATTCCTGTATTTTATAAATTCATATTCGTAACATTCCTCCTGACTGCCACTTGCAAGCAGCTTCTGCTGCAGATGATCCTTCCAGCATTTCAGTGGAATAACCTGCCTTTGACTCTTCTCTTTCTGCAGAGTAGTGGGGTGATGAGGAGCCCTTGATCTTCTGAAAGTCACCTCATACGTACTTTGTTTTTAGAAGAAAAAAAGAAGAAAATAACGCAGACATGAACCTACCAAACCATAAGCCCACGATGTCCACAAAGCAACAGACAGCATACAGTCAATCGCTATGTTAATAGTAACACAGGACTGGTCTGATGGCAACACTGCCCTTGATGTCACTTTGCAAGCCTACAGCACAGACCCATGTCACCCTTCAAGAATGTGAGTTACATCGTCTCAACCTGCTTGGCAGGATGAACATGAGGTATAGTATCTCTAATCCTCATTTTACATTTATGCTGCCTGTCTTGTAGATGATTATTTTATTTTTGGAGCATTGAGTCATACAACTAAAATGGAAAGTCAGCTACAGAGTCCAACTCAAATGAGTCAAGGAGTCTCGGTGTGGATTTGAATCCAGTAGCGAAGTACTTTGACGTTTTACAGACTTTTACGACAGTTCAAAGAACATGTCATCTCTCTCAGCCACCCCCAGCCAGAGGTGTAACGATAACCTTTGTCGGATTCATTTGGGACGTGCGCTGAACGCATGGACTGATGTGAAATAATGCATCAGGTGCAGAACATGAGTATAGCTAATGCTATTATAGACACTGAGGAAGGAAATAACTTCCTTTGGCAGATGTCCGTGTGATGAATATAACCTGTCAAAAAATAATAAATCACAACCGGCAAAAAAAATAAAATCTTTGCAGCTCACACACACTCTTATACTCAATTACCTGCCGCTGAAATCAGGAGAATGTTTATTAATAATGAAGTATTTGATTTTCTAGGTTTTTTCCTTCATTGTTAAATAATTTTAAAATAATATATAAAGAAATATATAGGCACATAAACCCTCTAAAGTCCAACAAACGTTGACAGAAATGTGACATTTTTGAGAACTGAATGAACTCCTTCGTCAAGCTTGGCGAGCAAATGGTTGGTTGGCCAATCATGGGACATAAAATATGCAGATTTTAATTTAATTAACTCAGCTGGAGTCTCTGCTGCCGAGGGCCTAAGTCTGCTCTAGGTTCCACTTAAGCGGGGCTCTTGCCCTTTCTCAGTGTTTATGTGTAACAGCCTGTGAGGTCCTGACATCGAATTCAAAGGTGTCCTTGCTGGTGCCTGAGCTTACTGAATCAGCCTCTGGGTGAAAATGGCAGTTATCTGACTACTTACAGGCTTCGCCGCATTCGTCCAGAGCAACTGACAAGCCAACATTTTAACTTATAATCGTTGAAATTCCACGCATATTACCAAAAACAACCTTTTGATTTTTTCAACTGAATCTTGAGGAGCAGTCATAGGGGTAAACTTAAAAAACGTGTTTTAGCTTTGGCTCTTTCTAAAGTTTATTTGCATTGTGCAGAATGATTATGAAAGATGTGCTATGTCTGTAATATTTGCTGTCGTGCCTGCATTCCATGCGACAGAAATATTTCCCCCAGGATATGTTATTATAGTCATTCATATTTTATTAATATGTATGTATCCATTTCCCAGTATTGATTCATCTCGACTCCTGTTTACCTGCTAATGAAAGTAAACACATTTCCTATGCATGTATTCCGAGACTTCATCCCATCATAACTCATCTGCACGCCGTCCTGCGTGTCTGTGACGACGCACCTAGGCCGTGCATTCGCCGCACCAATAATGTAATTTCCTTACAATATCGGCACGTGAAAAGGCACAATTCCCCCATGTCGCCCCGCTACCTGACATTCCCGGGGATGAATTCTGACGGCACTGTCACATACTGAGGGATGAAGTGGAACAGTAGAAATTAAGACTGACCAGCTCGCCCAGAAGATTGAATGGAGGCAACCCAGCTAATCTGTTCTGTTCAGCTGTGGGGGGGTTCAAGATGGGGGCTCCTTTCTAGCTGCCCATGATAAACTATAGAGGCAATGGCAGGATACGGGACATGAGTTTGACTGGCCATCATAAACGGCAAAATGGAGATTATGAAGGAGAGTTCCTATACCTGTGTTTTACCCCTACAAACCTAGGTACTAGACTAGCCCTAGCCTTCTGCTCTATGCTGCCTGGGATAGACCACAGAGAAGAGAAGTCAAAGATAATTATGGTTTTAATATACAAATATGATGATGTATAACCAATATATTTGTGGTCTGAAAGGTAACAGCATCCCAGAAGAATTGGACACGAGCAGTAGTGACAATTTCGGCAGGTGAAAGATGGGTCTCAGTTAGCTACCTCCGCATGTAAGCCTCCTGGGTAATTATGTTCTGGTGACCTTTGACCTGTCTCCAAAAATCACAAGTCTCTGCCGGTCATGCCGCTGTAGGAGAACGTAAGCACTGCTTGTGTATTCTCCAGTGGGACTCACATGCCTGCATGGTCATTACATGCAAAACCATGTATTGTCACGGACACAGATGTAAACATATAACCCATCCGACAGCGGCACATATAAACACTATAATTCCATGATTTACTGACACATATTGTGGATTTACGACTTTTTTTTATTTTTCCCATATTTCCTACAGTACCTGTCGATGTGTTAGCGGTTATACGCACACGCTACGGCTTAAAACGCGAAAAGAGGTTTTAGAGCTTTAGAGTAGGCCCTTCGGACCAAGTCTGATGGCGCCTGTTCACTGCATCTGCACTGCAAAATACGAGCAGGCCAGCAAAGCAAACGGCATCCCGGGTAGAATATCCAGATTTCACCTCCCCCTCACCAGAGCGGGCTGTAAATGATCAAGCCGGGTTTTTTCAGAAAGCAGGCCAGCTCCCGCTGACGAGACGGTTTCGGGCCATGGACGCGAGCCGGACGCCAGGCCCAGGCTAATGAGATGTGGTGAGAGCTTGCGGAGGGAACAAAAGGCCCGGACACCTGGTGCTGGGGAATCATCCCTATCAGCCAGTTGGAAAGCCCCCGGGGGGGGGGGGGCACTTAGGTTGGAGACGCTCTTCCAATATTGGCGGCGTGTGGAGCGTATCATCCCAGCATCTGTCTCTGACCCCTCGAGCGTTTCCTTTCGTTCTGCTGTCCACAGGAGAACTGGTGAGTGGGTCAGGCTTCGATGGAGGAAATCCCAGTTAATCAAAGTGGCACCCCCCCC
>JAODUD010000082.1:20476094-20487301 GCA_026784285.1 Stomatorhinus walkeri | reverse complement strand
GGGGGGTGACATCCCTCCTGTTTAAGTGGTGATTCCCATTTAGTTGCATCAGTTACTAATAGAAAAAAAAACAAAAAGGCAGTTACATTTTTTAATAAATGGTAATGTGAAACTGGAACCTCGATGGAGATTTGAGATTTGACTCAGACTCTAATTTTGTGACTCAGACATCTCTAGCTGTTACGCAAACTAGTCAACATTTATCAGATGATTTTATCAAATGCAACATGCAATTCAGAAAGTAGTGTCAGCGTATCCCTAGAGCATTTGGGGATTAAGGGATTTGCTCAAGGGTCCAACGGGTGACATCACCCATCTGACCACGGGATTCAAATCAGTTGCTGTATGGCCAGAACACAACTACAGGACACCATTTACTCATGCCACACCCCAGCAAACACCCATTGTACATGTAGTAATCCAACTTTACCTGAGCAGATGTGTGACTATTAATAATCCTGACTACACATCTGCACTGGATAGCACCGGCATGCCGCGCACCTTGTGGGCGGAGCTGCATGTCTGTTATAGAACTACTGCTAATAGCAGCCCTGGGGACCAAATTGTTTGTCCGCTATAAGCAAAATTCTGTAATATGTGAGTCCGCTATATCCGATGTTTTTTCTGCATGTTCTTAAAGGCGCAAGGCCGGAACCAGTGGACCTCGTCCGTTATCAGGGGCGTCGTAGTGGGGGGAAAAAGGGGACTGAGTTACCAGGGGCCCATGTGGGGGGAGGGCCCCTAAGGAATCTGGAATTTTATTTTCCTTTAAATATTATTATTATTCAAAGATCACAATAAATGTTGCTAACTAATGTAAATGTAATTTTTGTGGGAAAATAAATCGGTTGACGGATTGAATTGTGTCCTAGTTTACAGTGCCTGAGGACAAGCACCCTCACCCTTTGCAATGGTTTAGTCTTTTAAAAACCAGGCTTTTTAACTAGGCGCATTTCATTTAGCGATCATTCTGCTGAAACAGCTGAATCTGTGCTGGGAGGTGATGCCAAAGAAAGCTAAATCTGGATTTCAACAGAGAAAAGAGCGGCAGGAAAGAAACAAAAAAAAGAAATGAGGGAGAGCAACTGTTTACAAAATATTTTCCCAAGAAAGGTGAGCTCAAAAGTTAAAGCAAATAGCCTACATTATTATTAACACTTAAATACCACCGCAAAATTACACATAGCTTAACATGATGTGGCCAAATAAGTCGGAGGTATTTAAAGTTTTTAAAATTAGGTTAAATCTGCAAAAAGTAAACCGCGTCACCTTTCTTTGTTTTACTTGCATGGAGGGCGTGTAGTATCGCCTTCGCGTGAAGATCGCTATTCACATTCCAAACAGCCGCACTTCCTCGTATTGAAAGCGCATTCGCATGGTAATATGATGAACGACGCAGCGGTAAAATAGTTTCACCGTTTCAAAAGTGTTCAATTTTCACGCAGGCCTATGATGTTAGGCTACCTTTGGTGACATTTTCTGTTATAGCTTAATCATTCTACAAAAAAAAACCAAATTCCAGTGAAGTCTTGTGTGATTAGGCTGTTTATTTATTTATTTATTTATTTATTTATTGGAGGGTGGGGGGGGCCATGGGCACTGTTTGTGCATAGGGCCCAGAATTTGGTGCTACGCCCCTGTCCATTATACACAATATTCCGTTATAAGCAAGTACAATATAATGCAATTTTACTGAAATTCATA
Source organism: Stomatorhinus walkeri (assembly GCA_026784285.1). Lineage (NCBI taxonomy): Eukaryota > Metazoa > Chordata > Actinopteri > Osteoglossiformes > Mormyridae > Stomatorhinus > Stomatorhinus walkeri. Next base: position 20,485,597 of record JAODUD010000082.1, on the reverse strand, counting down.
AATGGCACACTTTTTAAAAAAAAAAGGCCATTCCAGTTATTATATATAAAACAAATATTTCAAAAACCAAATAACGGGTTCGGTTGGGTTGGAGCTTAATTTGTATCATTTTACATGGGCTTGCGCTCCAGCTTGCGTGGTAAATGAGTGATCAGGTGATGTGTCTCGATTAGTGGATGCTGAGGAGGTGAAATGGAGGCTAGCCTCTGGCGACTACGTTTTGGTTGCACCTAAAGTTTTGACCATGTGCATAATGAGAATAATGAACCAATGGGTTATGAGAATGCAAAAGATGCAACATTCTTTTAAAGTATGAGAGCAAAACGACAGGGAATTCATCGCTGATAAGGCATGTTGATTGAAGCTGTTCAGCACCTGTCCAGGGTCAACCTACAATCAAATCGTTTGTTACAGCATCAAAACCCATCCCCACAAAGGTGAAATAAATTCAGTGTGTCAGCTTTTGCTGTGAAGACATCAAGCCTTTTAATATCGTAAATGGCTTGGGGTGTGAAGATCTGGCGCAAGAACTAACTAATGTCGGGGCTGCGTATGGGAGGGTTCCAGTAGACTCTATTCTTCCCCGTCATGTGACAATTGCGAACAGGTGCACTGACATGACTGAAGAAAAGAGGGAACCTTTGGTACAGAAACTTAAGACACAGTCGCAGTGACCACAGGCATGTGGACAGAGGATTATGGGAAAATGAGTTATTTGACAATCATATGCCATTTTATGTGCGAGGATATGGAAATGATGAATAAAGCCCTGACAACTACAATGTTCCCTTTGGAAGAGGCAAAAGATGGGAGAAAATATCAGACGGGAGATATTGAAACTACTGGTGACAAAATTTGGCCTTGACGCCTCCTCTCTCAGCAAAATTGTATGGGTGACCGATGAGGGGGCAAACATTAAATTAGCTCTGCGGCCATAGCGGAGGTTGGACTGCATTGACCATGTGATTAATGCGGTACCGTACCATGGACTCGACATTGCTGAGTTACCCAAAGCCAACAGTGGTCCGGACATAGGAGATACCATTTCTGCTGCTAAATTGTTAGTGAGGTATGTTAAACAGTCGGGGTCGGCTGTTTAACTATCAACAACAGCATTGTTGCAAATGGGAGACACTCAGTTGAGTGACTTCTATACAGGCCAGTTATCATGAGTTTCATGAAAAGTTGAAGGCACGAGGGGAGAGCGCATGCATTGAAAAAATAGCACCCGAGCTTTTTGATAGAATTTCTGATGCCGTTGTGTGAAGCACGGCAGGAACTTGAGTATCCAACCCTTTATCGTGTGTGTATCTGGTGTGAGAACCTGAAACGCCACTGTCAGCCCAGTGCCCTGGTCTCCCTCAGCAAGCTGTCGTGCGTAAACGACAAAGTAAGCCTACACCTACAGCGACTGAGGGTGACACTGCTTAGAGGCTTGTATGTATGGAGTAAGGTTACACCTTAAGCTACATTTTAATCATGGCCATTACTGGTTAGCATTTGCACAATCTGCTGGGAGAGGAAAGCAGATGGTCTAACATACTATCACCTCAATCTTTGTATGTCTTAAATGTACTGTCCTCCGTGGTTTTGAACCCATTATTGTATTTAATATTAATTTTAAATGTTTATTTTGTTTGTAGAAAATTTATAAAATCATTAAAGTTTGCAAAATTTGTTAGTGAAAAAAAGCTGTCAGTCAAAATGTACTTGTCAGCCTGGGGCCTTCTAAACTTTTAAGGCCTGATTACAGCTCTAAATGCTTGCTGGGGTGTTTTGCTCACTAAGGGGTCTAAGATTTAATCTGAGCAGGAAGAAGGTGGATAGATAAGGCAGCAGTGATTTAACGAGCCCTAGCCGGTTGTAGTGCTGTGAGTGGCCACTGGCCACTTCAAGCAAAATAGTATCGTCGTGCGACCAATGGCAATGCTCGCTTCACATCAGGGATTGTTATAATGTCCACTTGTGTGTTTTTCAAAAATGCCTCATTAGATGACCTTACTGAGAAATGCCTATCAGCATTTGTGTGTTCAGTCTCCTGGTCAACAATGAAAATGGCCAATATTTAAGGAGAATAAGATGAAGAGATGCTAAATCATTGCTCTATTAAATATCTACATTGTTTAAATACATAAAAAATGCCAAAAAGATCCTGCATTGTGTATTTTAAGCTGGACATGGAATAAAAATGGGAATACCTGCATTGGATAACAGTACTGTGGCAAATTAACCAGCTTCATAATTCTGCTAAAGACCTTGGTTTTATTCCAACACAGAAACATGACTGATGCTATTTTGAGTACAGGCTGATCTACCTCTTCAAGATGAATTCATCCTAAACACCAGAGTTCATCTCTATCCGTAATAGCAAAAAATGGCATTGTTACGTAACTCAAGTGTTGAAGTTCACTCCATTTTTACAAATTGACAAATACAGATGTTCCTCCCTTTAAAACGCATTGACTTACAATATTTTGACTTTGACTACAATGGTGAGATAGAGAAGGACACTCAGTAGTCATCAGATTTTGAAATTTGGATGACCTGTTCTCAGGCGAGTGGTATGCAGCATAATGCTTCCATCTGCGGGATATGGCAACATCTATGCAACTGCTAAATTAATTAATAACATATCGACCAATGTTATTCTTCTGTGCACAATGAATAGAGTATTTACTTATTTAGTGACAGTAGTTATTTAGTTATTTATCATATTTTCAATATACGATGGGCCCCTCGGAACAGACGTCCCATCGTATGTTGAACAGCATCTGTATAAGAAAACAAGTAAACAGTCTTACATTTAGCAGGAAACTCACCTATTACTACTGATACAGTTATCTTTCTCTCTGCGCCCTGTACGTGTGTGTGTGTGTGTGTGTGTGTGTGTGTGCGCGCGCGACTCCAGCTGTGTAACCTGTCTGTTTTCCGCCTGACCTCCTCCCCGTGTCTTTGTTCTGTGTGTGACTTGGTTCTCTACATGCTGACCTTACTCCTGTCTCGATATTCATACAATAGATGCAGAACCATTCCTGGCTGACTTCTTTAATGTCACCTTAATGTAATGGGATCAGCTCAGCAGCCGCCCAACTATCAGCGTATTCAGGCTGGCTGGACAGGCTTTTGCCCTTTAACCTCACAATGAATTTTTCTCATGCCTTCATTTTTCCATTCTTCCACTCTCATCTCGGTTGTGTCCTCAATGACTTTTCTGGAATAGTACTAGATACTATTGTTTCTGACTGCTACACTGTATTTATGATAAGATGCCTGAGGGGGGCGCTGTATCACACTTAAAATAAACTATGGAGCAATTATTTGCAGAACTGTACTTTTGGTTTGTTGGGTTTATATTTTTTACAAGGCCATGCTGTTATACCCAAAGGCGAAGTAAACAATCTTAATTACACAAGCTAAGTATTTGGTTGAATAAATCAGTAAAAATGACTGCTAAGCAAATAAATAATACATGTTATGTAAACATAGAATTTAAATTCTCAGGCATTCATAGGCTGATACATATTCTGCTGAAGGAGATTTTATACATTGAAAAAAAATGCAAAATACTGTGAATTTCTTGCCTAAGGAAATATAATGGGCTGAACATACAAGAATTTTCAAATGTGACATTTTAAATATGAAAACATTTCCACAACTGAGGAAGCGGGTTCATGTTTGCTACAGTAGAGATTCAAAGCCTAGTGCCAGTATTTGCTGATGCATTTTCTGTAATTAATACTAAAACTAAAATAAAAAAAAACAATTAAAAGCAAATTTGGTCCCTATTAAACTGATCTGCTTTGAGACGATTTAACAGCATGATCTGTTGGCTTTTGTTATAAGTAAAGCTCTGTGTGTGTAAAGTCTGCATGCAGAAATAAGGGTGCCCCCTGAAGGTGGTACAGCAGGTAAAAAGGGAAGGGAAAGAGGAATAGAGGATCAATTTTGGTTTGTGATTGGAGATAATTGAGAGGAAGAAAAACAACTTTAGCATCAGCACAACAAAAAAGCCACAAGAAATAAATAAACTCTACTGGGCTGCAGGGCTGTATGGGCTTAAACAACAGTGTCTGGTCACATGTTCTGGACAAGACGTCCACAAAGAAGCCAGTCTAATATTACTGGTGATCAGGGGAAGTGAACAGACGTTCTTGTAACTTACGATGCCCTTTGGAGGTGAAGGACACACCCCCTGCACCCAAATTACAGGTGGAACGAGCCATCAATCACCAACACCCACCAATGGGAGTCGACTGAGGAGCCAATGAAAAAATGTCAGCGCACAATAATAGGTCTACTTCTTCTTAGGTCTAATTTGCCAATCAATAATACACTATCCAGGAGGACTGGTATTTTAAATATGGCCACGTGCCTGTGTGTGTGTGTGTGTGTGTGTGTGTGTCCTGCAGTTGTTTCTTGGCATGGGCTCCCAGAGAGATGATCACCGCTCCTGTAATTCGGTGAAACAGACAGACGCCATGGCCTCCGGCCCTCCTGACTTCCCTCTCGGACGTGTCTGGCTCATTTCTTACACCTTGCGTCAGGATCCCGGACTACAGAAGTCACTGAAAGGAGGCCACCTCCCTCCAGAGAGATGCAGGGAATCATTAGACGACAGCATCAGCAAAAGCTAATCAAACGATAAATGTCCATAAATAACGGGCCTCAGTTCTGTCGTGCCATCTCCAATTTTTCCTTTTTTATTCATTTCCTTACTTACAGTATAAATTTGCTGTTCCTTATTTATTAAAATTATATTTTTACTTAAATGTCTTTATTTTTTCACTTTTTTATTATGAGTTTCACTGGAGGTTATAGTTATACTGTATACTTTATGACAAAAAAACAAATCCTTGACTCATAAATGTGTTCATTTCTAAACAATATTCAGATATACAAACATCAGTAAAATGAAAGTTGAATGACATACGTTGCCTGCATATAAGTAATATTTATTCACATCAACTGAAATAGTCATCACATTCAATTTGTTAGTCATCAAATAAAATTTTTGTTAATATAGTGTACTTTTTGTAACAAAACAAAAAAGTAAAATGTGTATGAAAATAAATGTCCACTGGGTGGTGCTAGAGTCACAGGAAAGGCTAATTGTCGAACGGCAGGTACTGCAATGTTTTTGATGGGGATGTCATGCCATGTGTACAGCATCGCAGCGGCAGTCCGGCTGCGGAAAGTGTTAAACACGTCAATGAAAAATAAAAATCAGATAAATAAGGATGCGCTGGAAGTCATCACTGTGTGCAAGGAACAAGCTGTCAAATGAATAATTCATGTAATCTGGGGCCATATTCAGCTGAGACAAGGCTGCAGTAATGACATTTTTCGTGGCTCTCATCAAAAAAAAAAAAAAGAAAGAAAGATTCACTCTCGTCTTTAGAAACGTGTCTAGCGGGAACGGAGTGTTATGCAGGAAAGGGAGCCGTGGGGCCTCGCTCTCGTGCTCTCAAAATTCCCACCAAGACCTCCGTCACTGTGGGATACCTTAGCAAGTCATCGGTACCTGTTTTTTTAGAGCAGCTGGTCCTGAGATAAATCACAGTAGTCACTTAACCTGATTTAACCGAAAGGTGTTCGGAGTGGGTACAAGGAGACATAAGGCGGGTTTCCTTCGTATGTTTAACCTCTCGTGCGACTTCAGCTCAGGAAGAAAAAGCTGGGTTTTTCAGCTGTGATGGGTCCTGCTTCAGTGGCTTGAGGGGAATGACACTACATTTCATTTAGTAGCGATGTACATTTGAGAAAGCATGGCAAGGCAATCCCTGGAGCAGCTTAGGGGTAAAGGACTTGCCGAGGGGCCCAAGAGTTACATCACTGTGCCGACTTTGGGATTCGAACCAATTCCCATCCAAATCGCAAGCCTAGTGTATTAACTCACTGAGACACACTTCACTCTCCGTCATACCTGCATGGCTGCAATATTGTAACATTTCACAGCATACTTAAACAAGACTAAATTGCTCTTATATAGCGCTGGGCTGCTTGATATTGGAGTGGGTTTGAATCCAGCCTTAGTTATGTGGGCGTGTGTGGGATTAGCATAGTATTCCCCAGTGTGCACCATCTTGTTTTCTCCCACAGCACAAATGCATATCACTGGTGTAATTGTGAGCTGTAAATCTCCATTATTAACTTCCCCAATTAGCATACTGGGGGATTATTCATTATGAAATGGTCTATGATACTTCTTTATATTACAAGAAGTCAAGTCCTCATTCTCTTCTAAATGGACAGTACTTATTATAGTACCTATTATTAGTCTCTTTATTTGGATCAGAAGAAACAGACCCGCACTGGTAACCCCTCAGTGGTCGCCCATCCATGTATAGAGTGATCTGTAATCAATTTTAAGTTTCTTCTTGATATTTTCATGTTGGCTGATACCAACCCCCCAACTCCCAAAACAAATAATGTCTACAGTGGGATACTGTACGAGAACCAGAAATTTCTGGCTTAGATGAACTTTAAGGCTCTACCTCCTGCCCTTGTCGTAGACGCACACAAACGCAACCTCCTTCCCCGATATAACACATGTCCTAGTGGCTAAAGTCCTTCAACTGTCAAGCATTAGCAATAGAAATCTGATTCCTGCAGCTAGTGATCAGCATGCTAAGGGCTGACGCACGCCCCAGGCCAAACCCTGGCAAAGTGCATTTGTTTCCTGGGGATCTTCTGTGATCGGCATCTATACGCAGGGGCTCGACGTGGGGTGGCGGGGGGGGGGTCATTTTGTGAGTATGTCAGGGCACGAGGAATGGATGAAACTCTTTGGAGGGGTCAACGTGAAAATGTCAACACGAGAGGCCTGTTCTCGACAACAAATGTGAACACGCAAGGATAGATCTGAACAGGCTCTTCACCAGCTCCTACTTCATTCTTGCCCTGTGGGGAACTGAGAGCTGGCGTATATATAAACTTAGGCCTTCAGGCAGATAAAACCACTGCATCAAATTAGACAAGTAAGATTTTCAGTTGAGGCTGACCCTTAAAATCACCGCTGTTTGTAACCACACTGTAACTCTGCCTTGGCCTTATAGATTTACTGAACCCAATGCAATGGATTGACATTTCTGATTAAATGAACATTGTGGTATCTTCACGTTAGCAAAACCCCACCAGCCGCCTGAGAGCAATGGATGTTCCTATGACAGGAATGTCCTAATTCAGTGGAAGTCAAGTAAGATGATAAGACAGCCAGAGAAGTCATTTTTTTCTCCCCACTCATTTTAGAAATGTTACATCACCGATGTGGCTTGAGGTAGTGGAGAAGTCGATCTGAATGAGGACATCGTCTAGATCAAGGTGTCACCAAATGCTCCTTTTCAGCCTACTCAACATTTACATGCACAACTTTCAAATATAGATATTGGCCTATTTATTGTTTAGGTTCTTGATATAATACACTTGAAATGTATGGTTATTGTTTAATTTCAAATGGCTTTTCATACTTCTGTTTCCTGTTGCGTAGTCTTGGAACTAGACAATCAAGCATTTCACTGCAGAGAGTAACTGCGTATGTGACAAATAAGAGTTTGATTTAGTGATTGGAAAAATTATAGAGAAAATAAAAAAGAAATAAAAATCTGGTGCTTTGGATAGAAGCAAACACACTCAATGGATATTTTAATGGCTCCCAAACCTCATAGTCATCTACACTCTTCCCCATTGAGTTTAATGCGGAATCGGGAGCCATCCACACACAAGCTGATCCCACAGACAGGCTGACCCCTCACACAGGCTGATCCCAAACACGGGCTGACCCCTCACACGGGCTGATCCCACACACAGGCTGATCCCAAACACGGGCTGACCCCTCACACGGGCTGATCCCACACACAGGCTGATCCCACACACAGGCTGATCCCACACACAAGCTGATCCCACACACAGGCTGATTCCACACAGAGGCTGATCCCAAACACGGGCTGACCCCTCACACAGGCTGATCCCACACACAGGCTGATCCCAAACACAGGCTGACCCCACACAGGCTGATTCCACACACAAGCTGATCCCACACACAGGCTGACCCCACACACAGGCTAATCCCACACATGGGCTGACCCCACACACAGGCTGATCCCAAACACAAGCTGACCCCACACACAGGCTGACCCAAACACGGGCTGATCCCAAACACAGGCTGACCCCAAACACAGGCTGACCCCACACACAGGCTGATCCCCAACACAGGCTGACCCCACACACCGGCTGACCCCAAACACAAGCCGGGTTCTGCCTTGCAGACAGCCACACTCTTCAGCAGTGTTCACGCCCTTCTCAGACGTGCTGAAAACACACCTCCTGTGCTCTGGCAGAGGTGCAGGCGATGAAAGACAACATTCAGCATTCAAAACAGCAATTAAGCCCCTCGAGAAGAGGGAAATTGCCGAGATGGAGCTGAAATATGAGGCAATTTGTTTAGCCCATTTAGACAGTCATTCAGAAGTTATTCCGACTATGATTGTGCTAAACTTAGCCGCTTGTCACCGCATTGGTTTGTTCGCGCTGTGCTTGGAATTAATTTGTGGTTGCGAGTGTTTCGCATTCAAGATCCCAGCCTTTTCTCTTAATCCTCTACCAGACTTGCATATTAAGTAACAGATCTGAAAATGTTGTTTATCTGTTCGAGGAGGGAGAAGTATTAACTTACTTCCCGTTATTGTTCGCCGAGCAGTGCTGTGAGTCCCTTCATTCAGGCAGCGTGCGTCTGAAGTAAAGGTCCACAAAGAGAAACACTTGAATTTAATGTCTTTTTTGTTTCTTGCTGCAACATGAAGGACGTGTTCAAGCTCCGCTCACAAAGGTGATAGGAATGATAAAGATGGATTTCTGAATGACATTGAAGCAAGATTTAGTAGTTAAATTCAGACAAAGGCTCAGACAGCCGGTTCTGAGACTTCATTGCTGGGCTATTCACAGGTGTACAATAAACTAAAGCCATTGAACCTGATTTTCATTATGCCCTAAAACAGGTCGAGTGTAAATGCCACCTTGTAAATGCACAAGGGTGGCCTCATTTCATATATTTACACATATATGAGTAGTCACATTTTCCCAGTAGTCCACTCATCAGTGATGTTGATCTTATTCTATCATCTCTGAAGTTGTGACCCAAGCAGACATATTTGAAGGCAATTATACCGCAATCAGGCAGCAGTGGCTGCTGGGAAATGGTGTCTTCATCAGCATGTCTTGGAGAATCAGCTGGGTCATTTTGCTCTTGCATTCTTTGCTTTTTATAGATGTATGAACACCTGGCATGTATCGCCATTTGCCTGGGTGTACAATGTTTGGTTCTTTCTTTTTTGCGTGCTTCAAGCATAAAGGATTGCCTGAAGTGCAGTGGACAAGGCATTGACTTTATAATCTGGAGGTTGTGGGTTTGTATCTGACAGATGCCTTTGAGGGCTGTTTTTGGCTCAATAGAAGGTCACTGGTTCACATCCCTGGGTAGGCCAAGTGATTTCACCATTGCCCCCCCC